>JAYKKM010000438.1:1695000-2107500 GCA_035772405.1 Chrysogorgia sp. JL179-B06
GGGAACAAGTTCGACAATAAAATTCAAAATGGTGGCCTATTCTGCAATGGAAAGTTTTCACTTTTCCAACGACTTGTGGTTGTCACAATGAATTAAAAATTCCATGTAAATATTTTGAAATGAATACAAAGAACACCAAGAGTGAAAAGGTTTGTTGTCAACTAATGAAACAAGACGTTTTCAAAGACTTGGAAGAAGATGAAGCGTACGTGTCGTAATTTTGTCATGCATATAATAAATGAGTAATCATATGATTTTGCTCGTGCAATTAAGGATTTACACTACTCGTGATATTTGAAAATTGTGCCAAATTGCACAATTTTCAAATATCACTTGTGGTGTAAATCCTTAATTGCACTCGCTATCATACGATTACCTATACAAATAACCAAGCTCCTAATTCTGACCCTAATCATAACCTTAGAGGTGGGGGTTAGGGTTAGGATTAAGATTAGGGTCAGGATCAATAAAATTACTTAGAATTCAGAGTCTCAGACATATCCTGAATCCTAAGTCAGATGACAATTCAGAATAATCCTGAATCCTAGGTGAGAGGATATGATGTCCAGTTATATAGAGAGCTCACTGATTGCATCTAGTGCCCGCCTTTTATCTGGTACTAGACCCAGTTCTCATGGTCAGATTACCTGGATTAGTAAGCGAGTGAACAATATGGGATCTTCATGCAAAATGAACTTACGCGTTTCGAGGGAAATTGATATCCGTCTTGTCAAAGGTAAAGCTTGTTGATCCTGAATGGTTCTTGGCAAATTTAGGAGATGTGTAATAATGAAGAACTTCGGGAGTCTGCAAAACATTTTAGACAATAAATAAGAAAATATCACTCTACTAAAATTCATTCTTATTTTCTCCATGGACTGTCATTTGTAATGTAACTACATTTTAACAGTCTACATTTACATCTGCTACTATATAGACCTTTATCACAAAGATGGCTGTCAACATGGAAACACATGCCATTAGGGAGAGACCTGCTCCGGCTTCTCATTGGTCGATAAATATAGTAACACCGCGATGACGTCTCAGATTTCGAGTCGCGTGGTTTAATACCGCTATCACAATCTGTCACCAGATCATTGATCGCACTTTATATGAATTCGCAATAATAAGGATTAATTTATAACGTAACAAGGATTTATTTGAAAAGAATTACCATGAGAAAATCTCAGTAATCAGTTTAAAACTATCCAGTTTAAAACTATCCACTTAGGAGAAACGTTTACATGGCCGGCGGCGAGTAAACTGTATTTGAATACAGAGATCACGTGTTTTGGCTCAGTTTGAACAAACGAATAGAAAGGTACCGGAAAGTAAGTGGAAGGGCTTTTGCTTTTCAGAAAAGTTTCTAAAGCCTTTGATTATTTTGATTATTATTAATGTTGTTATTTTTCCATTTTATACACTCGAATTTTGCTTTTTTACAATCTAGTATTTGGTCGCGAATTATATTGCTCAGTAATTTCGGTTTTCTACTCTCAAATACCTTGTCGTTGTTACAAAACAAGTGATTTCTGCCATCCGAACACAGCTGTTTCCTCGCTGGCAGGCCAACGACCATATAAAACAGTTTGGATTTCCATGCAAGTTTGTTTGTTATCATCTACGAGCTTCTTTCCGTGCTGGTCGCCATCATTATAAATGAGGTCTATATATTGCTTTATATCATCGCAAGTGAATCAGTGAAACATTTCTAACAGTGGTTATAATTATCGTAAAAATCGGGGCAGATGTGGCGCCAGAGGTGGGCACCTCCCCGTCGGAGAAAAATGAACAATTCGTCGGCGAACGAACGGGAATTGGCGGTTTTTTACTTCAAATCTTCAATCTTCAAATTTTTTTAAATCAAATTTTTAAGTGGGCGTTGACGTACTCAAGGAGTACTGTAGCTTTCTAAAGGTGTATAGACAAACAGTTAGGCAACTTAGGCATGATGTTCCATGTTCTGAATACTCTTATAAAAAAGAACGTTAAATAAATGGTTGTTGTACATTTATTTGGGATAAAAATAAGTACATTACTGTTACTAGACCTTAGTAGTCCTGCTGCAGTATCCCTGACTGGGTGCACAAGATCCCTATTTATTTCAATTAAGCCGTTTATCAATATCGCCCGTTTACCGTAGATCAAGAAATTCATGCCAATAACTAATCGGTAATAAGTTTGAACGCTGTACAGTCTGTGCTTGTATGAAGTTTCAAATAGGAAGGGTAACTTGCAGTTCAATGGTAGAGCGTCTCACTGCATGCAATCTGAAGGTTACAGGTTCGATTCGTGTCCGCGGAACTCCGAAACATATTTTCTGAGCATTTGAGATTGACGTTCGTCCATGTATCGTCTGTCTACTCCAAGCTCCCACATTCACTACAGCCATGCATGTATATACAACACAATTAAAATTCATTGCTGGTGATGTGGCATCTTACATGTAATTGTAACAAGTTTCATAATCTAGTCTAAATAGACGACTTTCACGATCATGCGCAGTAGGAACAAATATTCAAATTTTCATCGTAGGTAAAAACAACTGTTTCAGCTGGAAAGAGCATATTGAAAATAGTAGAAGTGCAAAGTTTGAAAGGAATTGTGTAAAAAAGGAAGAAGTTACACAAGCAGAAAGTTGGCCATTTCAAAAGGGATTTATTAGTGATTTAATAAGGATTTTGGCTTGGCGGGCGGGCGTTGAACGCCAAGCCAAAATCCCTATTAAATCCATAGTGAAGAGCAAAACTTCCAAAGTGTGTAGCTTTCGCACTATTTGCCCGATTAGTTTCAAACTTTGCACTTTTACTATTTTTAATATGATCTTTCTAGCTAAAACAGTTGTTTTTACCTTACCATTTGAAATAAAATTGCTACTGCGCATGACCCTAAAACTCGTCTATTGCCGTCCCGCCCGCCGTTTTTACCTCTTGATATTATGTTTGTATATGTTTTCAAAATGAACATATAGTTGAGAATAATAGAAAACTTGCGTCGCAGACTGAAACGTACAAGACCGCGTAGGGGACTAAGACTGACGTACAGAATCACCGCTATGTTTTGATGATAATCGACAATTCGTGTTATTTTGATGATGATTAAAATAGAACCCATCCCCAACACAACACCAATCCTAACCCTAACCGCGCCTTAAAGGGACACTCCGGCCCAAATACAAATGCAGTTCATATGAAAGATCTTACTGACTTTAGTTTATTTCCAAAGTTTCAGCATTCCTATCAATTTAGTTGAGAAGATATTGCTAGTTGAAGTTGAAAATTTGTGGATTTTGACGCCATATTGGTTTTGAAAATATGACGTCATTGAGTGATTCTTTATCGTCAGTGGAGTTGTTTTGATGGCGATCACATAGTGATAGTTATTGTGAATGGTCTTTGGACGAAAATTAGTCGAAATAAACTATTTAGTTCATCATGCAGGAAAGTAGAGGAGCTTCTTAGGCATAATACGAGATCACGTCACTCAGTGACGTCATATTTGAGAAACAAAATGGCGTCGAAATTGGACAAACTCTCCAACTTCAACTAGCCACATCTTCTTAACTAAATTGATAGGAATGCTGAAACTTTGGAAATAATCTAAAGTCAGTAAGATCTTTCATATGAACTACATTTGTATTTGGGCCGGAGTGTCCCTTTAAGTGTTTTTCTAACCCTAAACCCCGTACTCTCTCCGTATCTAACTCCCGACGCAACCACTCCCCTTATTGCGTGCGTAAACTTATAGATCAACGTGATACATAATGCTTGTGGATATGCGCAGAACAGACCACAATTTAGACCTGTAGAGTTCACGCTATTTTGACCATTATCATAAAAATAACACGAATTGGCAATTGACGATTATCATCAAAATAAGGGTGGAGGACATGTTGACTTTTTTCCCGACCAAAATTAAGACCAGAGAAAAATTGAAAAGAAAACCGCCGCTGTACATCAACTCTGAGTTGTCGAGCAAACTCTAAAATGGCACTGCCGGCGTCCAGAAGCATAAAACACGAGAATGACAACATTATTTCTGGAGTACGAGAACAGATACTGTATGGCAAAACTATTAATATTTCTAAATCTTATTAAAGGTCTTTTATTTAAAAGTAATTTATTTTTTGGGTACAGTTCTTCTTTAACCAACAAGTATACATTGCAAGTAATATTTGGCATTTCACTCGATTACTGTAAACTGGATGTTCTAACGATTTATGGTGGAGGAAAATTTCGAGGGCTATTCTCGAAATTTTAACTCGAAATTTTCCTTCACCATAAATCCTTAGTGGTCTAGTGCCGTAGACACTTAGAGTCGAGCGCCGAAGATGCGAGAACCCTCTAGGGGATCTTATTTCCTGCATTTTGAGGGGAGATTTTACAGAATTTTGAAAGTTCTAAAATGTCATTTTAAATTGCTTTTATTTAAAAATCATTTATTTTAAAATTCGAGCGGAACCCATCATCGGAGTAAATAAAATTCTATAATTGTGTGTCTTTTCTTTCTTTCTTGAGAAATGTCACGTTATACCCGATTTAATTTTTACTCTCTTCTTTGAGTTTGACATCACACACGGCACATTTAAAAACACAATCTCGTTCCCAGAGCCAGAGCCTGCCAAACAAAATCAATCTAAGTATACAACGAATACGATTCTTCTCCACAGCACTTTTCAAAATTGTAAAAGTGGGGGATGATAACATGCACCCAGTTGGCTAAAAAGTTGGAGATGTATGGCCCCCATCCCCCCAGGATTTACACCACTGCTCTGGGAAACGACCGCCTCCGTAGCTCAGTGGTCAGAGCTGGCCTCATTAAAGTGCGCGAGCGTGCGAGCGCCGCTCGCAGGCACATTTTCAATTTGTGCAGGCACAAATTTTTTGTTGATTTTTTAGCGAATTATTAAAACTGCGTTTACAAAGCATTACGTTCGCAGGCACTATTTACAATTCAGAAAGTTTTTGCAGGCTATCACGCGTCAGTGGTGTTGGTCATGTTTGTATAGTCTGCGAAAGCGCAGACTCTGTCCTCACCCCCCCCCCCCCCCCCCCGCCGCCCCTGCATGCCAGTCTTCGATTTCATCGCTTTTCAATCGAGTGGATGATCCAGTTGGGAGAAAGAGGGCTCAAAACGATGAAGGAAATAGTCAAGCAAAGAGAGCTTCTAAAGAAGCAAATCAAACAATTGAGCTAACTGATGACCTTGATGATCCCCAGCTAGACGACGATGATGGCGAGTTCGCCGAGTTGGCAAAGGAAGTTGCAGAGGTTTCCGAAGACCAGAAAGAGTCAGAGAGAAACATTAGATAGATAGATAGATACTTTATTTAAACACGCTAACCATTGTCAACCTAGGCTGATTTCCACAAGGGGCGTGCACAATTACAAGATTACAAAGATATAGTATATAGTAACATATAGTAAGAAAGTTATAGGTACTGTACAAGATTATAAAATATAGAAAAAGTATACAGTGAAACATCTATTTACAAATATTATCATAAAAACGTTATTCAAAAAATGTGAGTAGCGATTTTGTTTTCAAAAGACACGAGGGAGTTGCTCTCCCTAATTTCATTTGGTAATGAGTTCCAAATTTGCGTCCCGTGAAACATGAAACTTTTGTTCATGCTATTAGTTCGCGGTTGTGGCAAGCAAAGAGTACTTTTAACATTTCGCAGTTCATGATTTGTTATTTCACTTTTGAAAGTAAATAAATCAGTAAGTGATTTAGGACCTATTTTATTCAACAATTTAAACATAAGTTTTGACTTAGCCTTAATTCTTTCCGTTTTAAGTGGCTTCCAATCTAAAGCATCTAAAGCAACCTGATGATCTACATCATTGCTCATATTCATTATGATTCGAGCAGCTCTGTTTTGGAGCTTTTGGAGGCGTTTTGATTGTGTTTCATTGAACACAGCCCATACTTCAGAGCAATAAGTAAAGTATGGGCGAACAAGTGAATTATATACAGAAACAAGCGTATCTTTCTCAACAAATTATTTTATTCGACGAAGAGCTGACAATCCTGATGCTATTTTTTTGCAAATATTTTCAGTATTATTCTTCCAAGATAAATGCTGATCAACAGTCACTCCAAGAGTTTTGCAATTATAGACTTGCTTAATTGGCTTGTTGTCTTATGATAATGTTTGGCTGCTTATCTGAAATACTTTTTATCATTGGTTTTGATCCAATCAACATAAATTCCGTTTTTGCTACATTTAAACTTAGTTTATTGGCAATTAACCATTTCCTAAGGTTTTCTAAATCAGAGTTCATTGCTGTTTCAACATCATTTATACATTCTCCAGCAGCTGTTAGGTTTGTGTCGTCCGCGAATAATCGAGGATCTGTTTTGTTTAAACAACGAGGCAAGTCATTGATATATAACAAAAAGAATAATGGCCCTAAAATAGAGCCTTGTGGCACACTACACTTTATCAACCGCTCCGAAGAAATAGTTCCATTTACTTGGCATTTCTGACAGCGATTCATTAAGTATGATTTTAGTAGAGATAAAGCATCTTCTTTTATGCCATAAAGTTCGAGTTTTTTTAGTAAAATCTGGTGGTCGACAGTATCAAATGCTTTTTTCAAGTCAATTAGTACGACTAGGTTAAATAATTTTTGGTCAATATTCATATACCAACTATTAGTACAATCTAATAATGCGGTAGCAGTTGAGTGAAATTTGCGAAAGCCATATTGGCAATCACTAAGTAGATGAAATTTTGTCAAATAATTATACAGTTGGTCATATAAAATTCTTTCCATAACTTTGCTAATAGCTGGTAAAACAGAAATTGGCCTGTGGTTACCTGGCAAATTTTTTTGGCCATTTTTATAAAGAGGTGATACTCTTGCCATTTTCCATTCATTGGGAAAAGTGCATAGTGTAATAGCTTGATTAAATATATAAGTTAATGAACTGGAGATAGCAGGTGCTGCTAGTTTTAAAATTTTACTTGAAATTTTGTCAATGCCAGTGGCTTTTGCACTAGAAAGGCCATGCAGAAGATGATAAACTTTGTTGGTACTGATTAATTCAAATGCTGTGAATTCTGATTTAGGTTTCTTAATATATTCTTCAAAATTGGAATTGGAAATATCAATTTTGGTAGCTAGATCAGGACCAATATTTGAAAAGAAGTCATTGAAGCCCTCTCCAATGTCTTCAGAACTGGTAAGATTGTTTCCACTCATATTCAACTCATTTACTTTTGTTGGTTTGTTTTGTCTGCCTAGTAGGTTGTTTATTGTTTTCCAAGACTCTTTTGGATTATGTTTTTGACCAGCAATTCTCTTGGAATAATAATCTTTTTTGGCTTTTCTTATTTCTATATTTACTTTATTTCTGGTTTGTTTATAAATTGAGTGTGAATTAGCCGAAGGAGCGATTTACACCAAACAAACCCCTGGCTTATTGTCACAAATCAACGAGAAACTGGATAATCTGTCGCTTAAACTCGATGAAATGCGTGTTAACTCCAATCTGACACTTGGTCTTGGTGGGGAAAGCGTGGATAATGCCGCGACATCTACGTCGTCACCTCATGAAACAGTTTTGCCAGAGAACTTTTTGATGAACAGTTGCCGATCTTTAGATGACATTCTATGCAAGTTCAACGAATTCCGCTACGACGAAGGGAAGCAAACAATCGTGCATGTGTTCTGTATGTGCACCAGTTACTCGACATTTGCCTGAACTTCCAACTAAAAAACATATTTGGCAATATTCAAATATGACAACACCGGCGGCGGTGCTATCGAGTGTCCTGAGAAAGTTTTACCAAAAAAGTTTCGAAACCTAAAAACACATCTTCTGGCACACTTGAAGTCTACGAGCCACACCAAAGCACTAGAAAGAAGTACGGTGAACGAAAAGGAAGTGGAGAAAAACGATCGCCGAGAAAGGGTTGTAGGCAAGAGAATTGGCAGAATATGCTACTACATGTTCAAGCAAGGACGACCGGACACTGATTTCGAGCATCTCATATATCTCCACTCTGTCAATGATTCAGACATTGGGGACATCAACCATTCAAACAGTTTTCCTGCGAAAATCCTCCCGTTTATGTCCAATGAAGTTACCCGAAGGCTGACAAGATTTCTAGACAATCCTTTGGAACAAACGGGTTTTCGACCCTCTGGAAAGATCGGGGCTGACAAGGCGACTTGGAAGCATCGAACACGTCAGTTTGTCACATTCACGACAGTCGTACCCGACTCGCCAAAGTTGTTACAATAAATGCATTTTTTCTTGGCCATCCTGTTGTTAACAGCACACTGCAGATGGTGTGACCAACAGTATCACAGAGTGCGTCAAAATCTACGATATAAATAGGTCACAGTACCTTGGCGGCTCATTTGATGGTGCATATTTCCACCTCAATGTTCCAGAGAAACTGTACTGTTATTTTGGATTTGAGGGAGACAAGCGGAAGCACCATGACTGGGACCCGCTTCACAAAGCTGGATTACAGGACATCCATATAAGGAAAGATCCAAAATTGCAATGGCTAGTTTCTTACACGAAGACCATCGCAGAAGTATTCAAGGTTGTGAATTATGGAAAAGAATTCGAGCACCGCTTTGCCGTAGCCAAGGAAATGAAAGAGAGCGGTGAAGCTGACATCAGTTTCAAAACACCCAAATTATTCTCTGAAACGAGGTTTGCAAACCATGCAAGAAAGGTATACGTCAGTTTCAGCGAAGATTTCCCTGCCCTCATACGCACCTTGGAGGAAGTTCAGCTTGAAAACATGGAAGGAAGCAGTGAAAACAGGAAGACGGCAACCCACGCAAGTGATCTCTCAAACAAGATAGTCAACAAGCGGTTTGCTGTGATGCTCTCTGGGCTTTGTGACAGCTATGAAGTTTTTGGTCACGGCGTCAACATTCTTCAGACTGTCGATATGCTGCCACATGATAAATTTGACCAATTTAAGTCAGTTGTGATCGGCAAATTTAATTCGATGGCTACATCTTTAGATCATGCTACATGCATCAGCTCTCATGGTTCAAAATGTCAATGGCCAACGCTCCACCGTGATTTAGAAGAAATCGAAACAAGTGGCACATATCGAGGTATAATTTAGAGCAAGGTATTCCCATGGCACAGTCATACGGATGGGTGAAAGGAGAGCTGCAAGTAATGCCCAAGATGAGCGACAAGGTATTGTTATTGTCAAGGCACAACAGGATTTGCAAAAGCTAGTGCAAAGAATGTATGAAGATCTTGACAACAACGTGTATGATGAAAACGACAAATCAATGCTAAAAACCTTGAGACCAATCATTGATCTAAGATCATTGGCTCTGAATGTTAAAGAAAAGGGTGCTGCACATGTTGCAGCCTTGGACGGAGAACAGTTCACCAAAGTCTCGAAGCAATTGGCAACCAATATTGTTGATGTGCCAGACAGAGAAATTCGAATTCAGTTTCGGGAGTTTATCAAGAGGCTCGAAAGACATGTTGCGCAACTCAGAGAAAAGGAGCTATGCAGCATCGAGTTAATCAAAGTCTTCTTAGAGAGCGAAAGGAAACTGTATGTTGATATTGAAATGGTAATGCATGTAATTTGTGTTGCCACCGCCAGCATGTCAGTAGAATCGGTGATAGAGTCAATGGTTTCTATTTATGAAAATCGAAATAACAAGTTCCGGCCAATATCGGAAGAAAGGGCAGTATTTGAAATGATTATTGCTATCAATGGGCCCGAACTGACACATGCCGATAGCATCATCCAAGCAAGTATGACAGAGTACTGGAAAAATTCAGGGAAAAGAAAGACTGAAGACTGGCACTTTGTTCGAAGATCACAGAACATAAGGGACTTTGCTGGTGCTGCATCAAAAGTCATTGACCGAATGAGCTCAGCAAAGCCTAACTTATCATTTATGACCTGATTTTTTTTGGAAATGGTATTTTTAGAGATAATAGTGACTTAGTGAGACTTGCTAGCTAGGAGCTATAGGGCATACTGCATATGCTTACTGAATATCAGAGAATGTGCAACCTTGCAATTTAGTTCAGTAATTATTTTAGTTAAAGGGAATTGTTATTACTTTATGTTCTAAGGATTTAGGGTGAAGGGAAATTTCGAGTGTTGGAATATATATATTTTGAGACCAAACCGACACCAGTTGCGAAAAATGCAACATCAAGCCCTTCCGGTTGGAATTGAACCCGCGGGCCTCATTAATATTTTGTTGTGCCTGCGAGCAGAATTTATAAATTGGAAATGTGCCTGCAAAAATTTGTGTTCCACTGTACCTTTTCAAGTTTTACTAAAAAGAATGAATCATTCAATCATATTCAGTTATATTAACTTATTAATTGAACGGCCTTTCATATACTACAGTATAAAAGTAGAGTGCTGCGTAGGCAGTGTTTTGGGTATACAACAAAGAGAAAGGTGGTGAACTGCCGAGATTTTTAGGAACAAAATACTGACGTTTGAGTGGAGCCTGCCCTTCACAGAGTAAAACGTGATTACGTGAACTAAGTAAATAAGTATATATACATTACCATTGGCTCATTTAAAACTCTGCAGATCAGTTCTTCTCTACCTCTCAAACTGAGAGCAAAGTATTTAAAACCCTGAAATAAAAATGATTATTATATAACCGGTTACCAAGAAGCTCAAATTTCAAGTTTCGGTAAACACGACAAGAAGACGCTGAGAGTTCAAGATTTTTGGTCATATAATAAACTACTTATTGACCTCACTTGTTCGGTCTGTATTAGTGAAATATCGGACCTCCGTACTATAAAAACGTCGGTCCGATATTTCACTAGTACAGATCTCACGCTTGGTCAATAAGTAGTAAATATTGACCTCCCGGCCTATATGCTGCGACAATAATACGCTTTTTTCGGATCGGTAGGTAAATTGGCGGGAAAATTTCTGAGTTGATTGAACGAAAATAAAAGAGAGCTTGCATCTGAATTGAAAAATACCGAATGTTCTGTAACATCATCATTGCTTTTCTTTAAAGTTTTCTTCAAAGCAATTACCTAACTGATGTAACATGAAGGAAAACATACAAATAGGTAAGGTACACTGCAGCATTTGATGATAAAAACAGCGTTAAAAATAGAGAAGAAAACGAATCAAAATACCTCATTAACCTTGTTTGCTTTGTATGTATGGGAAATGATTTGCTTCCGGTTTTATCAAACAAATCGCACTCCTTCGTCGCTCAGCGGGTTTGTACAAAAACCTCAGGCAAATACTTCCCAGTACAGACATTGCACTCGGTTAATAAGTCTTATTATAATCTGCTCTTTCCTGAAGGTACTCTGGCGTGCAGGCTTTTAGCCAGGCGGCCGTCCAGCCGTTCTATGGACGGCCACTTTTGAAAAATCAGATTTCATTTCTCCACAGAGGCTTCGAGGGGGCCTAAGGGCAAAGGAGGAGCGCGGGGCCTAGGGAAGAGGATAGCTTATCCTACAATTTTCCTCTCATGCCCAATAAGTTCCCCAGGGGTCCCTCTTCCCTAGGTCCCTCTAAGCCTCTGCGGAGAAGAGAGCCGTCCAGCCATCCTATGGACAGCCACTTTTGAAAAATCAGATTTTTGGATGGACACTTTTCGTATGGACAACCTGAGCAAAATATTTTCCTCAAACAACAACTTACAGGTTCCCCCTTTCTAATGTTTCTTGATTTCTGTTAATAGCTGCTGTTTATTTTAGCTATTGTGTAGGTTTCGTTACTAATTTTTGTCAAGAACATGCAGACATGACGAGTGATTGCAAGATCGATTTAATTAATGTGTATAATATACAGCTGTAACATGAAGTAGCAAAATCATTGTTTAATAGAACCGCTGTTTAATACATTTGATAAGCTCACTTGCTCACGGCCACACCTACCAACTTTTTTTTGTGGCCACGCCCAACAACATTTTTGGATGGCCAGTTTTGAAATCCTGACTAAAAGCCTGACTGCAAGTACCGTGTTATTCAGTGAAAACTACTTTTATGTTACGAGAAGACAATGGAATAATTTAGCCTACTGAAAAATTGCTATATACTTTAACATTTTTAAGGGGAACTGTAGACAAAAAAAGTGGGGGGCAGAAGCCCTAGCCCATCCCCCTGTCCGGTCCCTGCATCTTAGAACTTTATTAGTTATAATGTTCTGATCTGGATAGAGAAATATTTGCCCGAGGTCTCAAGGGACGTTTTTGACCGCAGACCAATAACGGTAAATAACATAATATTTATTTTTTTATTATACAATTAGGTAAAAGACTTGAGTTACTTTAGTTCGGTAAAACTGCATTATTTGGATTAGGAAAGAAAAACAAACCAAAATACTTTAGTTTTTGTACAATATTATTTCCAGCTTAGTTGAATCAAATTCTGTATTAGTTTTCCATTTTCCAGTTAATAATGAAGCAAAAATCACAATAAAAATTTTTAGCATTTAGGATTCTGCGACCGTGGTCAACATATTGTAAAATTCTGCCGCTGCTGCAGGCAATCAGGTTCCAGGAAAGGCTAGGAATAGGATTCCGCCCGCTCACGATAAAAAAAATAAAGATTAATATTTCTATGTTTAAATTTCATTAATTTCAATAACATTGGATACGTTGCTATGGCAACACACATAACAAATTCCATTCAAAATGGTCTATTGCTAATCATATATTTGGAAAATAAGCATGGTGACCCCTATTTTATTTTAATTTATGTTTTTCCTTCTAGCTACAAAAAATCTGAAATTATATAATTTTTTTGGCATATTTACAGATTTTTTTATTTTTATGTAAAATTTCTGCAATAGGTCAATGGACAAAATACACTGTACTGAAATATGCCAAATTTATATTGAGAAAATAAATGGTCAGGTTTGGTGTCAGCAATTTGCACACATTGTGCAGAATAACAAAAGATCAGCAACTCACATTGTGTAGTTCCAGAAAAAAACCATAAACCCCCCACGGAAGGCACTGGAATTTCCGAGGACACTGAAATTTCCGAAGAGGGGGGGGACAGAGTCGCCTTAATTTTCCAGATGGTCATCGAAGTAGTCACATTTGATAAAATATCTTTAGTTTGATTGTCCATTTAACGCAGTGTAACACGATAGAACGTGTTTTGGTGTATCGTAGTCTTTATATTTTAGATAAATTACGGCCCGTAATTGCTACCGAATGCGACTATTAAATCTTTCTCCTTGGCGTCGAATATATATACAGTATGCAGAAAGTCTCCGCGTTTGCGCCACGTTAGCGACTGGAAGGAATTAAAAGATTCAAGGTGATCAACAATTGCTTTTGTCTTGTACTTGCTCTGAGAAATATGAGTAAAATCAATCGGTTTACTTTAGTGTCGACTTCAAACCGCGACTCATTGCATTTGTTGACGCCATTAATGGCGGTTTATAGAACAAATCGTGGAGCATTAATTTTCAGAAAAACGGCGAACTTATTCTTGTTGTGAAGTGGCAGGCTTTTTCGCGTTTGTACGGTGGTCCATAAGGGACATATATAACCCAAGTTGTTTTTTTTAGATTTTTTAAAACTCGACATTTTTTTTGAAAAACTCGACATTTTTTGGAAAAACTCAACATTTTTTTTTGGAAAAACTCAACATTTTTTTGAAAAACTCAACATTTTTTTGTAAATACCAAGATTTAATTGGTAGGTACTTTATCTGACCCCCATTATATATAGTGTATCATATAATAACCGATGTAACCATGTATACTCTTAAGCCTCCTTACTCTACGTACTTAGCCCTACTTAGCCATCCTTACGCATACTTACGCATACTTAGCCCTCCTTAGCCATCCTTACGAATATTTAGCCCTCCTTACGCATACTTAGCCCTCCTTAGGCATACATGTACTTAGCCCTCCTTAGCCATCCTTAGCCATCCTTACGCATACTTAGCCATCCTTACGCATATTTAGCCCTCCTTACGAATACTTAGCCCTCCTTAGGCATACTTAGCCCTCCTTAGGCATACTTAGCCCTCCTTAGCCCTCCTTACGCATACTTAGCCCTCCTTGCGCATACTTAGCCCTCCTTAGACATACTAGCCCTCCTTAGCCATCCTTGGCTAAGGATGGCTAAGTATGCCTAAGGAGGGCTAAGTATGCCTAATTAATGATGGCTAGGCATACTTAGCCCTCCTTAGGCAAACTAAGGAGGGCTAAGTATGCGTTAGGAGGGCTCAACCTCGTTCTTGGCCCTGGGAACGAGGTTGAGGAGGGCTAAGTATGCGTAAGGATGGCTAAGGAAGGCTAAGTATGCCTAAGGAGGGCTAGTATGCCTAAGGAGGGCTAAGTATGCGTAAGGAGGGCTAAGTACTGTATGCCTAAGGAGGGCAAAAAAAAATGTTGAGTTTTTCAAAAAAATGTTGAGTTTTTCAATAAAAATGTTGCGTTTTTCAAAAAAAATGTCGAGTTTTTCAAAAAAAATGTTGAGTTTTTCAAAAAAAATATCGAGTTTTAAAAAATCTAAAAAAACCAACTTGGGTTATATATGTCCCTTATGGGCCAAAGTGGCGTTGAACAGTGTTTCTCTCCATAGTTTTTGTGGACAACCGAAATTTCGCGAGTATATGAGCAGGACAATGTTGCCTATCAGGTGGGTTAGTTTCTCTTAGCTATCAACATTGATAGCACCTTGAATTTCGCCAGATTTGAATGTTTTCAACGCGTTGCTACTACAAATCTCCGCTTCGCGCTTTCTTGTTCCAAAATGTGCAGTAGTGTTGCATTATGCCTGTACTCTCGTTTTATTTCGCTTGCGCTGAATATCTTGATCTTTGTGTATTCTGTGTCTTAGTGTCTATACAGAAAGAACCCTATTCTGTTACATTGCACTGCATTTTAAGACGTTTTTCTGCAATTCCGTGCTATGTTATTCGCATTTTAAATTGCATTGAAGCTTCAGAAATTCCAGGGGGTGGGTCAATGTTTGACTGGAAAAAGGAAATTCCAGGGGGTATGGGGGGTACTAGACAAATTGCCTTCCATGGGGGGTTATGGATTTTTTCTGGAACTACACATTCGTCATGTCATGTTGATGGTCTTGATTGGCTTATTTGGCTAGACTTCTTGATTGGCTAGATTTTTTGTTGATATCTTCAAAACTCTGCATGATTTAATGAAAATTTCTATATCTACCTTAGTTAAAACAATTATTTTCCAAGTACTGAAGCATAGGCCTTTACGTAGCTATGGAAGCAAATGGACATTTAAAAGTCTTTATAAAATAAAGTAAGTTGCTTCTTATGCAAGCTCTGATTGAGTTTGTAGCCGTGTTTAGATAAGCAGTACCTGTACATATACACAGGGAATTTTTCCACCTTTTTTCAAGTCTGATTATTTCATCCGGGTGGTAACGTGACATTACATACCTATACAGGCATGTTAAATATACGGGCATGTTAAATATATGGGATAGGGGTTACAACATGAGATTTATACATGTTCCTATTCATCCCTCATTTTCCCTACATAATGAAGGATATATACAGTACTTATTATAGAATATATATATATATATATATATATATATATATATATATATATATATATATATTAATACCATTGCAATCAATTTTACTCATTCCTGATTGGCTAATGACATCAGTATTAAACTTAAATTTTTTTACTAGGGGTATTTAAAAAAACCCTAGTAAAAATAATACCCCTAGTAAAAAATCACATCCGGGATGTTTGGATTTTAGTTTAGTTATATACAAACATCAGTGATCATCAGTTTTCCCACTTCGTAGTAAAATTTAGGGGTATATTTAGGAACACGTAAAATTGATTGAAAAGGTATTAAAAGGAAATAACACTTGTTCTCAAAGAATTAATGAAAAATCGCACTTGTGTTTGGAAAAATCGCACACGCGTGCGATTTTTCATTAATTCTTCTCGAACCATGTTATTTCCTATACATATATAGTATTTAAGCAAAGAGCCCATATATGTAACCTCACGTTACCACCCTGCTTCGTGCGCCGAGCCTGTATATGTAACATGCCTGTATATATGTAACATGCCCATATATATGTAACGTTGCCCATATATATGTAACATGCCCATATATGTAATCTGTAATGTCATGTTACCACGGCCCGCTCTATTATTTTAAAGAAACATAAAACAGTGTAAATATAAATTACTTGGGATGTTGTGGGACTTTCGAAATGCTAAATAATTACACTTGTCTATGGCTTGTATTTTTTGTTACACTTTTCTCAAGTCTCACAATATATCTATATACAATATATATATATAATATATATCATAGTACATTTAAATTTTATATTTCTTTATAAAGATATGTGGAGATATAACCGCTTATTATTATTATAAAATATAAACAAGCGAACCTTTAAGCATCCTGTCCTTAAAATTTCTCCAAGAAAAGCTTGGAACCTTTTCTTCTCCTAAACGGCACACAATAAAAGCAACATTAAAATTATAATCCAAAATTAACATTTGTCAGTTGCCATTAGGTCAATACTGCTACTGCATATCCAATAATTATCAAGCCTTGTATTTACAATTTATTATTACTAATCTAACGAGGCACATCCAGTGATCATTCACTGGAAATGGCCAAAATTAATCAAATAATAATAAAAACAAACTTGAAAATTCCGAACCTGACTCGATAGATTCATGTTCAATATTAAATTCGCAGCTTTTGACGGAACATTTAGACGCGTCATTTTTGATTACCTTGGTAACCGGACATTTTAGTCGCTGATAAAATGGCGGGGGTTTTGCATCTCGTTTGAACTGTGAACTGTCAAGGATACTTTATGGACTTTATGATAAACAAAGATTAACTGTGTGCTGTTTTATGACATATTCATGTGGTAAAAAGATTTTTCGTGCTCTTGTACGTTTTCTGCTGCCACTAGACAATGGTTTGTCAGTTTTTAGTTCGCCATTGAGTTGTACTCGGCTCCAGAAAACAGTTTAGTTTGACCTTGAGTTTAGCTGTTTAGTATCTAAATACTTTGTCTCTTTGCCTTGACTTTGGTGCTGCCTTGTGCGAAAATATTACATGGATTTTGGAAGAAAGGTTTACTCTATAAGGTAAACGACTTATTGGTGAAGAAATGGATACAGAGAAACTCTTCAAAGCGATGGGTTAAAATTGGGAGCCTTGCAGTGACTCGTACTTTATGTACCGTGCACATATTTGAAAGTCTTTTGTATCAACATGAACAGAGAAAACGTCGTAGATTCATTTACTGGATTGTTTAACAATCTACAGAGACATCGAATTGATCAAAGTCAAAGGTAAGCACTTCGCAATACTTGATACTGTTTATTACTGTATATAAACAGTTCTTAGTATATACTGTCAGATACAAATCAGAGTCACCACAATATACACACTGTATGGATTGAAAACTCTTAAAGGTTGGTGTACTGCCAAAATAGTGTCTAAGAAGTCTAACATTTTGCGTGAAGACCCTTCGTTAGATTGTGAAATTATGTACCATGCCACACTGGAATCTTTGTGAAATGTGCACAGAAGAATTCCCCGCTGCCAAATATGCGTACTCAGTGCTCATTAAATATGCGACTGCACCATCTATTGGTGGTATTGTGGGCTCAGAATCATCAAACAACACACAGAAATTGCACATGCTTATCTCACTGTCGGGCGCGCACGTAAAAAATTTGGCTTCAAATTTTGAATGCGCAGTGTGCGTGTCAAAAATTTTGCGCACACAGAATTTCAAGTGCACACGGAAGATCTTACCGCACGGAGCACTACAAAGTTTCCAGACTGGGTACCATGTATTGTTAGTACTATTAGGGTGCCTGGGTCTATCAACAAATAGGATTTATCCTGCATTGCTGTACATGTTTATGATGGGTGGAGGGGGGGGGGGGGGGTGTCCAGTCAAAACGTCCTCAAGTCAAAACGTCCTCGTGTCCGCTGGTCAAAACGTCCTCGTGTTCTCAAGTCAAAACGTCCTCGTGTTCTCAAGTCAAAACGTCCTCGTGGTCAAAACCATAATGTTCATAAACCTTACCATATTTACTAAAGCTAATCAACTTGTCAAAAGTGCATGGATTACAAGTGCATAAGAGTTATTATCAAAATCCGATCGAATCCCGAAATGCGTCAAAATTGCATTTTCTATTAAAAAAGAAAATATATTTACTCCTGATATTATTTTAATCTCTTTTAAAAATCCATAACAACAATTCACCTTGCCTTTCACGGACAGTTTTATTTGCTTTCAAAAGCTGAAAAATAGCGCCGCGTTACAGAATCGCGCCCGAAAACGAGCTGCATGGCCACAAATTTTGATGTTTTAGGGTTATTGTCAAAAACCGAAATGCGGAAAAAGCGCATGGATACCAATTTTTATTTCGATGTCTTTTATTTATACCAATTTCTATTTCGAAGAGTTATTTATCAAGACTTATGGACAAGACTATGATTTTTAACCGAGGACGTTTTAACTTTTGATCTGAGGACGTTATGACTTTGATCTGAGGACGTTATGACCTGGCAATGTTTTGACCCAAGGACGTTTTGACTTTGACTGAGGATGTTTTGAGTTGAGGACGTTTTGACCTGAGGACGTTCTGACTGGTAAGCGAGGGGGGTTAAGCTTTGAATCTGCAATAACAAGAAAATGAGATTGGTTGTTTACTGATATCCAGGTTTTTATAGCCAGGCTGCATATCAAGCCATCCTATGGTCATGCGGCCAATTTTCGAATGGAAAATACAACTTACAGGTTTCCCCCTTTCTAATGTTTCTTCATTTCTGTTAATTTCTGCTGTTTATTTTAGCTATTGTGTAGGTTTTGTTACTAATTTTTGTCAAGAACACGCATATATATATATGTATATGCTCTATTTATCATGAAGTAGCAAGAGCGTTGTTTAATAAAACCTCTGTTTAATATGTTTGATAATTCTCACTTGCTCTTGCCATAGTTAATATAACCCACATGCCCACCAAAATTTTTGGGCATCCAGTTTTTTAATCCTCGGCTAATTTGCCTGCTGACATCCACTGGATGGATGATGGGGGAGTGAAGCAGTCCACAACATTGTGGAACATGTATCATGTGGGATGAAATTTATTTGTATTAATTACATTAACAAAACATTTGCTTTTTAATAGAGGTGAGCCGATCATCGGCAAAACATCGGCAGAGCCGATTATCGGCTAGTTTTTCTCACAATCGGCCATCGGCCGATTGTCTTTCACCATCGGCCGATTGTCTTTCGCCATCGGATCAGCTGTCTCGTGACTCTCGTCTTCGTATTTCTGCACTACTATTTATAATCTTTTTTAATATCGGTTTTTCAGTATTTTAATGAAAGAAAATTGAAATCTACAGTATTATCGGTATTTTGTTTTCTCTCGCGATTTATTATTAGCCGCGACTTTTGTTGCAAGAAACTTCTTTTACGGAAATTAACAGAAACCGAAGAACGATACTTTGTTACGATCTCCCTGTGGAATAACATGTTTTGCGAAGCCCTATATTTGTTTTGAATTTGAAACTATTTTCCGGCAAAATTTGTGCCGACATATTGTCATGACTCATTTTGAAGACGGCTAATCACTAATGCATTTTCAATAACCAAGGCGCACATTTTACGTGCTAGACTGTCGCAGTCTTTTGAAATTATTTCACCCACGATGAGTCAGAAACTTGAGATGAATAAAACGACAAAACGGGAGCATTGAGCATCAGGTTAGGCTGTTAGCAAATATCGGTTGTGCCGATTAATCGGCCGATTGTGGGAAAATATCGGCTCTTAACAATCGGTATCGGCAATCGACTTTTTTTTAACATCGGCTCACCTCTACTTTTTAACTAATTGTCTTACTGTATATGCTGGACTAGCTGTGACACTTTGAAACAAATGGTAAATCAACAGACTGCAGAAATCATCTTTGAATTAAGCCTTACATGCAGTTTACTGTAGATTAAAATGCTTTAGCTAGCTGAAATCTCGGTATTTATAAGTTGTATTATACATGTAAAGGGCTAGCGTACAGTACTGCTCAGAAATAACCTAACGCTGCGTTCTCGTCCAGAACACGTTACTGTTGTATTCCAGAACGCATTCGGGACGCGCGTTCCAGAACACATTCCTGTCGCGTTCCGGACGCGTTTCACAACGCGTTCTTGAACGTCTTCGAAGGTGATGGAAACTTTGTCGAAAGCTGTTACAGCCTACAGGGTTCGGAAAACTCCGGACGAGTGATTAACTAATATAACAAATCACGTTTATGCCTTTTGGCTTGGATCAAACAAGGATGAGAGTGAATGAGAGTTGGCAGTTACAGAACTTAGTCTAAGTTAAAAATGCTTTAATCACGGAGCGGCGCATACGTACTGAAAGTCATCGCCAAAAATCGCACAACCATACAGTTGTTGAAAAGCACCAGAGAACAATTAGCTATGCTATACCGTGATCGGAGTTTGAATGCAACACATCAATTCGGCGATTTATAGCTTGCGCTACGATTTTTCTCGACTATACTACCATGGCTTTCCGTGACTGTATTTTAACATTGACGAAACAACATCAATTATCGAAACAAACAAAGTTAAAAAGATTTTGATGGTTTTAATTTTTAATTCTCGTCTAGAATATCTTTTATTTTTGGGAACTTTACTCCAGCAGATTCAAATAAATCACTCTATTTCTTGTATATAACGAAAGCTTTGCCATCGTAAATATCTCTTGTATACACAAATCGGAAAATAGCGAGAATTTCCGGATATGGCCGAACCGATCACGACATCAATAGCCCGGAACACGTTCCGGACGTCAATTTGGAACGCGTTCTGGAACACATCCGGAACGAACGCGTTCTGGACGCGTTGAAAACGCGTTTTTTGTTAGGTTATTTCTAAGCAGTACTAAGTAGACACAATACAATTTTTCCTTACAACGGTTATTCCCCTCATTGGGACTGAATGTGCAATGACCCATAGTCCCATACCCAGGCATTTCAAATTCTCAATCCAGGAAAATTGGGTGGGGCAATATAGACACGCAAATGGTTGGTGGAGTGATACAACGTGACATTTGAGAAGCTTGGCAGATCTTGTTCATTTTTTTGTAAAAGAAAGACTTATATATAATTTCTTTGCTAATATAAATGCTATGGAACTTTTTAAACAAGGTTACTTGAATACAATGTCCTGTGCGCATTTTAAAAATTGAACATGTTCTGAACAGAACATGTAAATAGGTTAGTAAGTAATTCTAGGTATTCTGAAATAATCAGAAATGACTACCCAATTAATTCACTAAGTTCACTTGCTAACACTGTTATTATCTTCCCTGACTGTTGCAAGATCTGCCAGGCACCCCCCCCCCCCCCCCCGGGTACGAGGCAGAGTTCAATGATATATGGTAGTGAAACATGGGCAGTTAAGGAAGATGATGTCAGTGCTAAGACTTGAACCCACTGATTAGAATAGATGGATGTGTGGTGTACATCGAAAGACAGGAAGACATAAGAAGAGCAAAAAAGGTTGTTTGGAACTGGTTAACATCAGGTACAAGCTTTTAGCCAGGCGGCCGTCCAGCCATCTTATGGACAGCCACTTTTGAAAAATTTTGGACAGATTTTTGGACGGCCACTTTTCGTGTGGATGGCCACGGACGGTCAAATCAAAATATTTTCCTTAAACATCCCCGTTTCGTTACTAATTTTTGTAAAGAACTTGCAGACATGACGATTGATTGCCAGATCGATTTAACTTATATATGCTGTAACATGAAGTAGAAATACGTTGATAAGCTCATGGCCACGCCCACCAAATTTTTTCATGGCCACGCGCACCAAAATATTTGGGACCTGGCTAAAAGGCTGATCAAGCATATTATTTGTAGGAGTAGGTTGGGTTGGTATAGATAAGATAATTGGGTGCAAAAGACATGCCTTTAGGCGGAAAAGGAAACCTAGGAAGACATGAGAGCAGGTTGTGAAAACAGATTTGGGAAAGATGGGTTTACGTAAAGAACTGGCAATAGATTGTGCTGCATGGAAAGTTATTATCATGTAAGACCCGGCTATAATGGCATGCAAGCGTAGAAAATAGCCGTTTAAAATTGAATAAAAATTATAAATTATATTTACAATTAACATATACAGTAGGTGTTCACTTCCGCTTTAGAGAGGTACCTTATGTAATTATCTTGCAGCTAACTACCTGTAAATTATCTAATTGTAATCATAATTAAACGCACATCTTACGGCAGAATGTTTTCCCACTGTTCGTTGACATCTTTGCTGGCATCTCCTTCGTGTACCGGACACACAATGGACACAGACTACGTCATAGACACATCAAGGTTATTTTCTCGGGATTCAGAAGCTTTACAAGAACAAAAACCCTAACCATAACCGAAATAAAAACTCTATTCCTAACCCTGAAATAAAGGAATACTAACCCTACTTTTAAACTAAATATTTCAATGATGTAATATTCTGTGTCCGGTACACGAAGTAAGATTTCTCTTAGGGTGGTTAGCTGATTAATTTAAAGGGGTTTACTGGCAACAATAGTATTTTCAGTGATTACTCTTTTCATATCTTTCTTGTGATCTTGTGTAGTACTTTTTAAACAACCCCTGTGTATTACTTACTGTACGTATTAAACCCCTGTGTAATACAGTACATATTAACCCATCCCTTTACACACAACTGTACATAATGAATTTGAATTTATTGATTTGTCACATAAACAGAACATACAATACAATTATTACGCTATACATACGAAATTACAAATAATGTGTGACAGGAGATAGCCTGCTCGAACAAAGTCCCAATTTACAACCGTCCCCTAGCATGAATGATAATAAAATTACATCATAGAAAAGAGCAATATGGCTATTATGGCGGTGTGTAAGTTGGGAGTTTATCCAGGAAATAACTATTTACTTTGGATTTGAATGCCGAGATGGATAAGCAGTTTTTAAAGTCCCGTGGTAAATTATTCCATAGGTCAACGACTCTAGGAAAATACGAATTTCTAAAGTAATTTTGTAAATGTTTAGACGTTGTTTTGTAATTGTTAGGATCGAAATTTCGAGTCGAGTAGTGACTAATAGTAGGAGGAAAATATTTATCACAATCGATGTCCATGGAGCCTGATTTAAATGTAAATAACTGAATAAGATCCTTTACTTCCCTATACGGTATTGTAAAGGCAACATACTCAAGATTTCGAGTCTATCTAAGTAAGAAACTTCGCGAGGCCGATAATTTAAAATAAATTTCTTTGGACATTTTCGATTAATGCCCGATGTTTAGCTGTGGATGGTGACCATAGGTTAGAACAATATTCAAGATGTGGTCTAACTAAGGAGCAAAATAGAAGCTTTCTAATATTTTTACCAGTAATATCCCGACAAACTCTCTTTATCAGTCCAAGTTTCTTGTTTGCTCTAGAAACCATAAAGGATATTGTTATACGGAAACTCATTGAGAGTGACATGCCATCAAAACCCAACCTATACATAACCGCGATCTTGCCACTTAAATTATTGTAGACAACAAATACTATTTGATATGAAGCAATAAGAATTACATGTAAAGTGGATTATTTCACGAGTAAATTCAAAGGATATTCATCTGGGTTCGTTATACTGAATAGTTTTGTACAAACAAACTACCCACACTAGAACATTCTACGTTGATGGATTAAGAAGATTTAAGTGCAGAGAGTATACTAGACGCGTCCAATTCTGGTAAGTTTATGTCGTGTACTGTAATATACAGTACTGCACTTCATTTTATTTACTGACTTAAATTAATAAATAAATTAAGCAGATAGATTGCGAACCGCCATCTCATTTTCCAGTTCTCCGAAAAAGATCGTTTTTTTCCCGCCACATATTGTCTTGAACTAATGAATAGTGGTAAAAATATAGTACTGTTCGTAGTAGTATAGAGAGTGGGGGTGCGAGCCCAATCGATGTTAACCGTAAATATAAATACCAAAACATCGCCAAATTTGTGCCAAATCGCGATTCGACAAAATTTGGTGTCATTTCGGTAATTTTATATTTACGGAAAACATCGAATAAGCTCGCACCCCCACTCTCTATACTACTATGGCGGTCGTTAATCAAGCTAGACACCCCTCACGTTTTCTACTCAATTGATGTCAAACACATGCGAGACTCACGAAACAATACCAAATTTATACCAAATCACGATTTTCACTAAATTTGGTGTTATTTCAGTCATATTTAAAAAAATAGAAAGTGTCGCTTCGTCATTTTCGCATTTTTTTAAAAATAGAAAGTGTCGCTTCATCATTTTCACATATTTAAAAAATGCGAAAATGTTGAAACGACACTTTCTATTTTTTTAAATATGTGAAATGATGAAGCGACACTTTCTATTTTTAAAAAAATGCGAAAATGACGAAGCGACACTTTCTATTTTTTTAAATATGACTGAAATAACACCAAATTTAGTGAAAATCGTGATTTGGTATAAATTTGGTATTGTTTCGTGAGTCTCGCATGTGTTTGACATCAATTGAGTAGAAAACGTGAGGGGTGTCTAGCTTGATTAACGACCGCCATAGTAGTATAGAGAGTGGGGGTGCGAGCTTATTCGATGTTTTCCGTAAATATAAAATTACCGAAATGACACCAAATTTTGTCGAATCTCGATTTGGCACAAATTTGGCGATGTTTTGGTATTTATATTTACGGTTAACATCGATTGGGCTCGCACCCCCACTCTCTATACTATTGCTCGTGCTGCAGCCTCTGTGGGTTAGCGAAATTTTAGAAAAATGCAGTAATATAAATGGCAAAAATCTGATAACGACATGGGCTTTTTAATTGCATTAAAATTGTTGTGCTGCGTAGGCAGTGTAGAAATACAAACGTTAGACCTCCTACACACTATTTCGGCAGTACACCAACCTTTTATAGTTTTCGATTTGTATACACTAGAGGTATTCTGTGTTAATAAAACTAAATTTACAGTTATCTGGCATGATTGTGAATTAATGAGGAGGGTATACTGGTCCTTTAAACGTAATCCAATGTAAACTTTCAGTTGATTTCTGATGTACAGTACGTTCATACAACGGGCATGCCTTGTATTTACGCTATTTTCCATTCCCTCCTTAAATGTAAGTGGCAATTATACATGTAGCATTAAAAGTGAAACCTAATACATTTTATAAATAACCTTTTATAGTGAAGTTTTTGTTACAGTATTGTAAGTCTTTAAAGTCGCGTTTACATGCACTACAAGCTTTGGACTGGCCTGCACGGTAAACACGCGTAGTACTGGTCTAGGCCTAAATACATGTATCTGTGCTTACTTCAACTGTTGGCCTAGGCCAGGCCTTGGCCTGACCTTGTGTAGTGTAAACATGTTTGGCCTGGCTAGTCCTGCCTGTAGTATAAGCACGGCTTAAAAGACCACCTGCAGGACGCATAAAACAGCCGTGAATCACATCTAAACCCAAAATACTCACTATTATATTATACTAGATACACGTGCACATGCAACTTCGATATTAATTAAAATTTATGGTACAGTTAAGGCCTCGTGTTTATACAAGATCCGATTTGATGGGTCCGATTGCTGTCCGTTTCGAACCTTTAAAGTGGGCTTCCTACAATACAGGCGGTGGAAAATCGCACGAAATTAGAGATCTAATCTGATCTAATCACTGAAAAAGCAATGCTCTATTTTCATCCAACATGAGAAACCGGGTACGAACGTCGAAAGGCCTCTCGGCTTTTCATAACCGATAATCAGATCTGTCAATACCTACAGTGTACGCGGTATAGTTAACTATATTAAGTCAATACCTGTTCTGTCCATTGTGGCTTCTTTGCTTTTGAAATACCGGTAACACTCATGCCTGGTAGGGACAGAAATCGTTTCCTCTTCGTCGGCGATGGCGAGTTGCGTCCAGTTTTTTCATTGTACGTCTGCGATCTGTTGTGATTCATTTGGATGGCTCTGCTATCGTACAGGAGAATATAGTTTAATGTCGTGTATTGTGTAGTTAACCAAGAAGAGTCTTGTGTGTGCAGGTTGCGTGGAGCTTGGGATGTTTATCATAATTTATGCATTTGTGTGTGTCCAACACCACGCGTACATGTAGCAGGTGTACAGTACGGACCTCCAGGTGGCTTATGTTGCAACAAATGTTACTGCAAGTTAAGTTTCTACTTAAGTTGACACAGATAAGTTGACAATTGACAGTCAAAGTGACCATTGTCGCGTTTTGACAGTAAAGTTGACATAATACTAACACTAATACTAACCTAAGCACTGTAATCTTCATACTAACCTTGACACTTAACTTAACTGTCAATTGTCAACTTAAAGGGACACTCCACCCCCAACTAAAGTGTTGCCCAAATTAAATATATATGTCACTTCGGAATGGGTATTATTTTTCCTCGAGTCTTTTTAGTTTGAGAGAAATTTGGCTTTTTTATCCTATATTTTGAAATTGAAGGCCGCCATGTTCACTTTGTGACGTCATTGAGTGATAGAAAGTTTATTGTTTATATAGTTTCCATCAATCAATGACGTCAATCACAGTAAAGATGGCGGCCTTCAATTTCGAAAAATACGAGAAACAAAGCCAAGTTTCTCTCAAAACTAAAAGGGTTTGAAGAATACCAATACACATTCCGAAGTGAAGTGACATAGATGTTTCATTTGAGAGACACTTGATTTGGGGGTGGAGTGTCCCTTTAACTGAATAACTGTTAACCTAACTGTCAATTGTCAACTTAACTGTCAATTGTTAACTTAAATGTCAATTGTCAACTTTACTGTAAATTGTCAACTTAACTGTCAATTATCAACTTAACTGTCAATTATCAACTTAACTGTCAATTATCAACTTAACTGTCAATTGTCAACTTAATTGTCAACTTAACTGTCAGTTGTCAAATTAACTGTCAATTATCAACTTAACTGAATAACTGTCAACTTAACTGTCAGTTGTCAACTTAACTGTCAACTTAACTGTAAGTTGTCAACTTAACTGTCAGTTGTCAATTTGTAACTGTCAACTTAACTGTCAATTGTCAACTTAACTGTCAGTTGTCAACTTAACTGTCAACTGTCAACTTAATTGTCAACTTAACTGTCAGTTGTCAACTTAACTGTCAGTTGTCAACTTAACTGTCAATTGTCAACTTAACTGAATAACTGTCAACTTAACTGTCAGTTGTCAACTTAACTGTCAACTTAACTGTAAGTTGTCAACTTAACTGTAAGTTGTCAACTTAACTGTCAACTTAACTGTCAGTTGTCAACTTGTAACTGTCAACTTAACTGTCAATTGTCAACTTAACTGTCAATTGTCAACTTAACTGTCAGTTGTCAACTTAACTGTCAATTGTCAACTTAACTGGATAACTGTCAACTTAACTGTCAGTTCTCAACTTAACTGTCAACTTAACTGTCAGTTGTCAACTTAACTGTCAACTTAACTGTCAGTTGTCAACTTAACTGTCAATTGTCAACTTAACTGTCAGTTGTCAACTTAACTGTCAACTTAACTGTCAGTTGTCAACTTAACTGTCAATTGTCAACTTAACTGTCAATTGTCAACTTAACTGTCAATTGTCAACTTGTAACTGTCAACTTAATGTGGTTCCCTATAGTTATTTTAACGTGGGATTGGTAACTAAATATGGCGTCGTGGCTGTTCTTGGCTCTAGCGTGTTGGTGCTCAAGCAAGTCAAACATTTGTTTTTATATTCATGCCGCTCGTAACTGTCTATTTTTAATCGAGCAGACTTTGTATGGAAAAATAAGTAAGACAAATATATTGAGTCACAACTCAAGGTATTCTTCCAAAACAGCCAAAAAGAGTGACAAAGTATTTGACGTTTTTTATCCGCGCAAAATACTTTGTTTTGACAACTTTTATTGCGCGGACTATAAATGCCAAAGATTTAACTCGAGTTAGAAGACTTGTATTAAATTAACCATTCATCTCTCACATTAAATGTTGCATCAAAGCTTAATGTCCAACAGGTCCAAATAAACTATATGAAAACGAGTTATAACAAAAACATGGCAGCACAACAACGAATTCATTAAGTTATTTACCAAATTAACTACCGTTTTCCAATGACCACATTGACAAACGTACCACGCGTGTATTGTCTCACGCAACAATTACTGCACATGCGTAGATAGCGATCTTCCGCAATTGAAATTCTATCCACGTCAGCAGACTTTTGAAATTTCTCTTAATATTTGATAAAACATCCAATAGCATAATATAACTGCTCTTGCAAAGTTTCAAAGAAGTTGACCGTTGGAAATACGAGATAATGCTCTTTAATACAAAATTAGAGGAAAAGTTGCACAGTTTCAAACGTCATTGTTGTTATGGAAATAACCATATTACTCCTATTTAAGAAAGGAAAACTCCTATTTATTAGAAGAAGTATAGTTATTTAACAGTTCGAAAGCCAATAAATTGTGCTATCTAAATTGTGACAGCAAGTAACCTGCTCAGATACGAATTTTTGTTATTAGTAAACGCTAACATATAGGTCGTAACTGACAGGGCTCCGTAGTACAGTACACATTTACGGACTTGCTAAAAACACGACGCGTACAATGAGGACGACGTAATTTGTTAATAGAATATCAACAGGAAAACAGAAACGAATAGTTTTTTGTTTTTTTTGCAAGCAAATCTCTCCAAAGATTAGTTTTGTGGTTATCAGCAGTGGCGAAGTCCATCGCAAGACGTCGTAGACACCATTGATCATGGCAGCGATGATCTTTCGCTTAGTTATGGGTTCCATGACTTTTGTGCAATGCTCCGAGGACACCTGTCATTATGTCCTGACAATCCCAGTGTCTTTCTTTCGTTTGATATTTCGTTACTGGATGTTGGAGACTTTAATAATAATAATAATAATAAAAGTCTTTATTTCGCGGCCTGGAGACAAGCACGAAATTAATGAAGAACCCACTCAAAACACCCGTCTGAGTTTGCATACAAACTACCGTCGTCAAAACATTCTTAGATATAATACCAAAAAGAGCAATGAGACAACTTCAATAGACACGTCCTGAAGAAGGACACATCGTCTGAAATGTTGTCTATGAAAATACGCAAGTACTCTTTTTCGTATTATATACATTTCTTTGGAGAACTTAGCAGCTTTCATATTTATTCTTAAAACATTCTTTGTGAATTTGTAATACGGTATTTAAACAAAAACAACACAGACTGAAATGCTTTATATACGGTTTTATATTCACCCTTTGTTTAATGTGTCTTAGTTTCACTCTCTCGTACCACGCTCGTTCGTTTAACGACACAAACAACTCGTATAAAACCGTTCTTCGCACTTTCCATGTAGTCGTCTATATTCTTGTGATACTGTAATAAACAGAAAACAACACGTGCTTTATATTAAAGACTTATTAACCGAGTGTGAGGTCTGCATGCATGGGAAAGTATTTGCCTGAGGTTTTCGTACAGACAGAGCGACAAAGGAGCGAGGTTTGTGCGATAAAACCGAAGGCAAATACTTTCCAGTACAGACCGAGCAAACGAGGTTAATAAAGTATTTATTATATGGCTTTAGCTAATTTGCTTCTCTGTTTTAACGCTGTTTTCATCTTCAACTTCTTCAGATGCTCATGCCCTTTACGTTACTTCGTCACTAGTATGTTTCGCTACATTTTACATCAGTTAGGCATCAGTTTACCGTGCTTTTAGTTGATTGAAAACTTTAAAGAAAAGCAATAATGTTGTTCCAGAACATTTTTTGCTCGGTATTTTCAATGAAGATGCCTATAGTTCTCTGTTATTTTCATTCAAATCAACTCAGAAATTTTCCCGCCAAAACATACCGATCCGGAAAAGTGCCCAATCAGTGACCAATCAGCGTGTGTTATTTGGCGTACAGACCTGAAAACGAGCTCAGCCATATAATAAACAGTTTTATATTCACCCTTTGTTTTAATGTGTCTCTCGTACCTTTTTAACGACACAACAACTCTTAACTATAAAACCGTTCGTCGCACTTTTTATGTAGTCTATATGTAATATTATCTTAATATTTGAATTTACTTTTGTTTTGAAACAGTGACGGGTCGAAAGGAATTTTGAGTGGATGCGAGGCAGAACTACACGAGGTAAATCTTTTCAAGCTACGAAATGAACACATACCTGATGTAAACTATGCAATACTGGCATTAATATAAGTATTTTCTTTTTCTTCTTTCGCTTTCTTCAGCTCATGAGACAGATTGATATCATGGTAAATGCCAAGAAGGTTGAATGGGATAGTCAGTTGCATCTCCTACAGCTTCATATTGACAAGAAGAAGAAAGAAAATGGTATTCTTAGGATAGAAGTTGAAGCCAAAACTCAAGAGGTATATGGTAAAGTACAACATAAAGTTATACAAATCGAAAGCGCCGAAAGGTTGATGTACTACCGAAATAGTATGTAGTCTAACGAAGTCGAGCGAAGGCCCTTTACTGAGGCCCTTACGTTTCACTCTCTGACGAAGGGCCTTCGGTGGAAACGTTAGATCTCCTATACACACTATTTCGGCAGTACACCAACCTTTTAGAGTATTCGATTTATATTTCTACACTGCAATCTTTGGGCATGGGCATAGGTTTGTGAACATACTTAATTATTGTTCTGCAGGTTGCCTATTATATGGGTCTGTAAGTCGGTGAGTTCATCAGCAAATTCTTGGCCGTTATAGCCTTTAAATATACACCTCTATTTTCTTACATTTCGTAACCATCCAACCATTCAGCCACGATGATGTTATACTGTACCCTGTGTTCTGTATCTTGGACATTTCAAATGGTTGGGTTATGATAGCATCTTTTTACCTTCAACTTTTTTCGCTCACCATCTTCTCTATTCGGTATAGATACCATCTTTTTTGTCCACAGCCGATATAGTTTCTCTCCATAGAACTTACCAATAATATAGGCTCCCCTTGGTGCTCTACAACGTCCGTATACAGTATACATTAGGGGCGCATGTATATATTCTTTGACATACTTGAACACCTCTTCGCCGAAGTTCGGCTTACGTCCTTTAGTGAACGTAGACTTGTATTTTGATATCCGTACCATGTCGCCGACTTTGTATTTTGATGGTGAGTACTCTGAACAATGCTATCCAAATAATGTATTTCAGACTTCACGTTTGCCTTTTACACATATTTAGTTTCAGTAAGATGGTGCTGTGTTTTATGTCATTGTAGTTTTCAACTAGCTGATCCAAAACATCGATCCATTTATAAGTGCCTTTATTATAGAAGCACTTCCACGTAGCTGTCTTTAGCGTACGGTTAAACCTCTCAACAACTGCGGCATTTTTGTGTGAGTGAGTGCTAAAATACCTATCCCATTCAAAAGTGCCACCCATTTGAACATGCCACAGAAAATTAGGGTACTAGCGCAGTTTTACATAAAATCGATTAACGATTAATTTACCATTTGCGTGTGATGTAGTGTACCAGAACACCCAAGTCATGTACTACTCAAGTCCATGAGAAGGCGAGGTCGACGATGCTGTTAGTCTCCATCAATTCCAGAGAAGAGCCTGTGACCGAATTTCTGTCGAAAGTCTATTTCATTAACACTAACTCGCATAAATTTTATATACATGTACTAACCCTAACACTAATTTTAGTACTGACCCTAACAAAACAAAACAAAGAAATATAAAAGAACGAAGAAAAAAAATCCTTCCTAACCTCAACCTAACACACTAACCACCACACTACGAAGCGAACTCCGTCAAAGCCAAACAAACTCGTTTCCAGGTTAACTCTGCCTCGCTAACTGTAGACAGGAAAGTTGAACCGAGTTGTTCCGAGTCTTTTTTCCCTCTTTCTTGACTACATGGACATCAACCTGTTCGGTATGTTCTATGTCCAGGCCACCGCACCAGCCCTTTGTAATACGATTTGTAATAATCATAATTTGGGGGAAATCGATGAAAGAGTTTGTTTTTTTAATTTTTGATTAGGCTGAAAATCTTAAACATCAAGTGACAGCCATGGACCGTAGTCAAAGAGAGCTTATTAATGAGTACGAAGGCAAGCTTTCTCAACTTAGAGATGAGGTACGAACGTAGCTGGTGGGGTTTCCATTTTGTTTTTGTCAGAGTGGCTTCCTCTCCCACCACCACTGCGGTCAAGAGTTCAAATCATAAAATTCGTATATTTGATCGCAACGTGAGAAGAATTCGTCAACTCTCTACCGAAATTCATGGGTTTTCTCCGGGTTCTCCAGTTTCCTCCCAATAACTAGGACACTAACGATGAAAACTGTAGACATAAATTGTTAAAGTGTCTACAAATATGTTAAATCCCCACAGACGTTATATTAAGGTTAATTAGTTAAAGGTGTTCGGACGTATTTAGATCTACTGTTACAGACCTTTTTATGGTCGGGATGGGGGACGAAGAGAAATAGATTTGGTACTGGAAAAAAATTCACCCAACCAAATTAAGATCATAAATTTAACCGTCCCAACCATTTATGGGTAAAGAAAATTTTTTACCCAACCCAAAGTAGAAAAAAGTCAGATAAAGCCCAATTCCCAGCATATCGTCGATACAAGTTTTAATAACAAACCCAAATAGATATACAGACAGAACCTTCTGTAACTTTCAGGTTATTATCTCCCTAGAGCAGGAATCCAAGGAAAACAAGGAGAGGAACACAATAATAAAAGCTAATATGCAATGATGACGAACGAGAACTGATGACGAGATTCCAATTTTAAATGATGAACTCTTAATTTTTTATGTAAATAGTCATGAAAATTTTGCAACCCAACCCTTCAGAGAAGTTATTTTATTTACCCAACTATTTAGGTCTTAGAATGTTCAGTTACCCAACCATTTTCTCTTCGGCCCCGGCCATAAATAACGACCGGTCCCGAAGGAACGTTAGAATTTACAAAAATTACCATAGAATTTCACAGATTTAAAGGGACACTCCGGCCCAAATACAAATGTAGTTCATATGAAAGATCTTACTGACTTTAGATTATGTCCAAAGTTTCAGCATTCCTATCAATTTAGTTAAGAAGATGTGGCTAGTTGAAGTTGGAGTGTTTGTCCAATTTCGACGCCATTTTGTTTCTCAAATATGACGTCACTGAGTGACGTGATCTCGTATTATGCCTAAGAAGCTCCTCTACTTTCCTGCATGATGAACTAAATAGTTTATTTCGACTAATTTTCGTCCAAAGACCATTCACAATAACTATCACTATGTGATCGCCATCAAAACAACTCCACTGACGATAAAGAATCACTCAATGACGTCATATTTTCAAAACCGATATGGCGTCAAAATCCACAAATTTTCAACTTCAACTAGCAATATCTTCTCAACTAAATTGATAGGAATGCTGAAACTTTGGAAATAAACTAAAGTCAGTAAGATCTTTCATATGAACTGCATTTGTATTTGGGCCGGAGTGTCCCTTTAAGAATCCATCAAGACAGTGTGCATGTGGTATATGTGGGCGAAACTCTTTCGTTTGGTAATGTTATATGATGACGTCATCATGACGGTTTTTAAGAAAAATTGATTTTTCAATTGAGACCAGAATCTGGATGGTTATCTTCACAAAAATACGTATGGATTTTAAGAATTTTTAAGCCGAGATATCAAAAGGTCAATAAACACAATAAAATTTTCAATAAACACAATAATATTTGTCAATAAATCCATACGTATTTTTTGTAGGAAGTAATTTAGGTTTACAGGATACTAAAAAATGTATCATAATGTCAAAAATGACGAAAATTATAGAGTTTTTGTTTGTCGATGACGTCATATTTTGTCATCACATCACATTTTGTTACCAGACGAAAGACATTGGCCTACATATTCCACACATAAAATATCTTGGTTATACCTTGAATTTATTGTCTAGTCACGAAGTATATTGGGTGCTTAATTACCTGTCCTTAACAACCGGTTGTATTACTTGTGGAAAATTGATACAATCAGCAACGATTCAGCAACTGAAAAGCCCTGATTGGGAAACAACTGAAATAATACGTAACTAATATTTAAGAAATAAAGAATGGCTCCCCGTGTTTACACAACCTCGTGTTTGGGGCGAATTTGAAAGTTTATGTAAACCCGAGATAGTCGGCGGTTTACATATTAAGTACTTTCGAACTCTCCCAAATTCTCCCCCAGTGTTTGCATCAGGAATTGTGGAAATACAATGCATCCATTTCCGATTTCTTTTAAAAAATAAGACTAAGAAATCTACCGTGACGTCATAGCCGTGTTTGCATAGCCTGATGCAAACACGGTAACCAATCGCAACGTGCGTAAGGCGCGACCTATATTATAATATATAATTATATGCAAAATGTTTGGGAAAAGCAACGCACGAAAACATTAGTAGCTCTTATTTCATCTCTTATACCGTTAGACAAGGATGATACTGTAAATTTTATTTCTCCATTGGCCATGTTACTTACTGTATTTAAGGAGGAACGGACAACTGCCTGACTATTTTCGCCTAATTTCAAAGTATATTTTCTCGACATTAATAAATTTTGATGATTTCTAGGTGGATAAGCTGAGACGAGATCAGGAAAAATTGCAAAAGAAAAGTAAAAAACACAATAGTCAAATTCAAGGAGAAAAAGATAGAGTACTGTATCTTCTTACTCTTTTACTCTGTTTTACGTATGCTGTCGTGATTTATGTATATTTATTATATGGTTGGCTTCTGTTGGAATCATTTTCAGGTCTGTACGCAAAATGACGCACGCTGATTGGCTACATTGTTTTGGCGGGAAAACCTCTCGGTCGATTTGAAGACAAACAAATTTTAAGGACGTTTGGGAAATATTAACGACACCAAATTGCTTTAGAACATAAATCAGTTGCTGTCTCGATAAGTTTAAACAAAAACGCTATTTTTGACGACATTTTCTTAATTGGGCACCTCGTTCTGACGTCGTTCATTCAATAGAGAACTTAAGCAAGTCATGTCCTTGAACCATGAGGACGCCGTATTATTTCAATATAATTTTGTATGCAAAACAAAGAAAATGAATAATTCAAAGTCACAAAAGTAAACTTGACGTCGTCTTTGTTCTACACCGACGTCATTGAAGGCGTTCTCGCGTTTTTCACAACGTTGATCAACTGCTAGAACGTCAACATCAGTCAAGCCAGTTAGTAAAGTTAAAGTTGACTCACTGATTAGATGGATTTTTCAGAAAGTTTGAAACTTGCGTGAACTAGATTTATTTCTACATTCAACGGTTTGTGGATTGATTCAGCGATAAAATTCAAAATTTTCTATCTAACACCATCACCGCTTTAGGTTTTTTAGTCCTCCATTGAGATTTCAAATCCTTCATTATCTTTTTTGTATGATAATTTTTATTGAAAAATACACCATTCGCGATTTACGGTTGCCGTCCGTGAAGCAAGAACGCCACTTGCCACGAGGCACTAAAACTCTCTAACAATTAACCTCACTAGAACGTACATGTAGTTGCATTCAAATGAGTAATAAAACGTGTTGTGCTGCGTATGGCAGTGTAGAAATACAAATCAAATATCTAAAAAGGTTGGTGTACTGCCGAAATAGCGTGTAAGTAGTCTAACGTTTCGAGCGAAGGCCCTTCGAAGTGAAATAATATTTCATATGAAATAATATTTCACTTTACGTTTCGCTCTCTGACGAAGGGCCTTCGCTCGAAACGTTAGACTACTTGGTGCATTTAGTTTGATGTCTTATGAAACAATGAAATTCAGACAACACAAGATGGGTAGTTTAAAGGCTCTCATAGATAGTGTCAACAGAAAATCCATTCAGATTGGCAAATCAATGGTTATCTCTTTACAACTACAAGTAAAATAATTAAGCATGCTATGAAGGCAAACAGTAAGTGTGCTAGGGGTTGTTGCGTACACGTATTTCTAGTTAATAGATTTTGCATACATAACTTTTTTTTATTAATCGTGAGCAGGCGGAGCATTCTTGCAATTTGATTGGCTGCCTGAGCGGGCGGCTTGTTGCAATATCTGACCACGGTCACGGAATCCTAAATGTTAAAACGTTTTATCGTGGAAATAACTTTATTTTACAAAAACTAAGTTTTTTTGGTTTGTTATATGCAGATTTACTGAACTCAAGTAGCTAACTAAAGTCTTTCACCTTGTATAATAAAAAATAAATATGTTATTTACCGTTTTGGTCGGTCCGTATAGAAAAATATTTAACCATTGGACACTTCAAAATTGACCATTGAACATTGAACTTCACTTGAAGCTGAATGTAGATGTCAAACTTTAAACCTGTTTTCACGATTTCTGGTTTTTGATGGTCGCAAGAGAGTATTTTGTGACATCTTGAGACATGTTAGACATTTGGTCATGACATTTTTACTGTGAATTCCTACAGGTATTATATGTGCAATGACCTATTATTTATATGTTAAACCACTCTAAAACACTGTTTAGAGTCTTTTCAGTTGATGAAGTTGGAGATTTCTCCACTCATTTTTGGAAAACTATGCCCGAGGTAGGTCGGTAAATAACATTTATTTTTCCGATCCTAGAAACATTTTGGTAGTATGGTTTGTTTTGTGTTGCTACTTCGCTCTTCATTTTCTTTTTCATACTCTTCTGGATAATAAAATGATAGCTCTCATTATCACTATCTGCTGCAAAAAATGCATTTTCGCGTTTGAGTTAATTTAACTCATTTTTTGAGTAAACATGTTGCCTTACTCGACATTTTGAGTACATTTTACTCATAACATGAGTTAAAATTTTACTAAATATTTTGTGTAAAAAACTGACAGCCTAACTTCGCGGAAAAAATAGAAATTACGAAAACCTTTTTTGTTTTGCGGGTTCCGTACAGGAGGATAACCGGACCGCTCGCTAGCCAATCAGTGCGCGCGATTTAAATGCATACCAGACCTGGAAAAACAACATCTATGAACGCAGTGATGTATACACAATTTTAGACTGGTAGCACTTGCCTGTTTAGAGATATTACTGTTGGCGTAATCTACAATTTCTTGAAATAATTATATATATATATATATATATATATATATATATATATATATATATATATATATATATATATATATATATATATATATATATATATATATATATATATATATATATATATATATATATATATATATATATATATATATATTAACACCTACGTACACTTTACTTACCCATTGTGGAAGGTTAGGTGCAGGTCTTGCTACAGGGTTTTGCACGCCATTATTATTGTCACTTGGAATTCAGGTCAAGATGACGCGAGCTGATCTTGATCTGTCCACCACACCCTGTTGTCGACCTGCACCTATCACACCAAAAGCTTTTGGTGGAAGTTATTGAACCTTAATCGTTTCTTTGTATAAAGGGAGGGTTGGTGGGATATTCAATTCTACCTGTTCTCGTTACTGCCCTCAATGCTGTGTCCTGCTCTGGCTACGGTCACTCGCTAATGGTCGACCTTATCCCAACATGCTTGTCATATGATACTCCGATGTCCCCCGCACTTGCGCAGTTCCCTTGTTGTTAACCTTGGTTATTACATAACCTCATTTAACACCTACGTACACTTTACTTACCCATTGTGGAAGGTTAGGTGCAGGTCTTGCTACAGGGTTTTGCACGCCATTATTATTGTCACTTGGAATTCAGGTCAAGATGACGCGAGCTGATCTTGATCTGTCCACCATAGTAATGCTTAGTTCCTTACAAGCATTACACTTCCAAGTAACCAATCTGATAATCCCTCCCTAACCTTCCACCTTCGTAACTTCTGAGATCCGCGTCCGGCACGTGATTATCACCACTTCCTGTGGGTATCTCCCCGACTTTCAAATAGCATTTGGGGTCACCACTTCCTGTGGGTATCTCCCCGCAGTTAATAAAATGCCGGATGAGGTCACCACTTCCTGTGGGTATCTCCCCACGTTCAGATAGCATATGGGTCACCACATCCTGTGGGTATCTCCCCGACGTTCAAATGCCGAGTGGGGTCACCACTTCCTGTGGGTATCTCCCCGACTTTCAAATAGCATATGGGGTCCATTTCCTGTGGGTATCTCCCCACGTTCAAATAGCATATGGGGTCACCACTTCCTGTGGGTATCTCCCCGACGTTCAGATAGCATATGGGGTCACCACATCCTGTGGGTATCTCCCCGACGTTCAATAGCATATGGGGTCACCACATCTTGTGGGTATCTCCCCGACGTTCAAATAGCATATGGGGTCACCACTTCCTGTGGGTATCTCCCCGACGTTCAAATAGCATATGGGGTCACCACTTCCTGTGGGTATCTCCCCGACGTTCACATAGCATATGGGGTCACCACATCCTGTGGGTATCTCCCCGACGTTCAAATAGCATATGGGGTCACCACATCTTGTGGGTATCTCCCCGACGTTCAAATAGCATATGGGGTCACCACTTCCTGTGGGTATCTCCCCGATGTTCAAATGCCGACTGGGGTCACCACTTCCTGTGGGTATCTCCCCGATGTTCAAATGGCATATAGGGTCACCACTTCCTGTGGGTATCTCCCCGATGTTCAACTGCCGAATGGGGTCACCACTTCCTGTGGGTATCTCCCCGACGTTCAAATAGCACATGGGGTCACCACTTCCTGTGGGTATCTCCCCGACGTTCACATAGCATATGGGGTCACCACTTCCTGTGGGTATCTCCCCGACGTTCAAATAGCATATGGGTTCACCACTTCCTGTGGGTATCTCCCCGATATTCAATTCTACCCGTTCTCGTTACTGCCCTCAATGCTGTGTCCTGCTCTGGCTACGGTCACTCGCTAATGGTCGACCTTATCCCAACATGCTTGTCATATGATACTCCGATGTCCCCCGCACTTTCGCAGTTCCCTTGTTGTTAACCTTGGTTATTACATAACCTCATTATATATATATATATATATATATATATATATATATATATATATATAATTTATATATAATTTATTTATATTAATATAATAATTAATATACCTTAATTATATATATTATTTATATATTAATTATATCTTGTTGAGAGGTATAATATAAAACTGATTTATTTTACTTCTTCGTAGTTGAAAACTGATCTTCACAAACGAGAATTAGATATTCACAAGTCGAAGGAACAAAACGAGGTATTTGTAATTCCTGATGAAGCTGTTTAATAAAATGATTACGCTGACTACGCTGTTTAATCAAATTACGCTGTCAATCAAAAGTATTGGAACAGAATACGCTTGATTGCCTCATATCCAAGTTGTTCAACCAATTTAGGAGTTAATAATGAAAATGCGAGACTGGGATAACATTGGAAGAACGCAGCAAGAGAGAATCAAAGGGCTGGAATCTGAAAATTTGACTTTGAAAGATAAGAATGATATAGTACAGGTAATGCATGAGTCAATTCCATGAGTGACCATCTCCCCCCGGGACACCCCCGGGAATTTGCTCGGTACACTGTTCCCAGGGGTCGGGAATTTGCCTTCCAAGCGCTGTCCCGGGACCGGACATTGTACTAGGGCTTAAAGACCCCCGGGAATTTGACACTGTTGAAATCCGCAAAGGACTATGGGAGTAAAAATGGTTTCCTCGTGTTGTTTCACTGCTTTGCATGTCTTAGAAGGAATTTACCCTTGCAAAGAAATGTGTGCTTTCACCAGAAGATGTTCAGCTTTGGCTTAAACACCTAGATCAGGTTTCTATCAACAGAAAGAGAGGAGCACAAAAAGCAAAAGTAACAAGAAAGAACAAAAAAAAATATTAAAGTAATAAGAAATAAATTAGGATTTGCACATATTACATATCATTTCATTGATATTCTGTTGCTTGATGTTGGAATAAACAATATAAATTATTTATGATAATCGTTGTCTGTCTAAATTGTACCTTTTGTTATTTTGTCCTCCCGGGGGCGGGGAATTTGCCACTTACTCACTTCCCGGGGGTAGGACATTTGCGCACTAGTCATTGCCCCGCGGCCGGGAATTTGCATTGTCTTTACAAAAAAATGCTAATGCCCGGGTGTAGTCCCGGGGGCAGGAAGGTCACTCATGGAATTGACTCATGCATAAGTCGCCAAGGTTAAGATGTATTAACCCTTTAATTAAAGTTTATTGTATTATATGATGTTTCTCTACTTGGATTTAATTAGCAAGTATTTACAGCTGTTTCAAAATTTCCTTGTTTATACAGAAACAAAGAAATGAAATTCAAGATATATTGAACGAGAAAAAATACACGCTAGAAAACTTGGAAAAGTCTCACCAAATGGAGATTATTGAGCTTGAAAAACAGGTATCGTCTTAAAGATATGGTTAGAAATTTTACCGTTGTGTTTTATGGCATGCAGCTGACAAATGGCCGCCGTATTAATATTATTTTATATGCATATAAATTGGCCCTTATGAACTCGTTTTCATGTACGGAATCGAAAATGATTCTTACTCTAAAACGAGGTCATAACGGCTGTAGAAACGTTGACAATAATGTAAATTCCTATTGCTTTAGAAAAGGACACGTGAATAGCACGCTTTCCAGTTTTGACATTTTCGATCTTACTAGTGTATGATGTATCTGTTGTTGTATTAATTGTCTGAATAAATCGTTGATTTTAAATACGTTTGTAAGCTTATAGACAAGGGCCAATTTATATGCATATAAAATAATTTTAAATTGTTGGCCATTTGTGAATAAGGTCTATGTTTGGTCTTTTTATATATTTTTAAAAAGCATTAATAATTCATGAAGAAAACACAAAGGAAAATCATAATCGTATCGTGTCTTTATATTATGTGATAAATTTCTCGGGAATACAGTATATATGTTATAAATTTCTCGATACATTTCTCGGATTGGACCATTGGTTGCTGTCCTCGGTAAATTTCTCGCTGGTTTTTATTGCGAAGACAACGTTGATTTTCAAAATGACTACGCCAATGAACGTATTAAATGGTTCGATTTTGAAGCTATTCAAAAAACTCGCAGCTCGTGCTTTATCGGGTCTAAAACCTGAGGAACCTTAATCGGGTCTACCTTAATCGGGTCTACCTTCATCGAGTCTACATTTATCGGGTCTATACCTTTATCGAGTTTTAAATTTATCGGGTCTACCTTTATCGGGTCTACCTTTATCGGGTCTATACTGTTATCGAGTGAACCTTTATTGGGTCTGCCTTTATCGAGTCTACCTTTATCGAGTCTACCTTTATCGGGTTTTAAAATTATCGGGTCTACCTTTATCGGGCCTACCTTTGTCGGGTCTATACCTTTGTCGGGTCTACCTTTATCGGGTCTACCTTTATCGGGTCGACATTTATCGGGTCGACATTTATCGGGTCTACCTTTATCAGGTCTACCTTTTTCGGGTCTACCTTTATCGGGTCGACATTTATCGGGTCTACCTTTATCAGGTCTACCTTTTTCGGGTCTACCTTTATCGGGTCTATCTACCGGGTATATCTACCTAGACTATATCGCCTCGTATTTTAAACCCGATAAAGCAATACAGTTCGTCGTTTAAACAGTACATAATCTTTGGTACATTCTCATGATAAACATTGCTTAATATTATCATCAGCTAAAGTTCCATCCGTTCGTTCTTCTTTCCCTGCTAAAGTTGATTAACGTTTCACAGAAAGTGACGTCAACCCTGCAGCGACACGCAAAGACATTGGACAGTGATTCAACTCTTTCTTCGTATTTCTTCGTATTTACAATGTCTTTGCGTATCCCTTAGTTCTCGAAAAATAACGGTTTCACCTATTTTATCTGGGTGCTACCATTTTACTGAGTTTGCTCGACGGCTTAAAGTTGATAAACAGCGGCTGTTTTCTTTTCAATATTAACAATTACACTGGCTTCACTGAGTGCTTATCTTTTGTTCCTTGCACTCAATTACGTCAAAATTGAAAAGAAACGCCGCTGTACAGGCTCCATTACCAATCCACCTCGGTGATCTGTCAGCTCAGACCAGGAGCGTTTAAAAAAATATGGATAAAAAATAAATTGTCTTGTGTAAGATATCATTCTTATGATTTGAGCATTGAAGAATCCTCAATTATCTAATCTCAGAAAATCCTAGTCTTTGACGGGAATCGAACGTGTAATTGGATTACCGGCAAGTCGCTTTTCTAAATAATAACGAAATAAATCGGTTATTGTTTCCGTGGGGTTGTTTTCAATCATATTTCAGTGAAACCATATAGAGAATCGTTGGTCCGATATTTCAGACACCGTACTAAACTATAATACAGTACAATAAAGTAACATATATATCACTTTTTGAGTTCTTTTTACTCACTTATTTTATTGTAAGTTGCGTGTATTAAAAAGCCTTTAAAAGCGTTTGAAATAAACCTCACGTGTCACGTCAGCGTGTCTGTGTCGAGTTATTGAGGCACGCATCTAGCCAATCAGAGCCCACGTAGTATTCTTGTTACTTGGTTATAATACTTATCAGAAATTAATTCAAAATTAGTTTCATAGCTACATTCTCTATAAAACCTTTTTGATCATGAGCTAAGAAGGTTAGTTATACTAAAATGGCGGCGTCCTGAAGTATAAAATACGAGAATAAAAACGTTATTTCTCGAGCTACAAGAACAGATACCGTAAAACTATCTGATTTCGCAGTTGTTTCCCGCTCGCCGACCTTACCGGGCATGTATCAACCAGTAAAACGTGTCTAACGCAAGGAAAAATAGAGCTATATTAGAAATACATATCCGCAACAACCCCTCGCCCGCCTGTTCTATCAGACAACATTTTTATAATAATTATTTCAAAGAATTATATGTTTCGCAATCAGAATGGTCCCAGTGTCACTCCGTCGCACGCCTTGTATTATGAGAATATGCATACCCTTACAACAATAACAGTTTAATAGTTTGCTGCTGTTTATTTTTCATTTATTCACAGATAAATAGAATGCGGGGGGATGAGGATGATCATAAGATAACAATTAGCAAGTACGTATATATCTACATTGTGGAGACTAACAGCAAAAAATTACGTCATTCGTGTCTCTGTAATCTGTTATAAAATGTTTACTCTTTACTCTACGTACGCATGAGAATTTGCATTAAATCAAAAGCGATATGTATCATAATTATTCAAAGTATAAAGCAATTGTTTCTGAATTATTTTATATAGAAATAATACACTACGTCTACCAGGGTCTCTATTTAAATAATAGAATACGTTTGCTCGGGTCTCTATAACGTTATCGAAACCCGAGTGACGTAATAAAAACACGAGAGAAGTGTAGGGAGAAGCACGAGCCGCCGAGGCGAGTGCTTTCCAAACTTCTCGAGTGTTTTTATTACTTCACGAGGGTTTCAATCACGTTATAGAAACCCGGGCAAACGTATTCTATTATTTTTATAAAATAATTCAGAAACAATGTCTTATACTTTGGATAATTACGATATATAACGTTTTTGATTTTGATTTAATGCAAATTCTCATTAGTTACCGACGTCATTCCGGTCTCCGTAGCCTGATCGAGACCGGCAAGTTGACCAATCACAGCGTGCGTAGAGTAAAATTATTTTATAAAACATAATCGAAACCTTCGTGAAGTAATAAAAACACTAGAGAAGTTGGGAACTTTCCTTGGCGGCTCGTGCTTCTCCCTACACTACTCTCGTGTTTTTACACGTCACTCGGGTTTTGTTCACGTTATAGAGACCCGGGAAAACGTATTCTATTATTTAAATAGAAAATGAGGCTCGATCAATCAATGCCTACATAAAACACAGGTTCTGATTGGTCGAAAATTTCCCGCCATTTTTGAATTCAAACGAAAGGTTGCTAAAACGTTTTTAAAAGTTCAAAAATGTAAAATTATGATCTTTTAAGACATTATTCATGTATTTCTTGTCGAACGAATTATTTTTTGCTCTCACAATTCAGTCGCATTGACAGCTCGAGAGTAATGTTTGTGTGATTAGGCAGAATTACATTTTCACGATTTTAATGAATAAACCTTATTCCTACGTTTTAGCTATATTTTTTATAAAAGAAATAGAAAACATTTTCCGTGTTCCCATTGCAGTTATAAGCACTCGTAAAAGTTTGGGAGAAATGGAAAAACTCGACATTCGGGGGTCCTCCGGCAATTTCTATCTATAACTATGGAAACACAGAAAATGTTTTCTATTTCTTAAATAAAAAGCCCAAACTTTTAAAATCATATTTATTTTTTCCGTTCCGTCTCCTACCAAATCCTGCTTTCTGATTAAATAAATTATTTAAATTTTCGGTCGGTCCGTATTGAGAAATATTTCCCTTGGTCTCAAAAACCTCCCTCGGCCTGCGTCCTCCGGCCGTTTTTGAGACCTCGGGCAATATTTCTCCATACGGACCTCCCAGCCGGTAAATAACATTATTTATTATATGACATTTTCGTGAGCGGTCCGGAACGTGAAATCCGGCAATTTGATTGGTTCCTGAGCGGTCCGGAATCTGCCGTTCCGGACCGCTGACAGAATTTTATAAACAAAATGAAAGTCATGTCATTATACGCAACAAGATGGATAATAATTTCATAACTACTCATTGTTGAAATATACCGTGAAGGTATGTTTGTTAGAAATTTTATAAGCTTTCATTTGATGTATAGCTCAGGTTTCCGCGTTATGTGAAACTTTTTAAAATGTCCAAAACGTTGTAACATTGTTCGTGATAATATAACATTTACTTCTCCCAGGTAATGTAGAATTTCAGGTGGGTTTTTTTCAACTATACTTAACGCACAACCTTGAACAATATGTCAAACAAAAGCAAATGAAAAATGCTATTCGAGGTAGAAATTTTAGGAATCTAGTAAATGGAAAGTACTTTAAAAATTGGAAAACATCTGGGCGAATACGAGCCTAACACTGTAGAGTTTTCACAGAACGTTCACAACATTTGTGGTCATATAATAAACTACTTATTGACCTCGCTTGTTCGGTCTGTACTAGTGAAATATCGGACCTCCGTTTTCTGCACGGACCTCGGCTCGCTGCGCTCGCTCGGTCCGTACTAAAAACGTCGGTCCGATATTTCACTAGTACAGACCTCACGCTCGGTCAATAAGTAGTAAATATATAATTTTTATTGTTATGAGTGTTGCATTTTTCCATTTTATTCAAAAAGCCTTCAAAAAGCTTTAGAAGAACATGAAACGAATGCAAAAGAGAATGATGCTGAACTGGCATTTATGGATGGTCGATTGAGGCATGCACACGAAGTAACTCAAGTAAGGAACCCAAACTTCAGAAACTATGTTAACTTATAAGTTTTATTAACTTACAGTTTTCCATTTTTCGTGATTTTCCACTGCTTTCCAAAGCCTCCTTTTCAGCCCTTTGGTCCTTGAATTTCCTGATATATGCAGACCTTGAAAGTCCTTGAATTTCTCCCTCCCTAACCTGTACGAACCCTGCACTTAACTTAACGTCTGTAAAATTGTCATATTACACTTCAAATGCAGTGATACCTCTAAAAATAGACCCGCAATGCGTACATGTTTTCGACGTTTTAGAACTATTCACATGATCTAATGGTATCCAATTTTTTATTCTGGTACAATCATAAGCAGTGACATAATTAGGTAGTTAAAGTTGATTTGATACTACACCAACCTTTTACAGATTTTGATTCATATTTTAATACTGCCTACTCAGCACAACATTTGTATATATTCATAAAGTGTTTTGGAAATTTTTTGGAAATTTATTTATCTAAATAAAATTTACATATGTAACAATGCCTGTCTGATTATTCTTGGAATTTTTACCAAAATCGCATTATCAGAGAACTTGCTTCGAAAATTATTATGCCAAAAAATATTATCCCAAAATTATTATCCCAATATTATTATCCCAATCAAATAATACTGACAGCTTATTGACCGAGCGTGAGGTCTGTACAGTGAATATCGGACCGATATTTTTTGTACGGACCGAGCGATCGCAGCGAGTCGTAAGACTGGGACTGCGCACAGGCTAAGCGGGCCGAGGTTCGTTCAAAAACGGATGTCCGATATGTCTCTGTACAGACCAAACAAGCGAGGTCAATAAGCTGTTTATTATATAGCCTCAATTACGAGAACTTTTCAGCAGTCATATGTATAGCTTCGCAAGTATTTAGAAATAAGTAAGAAAAGTTTAAAAATAAGTTTAGAAATAAGTATTTAAATAAGTTTAAATAAGTTATTAAATAAGTTTAAATAAGTTTAATTAAATAAATAATTAAATTAAATAATTAAATAAATAAATTAAATTAAATTAAATAATTAAATAAATAATTTAATAATAATTTAATTAATTAATTAATTAAATAATTTAATAAGTTAAATAAGTTTTATTAAATAAGTTTAAATAAGTTTTTAAATAAGTTTAGAAATAAGTATTTAGTATTAAGCAAGTATTTATTAGATTCACTTTCTTGTTTAGTTTTCAAAATAAAGATGAACAGATTTCATGTTAATTACAGTTTACTTCACGGTGTTCGTACTTTGTTGTTCTTTTATAAAGTTTTCAATTTCTTGCTGCATCACTGTTTGACTTTTTCATTGGTTTTGTTTGAACATGCAAGTATATCTGACAAACTATTTTTTCAAAGTTCGTTTTCTGAAAATGTTTTGTCACTCAAGATTTTTAACTGAGAGAAAAAATAACAATGAGTAAACAAGCTGCTATTAAAGAGTTTTGTCGCGGACTTTTTGTACCTTTGAATTCCTAGGGCATTAACATTTTTCGTAATGCCCTCGCAATTCCTGTGCAGGTCATCACGGCGAAATTTGAAGCTGGCATTGACCAATCACATTGCGTAATTTCTCCGGAAGTAGTACTAACCATATAATAAAAAAACGTAAAATATTATGGTTATATGGTATTATGGTATTATGGTGTATTATGGTTATATGGTATTATGGTGTTATGGGTATGGTATTATGGTAATGTCGCAACTTTTAGGCCCTGGAGCATGAAAAGGAACGGTTTAAACTTGAGATGGAGTCAAAGTGTGATCTGTTAAAGGTAAGAATATTTGATTGCTGGAATAATAATAATAATAATAATAATAATAATAATAGTAATGAGCTTTGTTTAAGCAGGGTAATAAAATCAGTTATAGAACTGTTCCCAAGGCCTTGACAAATTCAACTATATAATAATCTACAAATTTGTAAATAAATAAATTAATTAATAAATATAATCTTAAAAGTTAGGTGATAAAATTAGAGTGTAGAAGAAAAACCTGTTTGTATAAAAGTCACTATAATATCTATTTATATAAATCTTTAATTTTCCTCTTAAGGTGATTCCTCAGTTTTGCATTGCGCACATTTACTGCGCACATCCAATAATCAGTGTTTTTATGGCCATTATGCAACTTTTTCAAAACATTCAGACCATTTTAGGACAATTTAGTGCCAAATCTAACAATGGGCGCTTATGTACTGGCAGGGAAGAGTTATTAAAGGGCTAAATAGTTACACAAGTCTATCTAAGGCTCCCTGTGCAAGGTCGGTGACCATAATTGTTTCCTTAATAATTATTTTCTTCTACCACTTTTACGTGTTATAACAGAAACTTAGATTTAACTTATATTAATATAATACAAATATTATGTCAAAGAATATGAGAAACAACCTTTCTTTATCATAATAAATCCTGTTAGCTGTTTCTTTTTCCCTAAAATACCATGTTTTCTTGTATAAAATTACTAGTTGCGAAAAATAAAAAAATATTTTTGTCAAAAGGTTCAATAAAAAGTTGTGCAATGCTGTTTTTACTCAACTCGTAAATCGGTCACAATGACGTCACCATACTGAGTAAGAGGTGACCTGCGATATGCCATATCTTCTAAACAAGGTCGGTGACCCCAACTTTTTTTTTGGTTTTAATATAAGTATGTCAATAACTTTAACACTGGGAAGTTTCAGCAAATTTTCATTTCGGAAAGAACTACTGAGGAATTACCTTAAAAATACTAAGTTTATCACTTTCCCGAATATTCTGAGGCAGTTTGTTCCAAATTTGGGAAACAGAATATATGAAATTTCTTTTTCGCTGTTCAGTCTATGGTTTTGGAAGGATGAAGTCTTTCTTTCTTCTAGTGTTGTAATTATGTCTTTCCATATAGACCTCTTTCATAATGGCTGCCATTTTAAATATTCTTTTATGTGCATATAGGTCATAAAAGCTAATTTAGATGCACATAAAGGAATATTTAAATTGGCCGCCATTATGAAAGAGGTCTATATGGAGGCAAAATGAGAGCTAGATACTGAGAACGGATGCTCTTAGCCAGATACATCCCGAGGACCGTACGTTTTTGTAGGCAGAGATTTAAGAGCAGTGAGCAGGACAAGGTTGAGCAATTGAATTCAATATATAATTATCAAATCATTAATAATTCATGAAGAAAAAACAAAGGAAATGAGATCTAGTACATTATTTCAAATGTTATAAAAACGTTTTCATTTTCCGATATCGCTCAGGAACCAATCAAATTGCAAGGTGAACGGTAATGGTGTGTATGTAGTGGAACAACGAGAGGAACGTTTTTGAAGTTTACTAACCTGTAGGAATGAAATATTACAGGAAAAGCTATTTGATTCAAATGTGGTTTTCTGTCGTTTTTGTGCATTCCTTCCCTTTTTTGGATCGAGTGAGATCATTTTTAGATTTCTGTTGGCTATAAAGCCGGTTTTGCGAATTGTTAGCGCGAACCAACATTTCTAGTGTCCAAATTGAATAGATCGGTTGTTAGTATAGTTCCAGCCGAGGGAGCTACTGGAAAACCGGCCTTAGGAGACTTTTTTTATATCAATGAGTTGAACAATAGCGAAGCGCGCAGTTACTATTTGTAGACAAACAAACCAAATCTGACTCCCAAATGAGCCATTTCCTATTGTTTAGGACGTGAATTTAATTATAGACTTAGACAAACATTGACAAATACGTCATCTGTGCGCAACGCTATGGAGGATCACACAGATTCTATTTTTAAACCCAAAATGCGGACAAACAAACTGATATTGAAGAATTCCCAAATGACGATTTCCTATTGCTTAGGACTTAGATTTAATTGTAAATCTCCTTAGTAATCTTCACTGGACCAGTAAGATCAAGGATTATTTTCAAGATACCAGAGGCCACGCAGTGAGTTTTAAAGTCAGGAGCTGAAAAGAGAACCTCGATCTAGGGGATCCGGTAGCATGCCCCCCGGTAAATGTTTGAATTCTAAGGCTCTGAAACGGCTATTTCCTGCATTTTGAAGGACGTTACAACAGGAAAATTAAGATCATAAACAATGAAAAACCATATTTTTTAGTCCATCTCATTGAATTTAATATTAACCAAACTTTTGAATTTAATAACTATAACTTCAAATGTATGCACAGCAAGCGCGATTCTACGACATGGTTCAATTGAGTAAATCGACAGCCCAACGTGAACAATTCAAAAGATAAACACAACAATCGGATTTTCTAAACAGATTCTAACTTAATCTAACTTATGGAAGTCAGATTCTTTAACTTTTTAATTTAAAGATCTCTATATTTTTAATTTTTTAACTGGGAAAAAAGTCCTCCGCGGCCCCAGAATACTGGTGATTACAAAGCTTTACATAGCCAGACACCTTTATATCAGTGATTTGTCAAACTCAATATAACCCTACTTGCCCTTTAAGATCATCTAACTGAAATCTGTGTCAAAATCAAATTACTCAAATTACTCATGGAGACAGAACATTCTTGGTTACCTCACTGATCTCGAAAGAAGACTGGATCGAGCAACCTATTGTCCCCCGATGGCAGAAAATGAAGCCTGAAAAATTCGACATGCGCCATTACTAAGGGACCAAAGTCGCTGTAAATATGTAGGTAGGTCATGAATCGTTGTGTCCAGTAATTTGAAAAATGTGTTCTGGTCCTCTTTATAGCAAAATTATTTTATTTTGTGGATGGTAAGAGTACATAATCCAACCAAAAACCTCATAGGAACCTCAGTTGGTCCCATGGTAATGGCAGACTTCCGGCTTCATTTTCTGAACAATAGTTGCTCGATCCAGTCTTATTTCGAGATCAGTGGGTTACCTCTGCAAAGCTCTGGAATTCATTACCAGATCAAATTAATAGTTTTTGCAGGTTATTATATGTAGTAGTTTTGATTTCAATTATGAAATGTAATTAGTCTTCTAAGTAATTTAAGTAACTTTAAGAATGTATTGTTGCGCTCCGCTATTAATGCTGGGAAAAACTAAAAACCTTCAATTATACATAATTTCCTTAAATGAACTTTCGGATTTCGTCATCTAAGTATATTTTATGAATGATCATGGTTTGTTTTTATTTTATTTGGCTCTATTTTATTTTCCATATTTTATTTGGTATTTGATTATTGTTTGTAAAATTAGCGTTTAGAAGAAAAGCAGAGATACCAAAGAGAAGATCTTTCAATTCTAGAAAAAAATATTTACAAGAAAGAAGAAGTGATAAGGTATTGAGTTTAGTTTAGTTTAACAACTATATTTGGACAACATCACAAATTTACAAAAAAAAACGAAACGAAGTAAGATAATAATAATAATAGTAACAATAAAATTATGAATCGTCCACACGAACGGGACAGTGTCAACCAATACAAGCTAAAATAATCAAAAAAATATCATAAAATTACAACATATATGTTGAGAGATCAAGGATGACAAAAGCATGAACGGCAAAGAGAAAATGTACACGGGGAGACAGGATCAAAAGTTGTGCATAATAGTTGAAAATACACAAGATCAAATTTAGAAAGTAGCTGCACAGGAGGACCCGTTTCATAATGTTCCATAGTTTCACTATTCGATTAAAGTACGAAGCCTTAAAGGTTGATGTTGTACAAAAAAAAGTGTTACAGAGTGAAGAAGAACACTGTCGTGTCCGGCTTTCCGATACAGGGGAGAAGTTGTCAATATCGAGATCTACCAAGTTGCATTTACATTTAAAGCAGAAAGTTAAATCACGTATCTTTTTTTTTCAATATTTGCACGTAGGCAAATTCGCCTCTTTTTATCTTGTAATCCAAAGCGAGCCCGCCTTTGGACTCGTCAAGGCGCCAGTGTGAGGGGACCACACCTCTGCAGTGCCATATGTCAACGTTGATTTGACTAGTGATAGATACAAAGTTTTTCTTATTTCTGGATCAGTCAAATTGAAACAAGTTCGTTTAAAACGACCAAGCATTCTGTTGGCCTTAGATACGATTATAGCAACCAGAGCCTCCCATTTTAGATTATTTGCGATAGTCACGCCGAGGTCGGACTTACCAATAATTTGTCGTGTAGTTTATATATAGGGTCATTAATATTTTTCGTTAACATTCCGAGCCATTAACATTTTTCGTTGAGATAATATAATATAATTTATTACTCAATACGTATATACTGACGTATTTGAGCACTTGGTCAATTTGTACCACGTGAGATGTATTATGTCGTGACAACGCACAGACGTGCTGTAAAAAAGCTTGAATATACGAAAATGAGTTCTGAACCTAAGAGCTTTTTATGTTGTTGTTATCATGATATACGTTAAGTTTGAAATTGAACCGCGAGTGTTTTCTTCGTATAAAATGATTATTAAAGCACTCTTTGTTCATATGTTCTCGGGATTTACATCCATGCGTTCACGAACTCGTCGATGTAAATCCCGATAACACACTCAGTTTGGGTTTAGGGTTGATACCTCTCGTTCCTGCATGTAACTAGGCCAATGTATTTGCTCATCAGGGCGACGTATTTGCTGTTCTTTTATGGAATACGTACTATAAGTACCTTTCCTGGTACAGGCGGGCTAGCGGTTACTAGTTATATACGTATAGTTACTAGCGTATACGTATTTCTAGTTAAAGTACATATTTACAGAAACCGCGGTAAACACCGATTTGATCACTGATCACAATGTTTAGCCGTGCAAACTCGGCCGACTCGAAAAGACGTCGTCGTTTAATACATCAACTACAGATACTCCCTCCTCGATGTATACGAGTTCATTTTATCACTATGCGTTTGAGAAACGTGACTGCTTGATTGGAGAAATGAAATCCGTCCTTTTTAGGGATCTACAAGAGGTTGGTGTACAGGAAGAGTCTTCGACAATCATGCTATTCCGAGAGGACTTACGCATTTGTCAGACGGAGTTGAGGTATGTGGCAGAGTAATGTCGTCCCCTGCAGACTAGGTTAGCCCTATTTACCGAATACTCTAAAATGTTGTTGTGCTGTCGAAATAGTGTGTAAGGGGTCTAAGATTTCGAGCGACGTCCTTTCGTCAGCGTGAAACTCGTTTCACACGGTAACACTATTAATGAATCGACCTGGTGCCTATCTACCACCTTTTCGCAGCACTCTACTTTTTTATCTAACTTTGTGTTGTTTAAACAGGGCTTTAGCTAATTTTCTCATTGTCACGTTGTATCTCATGTTCTACTCCAGCTCTAGAAAAGAAACTGAAAAATTTCTAAGGGCAGAAAACGAAAGATTGAAGAAAAGGTAATCCGATGTCAAAAATTACTCCACATGCGTACTTTCCTCGTTTGCTCTTAAAAATATCTGTCTATAGTATCTCTAAGAACCACGTTCGTATTTATGATTCATAGTTTGACGGACTGCGAAGCGGAGTTTAAAAAGTCAAATATTGAACTAATACAGAAGGTGAGAATGTTTTTACTTTCGATTTTGGTAAAGAATACACGCTATATATATATATATATATATATATATATATATATATATATATATATATATATATATATATATATATATATATATATATATATATATATATATATATATATATATATATATATATATATATATATATATATACATATATATATATATATATATATATATAATATATATATATATATATATATATTATATATATATATATATATATATATATATATATATATATATATATATATCAAAATGCACCATATATAAAGTGCGCCCTATATAAAGTGCACCTTAAATATGTAATAAGATGACAATTTCCTAAAGGCTTTTTTACACAAGCTGGTTCGGGTCGCCACGTACCTATACGAACAAGTTTTGTGATTAGTTGATTAAAACAATAAAATAATAGAATCAACCACAAAGAAACCAATTTCCTAACCCTAACCACTTTTGTTCCATGTAGCCAATCACAAAACCTGTTCAGTTTAGGTACGTATTTACCGGCTGGTTTATATAGTGTAGTCAGATTACCACGAGAATCTGTCGAACAACGCAGCTGTGTCCAGTTGAAGAGGTAGCTCTGGCCAGTTGAAGAGGTAGCTCTGGCCCCACCAATATCATCTTCGGTCAAAATAATCGTTTAGTTTTCTCTCCCGATTTGCAAACACTTGCTGGCGACCATCTAGAAATCCATCCATCCAAACGATCCCGTGTGCCTTTGTGATTAATTCGTTCCAGTTTCGCGCTCGTTTTTATTGGCGAATTAAGGAAGCCTATTGCTACATTAATTTGTGATAAATCTTTTTCATGATAGATATAAACAAAGATACTGTTAAGTTCTCAAAAGAACTAGATATATTATAAAATACGGGAAAGTATTATAAAATTCACTGAAAGTCAATAATATGTAAGAATAACTGTACATTACAGTACGTACGGTATTGCCTTAGACGGCGCGCCCTTGATCAGATGGAGGAAAAACATAACCCATGTTTACAATGAGGGCCATGTTGATATGTCATTGGTTCAAGCCAAATTATTGGCATACCACTTGCGTACTACCCGTGCCCCAAAATCTGGCCTGGAACGAGACACCTAACTACTGCAGGTGACACATGCACAGTGAGCTCTATATATAACTGGAGGACTATGTTCTGGCCAAAAAGTAAAGCCAAACATGGTGGACATCGATTTTGTACGTCAGTTTCAGTCCCCTACGTGGTTTTGAACGTTAGTTCCAGTCCTTTTCACGACATTGTATTTTAGGTTTTGTTTGGTTTGGTTACGAAATCATTTACAAGAACGAAAGAAGTTTTCGAGCGAAGTGAAACCGACAAACTTTTAATAACCGAGTAGTTAAAAAGGATTTAGTAATGTTCTGTGTCCGGCTGAGGGCTTCTTTCGTCATTTGTGTTAATTCTGCAATTTGTTTCTATAAAAAATTTGGACTTTGGTAATATAAATTTGAAACTATTGGTTCATTTCTGCCTTTTGAATATGTTTTGTGTATGTTCAAAATGAAAAGTTGCGTGGGAGACTGAAAGTGACGTACAAGACCACACGGGGGACTAAAACCACCTCCATGCTTTTTGCCCAGCCAAAGACCAAAACATAGTCCTCATGTTATATATAGAACTCGCTGAACATGCAACGTATTATTGAGGTCGCCACGAATCCCCTGTATTAGGGTCGCCCTGGTTCTACGCATTCTAACAGGGTGGTTTAGGACTAATGGTGCATGGTTTTATGCGGTCCTGCAACGTTACTTGAAATGTTCCATAAAATGTTTCATGTAATATATGAAACACGAGGAAGAGTGTTTCATCAGGATATCCAAACACCGAGAAGTTTGTTGAAAATCGAGGTGAAAGTTGGCTTAATTTATGTAATTTCTTCCTCCGATCAAACCACCGTCTCGGTGCTGATTTCCTTTGTTTTCGTCTCATGAATTATTAATGAGTTTAAGATGTAATATATGAAACACGAGGAAGAGTGTTTCATCAGGATATCCAAATACCGAGAAGCGTGTTGAAAAAACGAGGCGTTGTCGATTTTTTAGGTGGTATTTGGCTATACAATGAAATACTTTTATGATTGTTTCATATTGCATGTCAAACAAACCCGTATTTTAGGAGAAAATTGAGAAGAAAGTTGTATAATATCCCTGTATAATATCCTGTATAATAATTCGTTAAATAAATAAATAAATAAAGTTAATGTATGTAAGTTATTCTTCACATATCTAAACCTCCGTCTCGTTACTTATTTCCTTTATATTTTTCATCTTTATAATTATTAATGATTTGAGATAAGATTTGAGATTTAAGCAATTGTCAAAATGTCCCGGTAGGACACACGATGAAACAGCTACAACATTGCGCGAATTATTGATGACGTGTTAGTTTTTACCCCCATGTTGAAAGATAATACAAACTGATCTTGAAACACCTTATAGAACGAGCAACTAACGTCTCAAGGGCAAGACGAAGTCAAGAAACTGATGTCGGGAAATGTCAAGGTAAAGAGTAAAAACATCTTGCGATTAACACTAGGGGGTTTGTACGTATTCCTCTGTCGGAGGTTATCCTTATAATCAAAAGAATGCCATGAATTATTCGATTTGTCCAACGTCAGTACTTTGAAGTTTCCATACAAGATGGCCGCTTTTAGTGATTGACCGATTGTGCCACAATCGGAAATTGCAGATTATTCCATGTCACATCGGCCCGATTCCGATTCATCGGCCCGATTCATCGGCCCGATTCCGATTCCATAATGACGTCATGACATCAATCGGTCGTACAAAGGATTACTGCAATTCCGTTAATTTCGATTCCGATTGAATCTGCTGTATTTTTACATTATGATTAAAGTTTTGTTGGCGGTTTTCTATCGATTTCATTTGTGTGATTGGATTTTCAGTCTAAACTTGCCAATTGAAAAGTCATGGATTTGCAATTACATACTGAAGATGGGAAACGATATGACAATAATTTATGAGCAGAATTAATTCACTAAAAAATTACGTAGAAAACGACCTAATTTATATAAGAAGTTTGGATAATAAAAGTAAGAATAAGAATGAATTTCAGTCGGGTAAAAAATATTTAGAATCACGGGCAATAAAGGAATGTTATCTCTTTGTCCTCTAATTATATTGGTGACAGGCAAGGCACGGTAGATGAGTTTTTTCAAACCAAGAATTTCCACGCATCTTGTCTGCACACGACCAACCTCGTCTTGTAGGTAGTTTGATAGACCACCCCATACCAGCGATGCTTATCTGCATGTGGTTTGAGTTGGTACTCAGGCTTTCCCATTGTCAGCTATCACCTCGTATAACAATACAATTTCGAGCTTTTAATTTGGCTGCCAATTACAATGAACGTGGAAGCATGAATATAGTTTTTTTATATTTTAGTTGCGAAACGATTTAGAGCATCTAGAGGAAACCGGAAGTTCTGAGATGGAAGGAATGAAGAGTGAAGTCAAAAATCTAACGTCTGATCTCCACCATAGGTATATGTTGAATTAATATGTGATTTGTATATTTTCCTTTGTGAAAAAATAAATTACTCTTAAATAAAAGGCCATTCAGTATAATTTTTAGAAATGTCATTAGTTTACGGTATCTGTTCTTGTGTTCGAGAAATGTTTCCATTCCCGTATTTTATGCTTCTGGACGCTGCTGCATTAGAGTTTGCTCGACTGTTCAGTGTTGATGTACAGGGGCTGTTTTCATTTCAATTGTGACGTCATTTAGTGTTTGTCTTTTGTTCCTTAACAGAAACCGCCGCTGCATATCGAGTTTGAGTCGTCGAGCAAAATCTAAAATGGCGGCGTCCAGAAACATAAGATACGAGAATGAAAATGTTTTTTCTCTAGTATACAAGAGCAGATATCGTGAAATTATTAACATTTCTAAACATAAAACTTGAGGGTCTTTGATTTAAACATTATTTCTCTTTTGACTACAGTTCCCCTTTAAAAATTGGCATACTAACCTAAAACATTTCACATGCGAAAAGCGTTTTTTCACGTGTGTAATAGTTGATTCACATGTGAAATTATGGTATGATGTTTTATTTCAAACATGTATAATGTCATATTAGCGTTGCTCTCATTCTCTATCTGACCTGAAGAAGGCCACATTGTCCGAAACGTCGTCCATGAATATACAGTACGTAAGTACTTTTACTTAAAGTGCTTATATACCCAAAATGGGTTTTTGGTGATTCGGATAGAGCATAAAAATTTATTCAATAAGTTCTAGATTAGTTTTTGCGATAAACTTTTAGTTTCGGAGATATAAGGGCTCAAAGTCACAATTTGTGAAAAAAAGTAGCGCAGGCCGGGAGACTGGATCCGAGGAACGTGTTATGTTTCAATACTTATAAAAATATATTACAATTCGAGTAGACAAGGTAACATCGTAAAGACACATCGTTTGGGCATTTTTCAATAAAAACTCTTAAGATAGCTGTCTTCTATACACTGAAAAGCCTAGTTGTTGTTGAAGATGGGTTCCTCGGATCCATGTCCCTGTGTGTTATTTTGGTGGCGCTACTTTTTTCCAAAAAAATGGCACAATTTGCATGTTTGAGCCGTTATATCTCCGAAACTAAAAGTTTAACGTAAAAACTAATCCAGAACTTATTAACTAACTTTTATGCTCTATCCGAATCACCAAAAACCCATTTTGGGTTTATAAGCACTTTAAGTATTTTTCGACATATTGAAGTTCTCTTATTTCTCCTTTTCACATAATATTTAGTTTTGACATACATTTTCGTATGAAATATTTGTTTCAAACCACAAAATCAGAACGTACAAAATGTTGGATTAATAACAAGAAATATTTAAGAAATAGAAAATGGCCGCCCGTGTTTACATAGCCTGATTTTAACGCGAGAGGGAGTCTGGGGCGAATTTTAAAGTTTATATAAACCCGAGCCATAGGCGTGGACCGCGGATTTATATAAGTATACATTCGAATTCCCCCAAACTCCTACGAGTTTTTGCATCAGGTTATGACACAAAGCGTCCATTTCTTATTTCTTTTATAAAATAAGACTAAGAAATGTACCGTGAGGTCATAACCATGTTTGCATAGTCTGATACAAACCGTGACCTTAAATAACGCTAATTTAGAAATTTGAAATTTCTCCGTAAATTGGTGATTCTAGGTCGTGGTGGTTCGATTCCTACCCAGAGACTCAAAGAGGCTGTAAAACATTTTTACGTACTCGAACGGTTTACTGGCTGTTTGAAGATCACGACAAGAGTGTATGACTATTGTAACAGTGGTTTTATCTCTTTTTTTTCTTGTAGAGATCTGGCTATTGCAAGCATGAGTGAGAAGATGAAGAGACTAGAACGAGATTTAAGGAATAGCAATTCGGAATATGATAAGGGAATGGTGCAGTTACACGTATGTCTTCGCGTGAAAATATTTGGCTTGATACCTAATTATTCCTGGGTGCAGGGTTTTTTGGACCTGGTGAGACCACTACGTGGGGACGGCTATTTTCAGATGGGTTGTGGCTATTTTTCAGGATGAAAATCGAGACAATTTATGAAAGTATTCCTTTGGTTGGATTGGGTTCCAAAATACTTGACCTTCTGTTAGCAGGTCCATAACACGGACAATTGCATAAATGTGGGGACATGCCCCCCTGTAAGTGGAATCGGTGTTTTAGGTTACCTGTTTACGCACAAGAATTCGCGCGCAGAAAAGCCCGCCACAGTCGGCACAAGGTCTTGCCTTGGTCAGGAGTCGAAAGCTATACAATCTCTTTAAACGTTTGTTTCACGTTAAAGGATAGTATTAAAGGAACAGTGAATTGTATGCGTGAAACGGTAATAGAGTGTACGTACCAAGAGTTGATATCGATCATTACTGGCTGTGAAAGGGTCGTCGAAATCGAAAGCTATCCGTAACACTCCCCGAAATCGAATTTCCTGCCTTCTGAGAGATATTTCCAGCAAGTTCGAAATGATACAAATCTATTTTAATTCGAAAGATTTTGTGATTTTCTGTTCATGATCGCTTCAAGACTTTTAACAACAACACTTTTTCTTGTCACTGAGCTTTTTGCAAGCAATAAGTGTGCATGTTGAATGGCCGTCGGATAATGCTACAGTTCTACAATAGAATTCGACCCGTTATCAGTATTCGAAATGTCTCTTAAAAACAAGAAATTAGTATGAATCAATGCTTTACAACTATGCTGTGCAACAGAAATAATTTTGAGACTTCCCCTAATTTGTACCAAATTATTGAGGGGCTGCACTCCTCTTCCCCATTGTCCATTTCAATGTGACACCGAAAATTACAAAATTCTCGCCTCAAATAATGATATTTAATAAAAATTTAGCCCATTTCTTCGTAAATACAAATTTCATTATATACTGTAAGTACTGAGATCTTCAATAGTGAAAAATATCGTATCAGCGTTGTTATTGGTCATACGAATTTTTTCACTTGTTCATGGGATGCAGCACAACATTGTTCACAGTAGGAAGCACAACATTGTTCACAGTTGGCAGCACAACATTGTTCACAGTTGGCAGCACAACATTGTTTACAGTTGACAGCACAACATTGTTCACAGTGGGCAGCACAACATTGTTCACAGTTGACAGCACAACATTGTTCACAGTGGGCAGCACAACATTGTTCACAGTTGACAGCACAACATTGTTCACAGTTGGCAGCACAACATTGTTCACAGTGGGCAGCACAACATTGTTCGCAGTTGACAGCACAACATTGTTCACAGTTGACAGCACAACATTGTTCACAGTTGGCAGCACAAGATCGTTCACAGTTGACAGCACAACATTGTTCACAGTTGGCAGCACAAGATCGTTCACAGTTGACAGCACAACATTGTTCACAGTTGACAGCACAACATTGTTCACAGTTGGCAGCACAACATTGTTCACAGTTGGCAGCACAACATTGTTCACAGTTGGCAGCACAACATTGTTCACAGTTGACAGCACAACATTGTTCACAGTTGGCAGCACAAGATCGTTCACAGTTGACAGCACAACATTGTTCACAGTTGGCAGCACAAGATCGTTCACAGTTGACAGCACAACATTGTTCACAGTTGGCAGCACAAGATCGTTCACAGTTGACAGCACAACATTGTTCACAGTTGGCAGCACAAGATCGTTCACAGTTGACAGCACAACATTGTTCACAGTTGGCAGCACAAGATCGTTCACAGTGGGCAGCACAAGATCGTTCACAGTTGGCAGCACAACATTGTTCACAGTTGGCAGCACAACATTGTTCACAGTTGGCAGCACAACATTGTTCACAGTTGACAGCACAACATTGTTCACAGTTGACAGCCAGTGGCGGCACTACCTGGGTGTGGGCCCTGGTGCGAGAAAAATCTGGGCCCGGTCCGCAAAATTTTTGCATTTAGGGTCCCTGAAATGGCATTTCCTGCATTTTGAGAGCACTTTTGAGTAAAATCTAAAGACCACAAATCACTTGTTTTGTAGCGAATTCATTATTTTTAAGAAAATATGATTAATAATAGCACCATTAATAAAAAGAGGCAGGCAGTTTGCTGGATGGGCTGATGGGCCCGGTGCGGCGCACCGTTTGCACACCCGTAGTGCCGCCACTGTTGACAGCACAACATTGTTCACAGTTGGCAGCACAATATCGTTCACAGTTGACAGTACAACATCGTTCGCAGTTGGCAGCACAACATTGTTCACAGTTGGCTGCACAATATTGTTCACAGTTGACAGCATAACATTGTTTACAGTTGGCAGCACAACATTGTTCACAGTTGGCAGCATAACATTGTTCACAGTTGGCTGCACAATATTGTTCACAGTTACTGGGAAAACGTTCAGCTTGTATTCCTTGAGGTGTTTATTTTGGGGAGCGGTTAATTTTGCATGGGTGGTTGTTTTCGGATCTTTACAGTAATTGTATTTTTTCAATACACGTAGGTCGTCAAGGCACAACTTGAAGGCCTAGGCTTGGAAAATCGTCACCTTAATGAAGCCACCTTTGAAGGAGAACTCAGGGTAATGTATATGTTATGCTAACTTGTGAGTTGTTCTGAACTGACGAGTCGAATTAGGACAGCATAATTCATGGAAATTATTATATATACTCGGCTATACGACTCATTTGTCGGTGTTATTATATAATTATATTATTTAATTATTATATAATAATATGATTATTATTTGGGCGTTTGCACTCAATATTCAAAATGATCCTAATCCACTCATGCTTATCCTCGCACAGCAAAAAATCATTTTTTTTATTTTGAGAAAAAAAATTGTAATTTATTTTCTTAAAACACGATTATTTTTCCTTGGGTGAATGGTAAGTTATTCTTAAGAAAATATTGATTTCTTGCTTTATTAACGAAATTGTCAATTAAGATTTTCTTAGTTTCAGAAGAATATATAGAGATTAATATTGAGATTTTGATTTGAGATTTGATTTTGAGATTCGGCCCGATTCGATTTATCACTGCTAGACTTTTAGACTTTTACCAAGGTAGCTGTCCGAAGCATTATATTATATTATATTATACTATATTATATTATATTATATTATATTATACTATACTATATTGTTATATAGTATAAAGCATGTAATGTATAACGATGAAAATATGTATGTGTAAAGTATGCAATATATAACATACTTAAGTTTTGATGGAAAACACCGTAAACGTAATATAGTCTATTTTTATTACAGGACCTCGATCTTTACCACAGTAATCAGCAATTCTTGGCAGATTTGCAGGTAAGAATAGAAATTTTGTCAGAATCGGTTATTTAGACCCTATGTTATAGTGCTGTAGGGTCTGTTACGCTGCATAACGGAGAGAGACAAAGGTGCGCTTTCATTTCCCAGAGTTAGGAACAGCAACTGGTTGATGAGATTGATCAGCCACTGCAATTGGCCCAATGTGCTCCATCAAACTGTATTTAGCATCATAGTAAGGCGCTTGCTGTTTAAAAGGGAGCCTTTAATGAAAAAATTAATTACTTTTAATGCAAAGGTCTTTAAATATAATGTTTAGAAATGTTAATAGTTTTACGGTATCTGTTCTTGTACTGGAGAAATAACGTTTTTATTCTCGTATTTTATGCTTCTGAACGCCGCCATTTTCCGCCTTATTCGAGTTTGTTCAACGGCTCAAACTCGATGTACAGCGGGGATTTCCTTTCAATTTTGACGTCATTGAGTGCATCGAACAAAAGACAAGCACTCGATTACTTCAAATCGGAAACGAAAACCGCCGCTATGCATCAACATTGAGCCGTTGAGCAAACTCTAAAATGGCGGCGTCCAGAAGCATAAAATACGAGAATGAAAACGTTATTTATCGAGTACAAGAACAGATACCGTAAAACTATTAACATTCCTCATCATTATACTTAAAGACCTTTGATTTAAAAGTAATTATTTTTGACTATTTTGACTATTACTTTAATTGATGTAGGATGAAAACAAGAGTATTCGGGAAGAATCAGCCATTCTGCGTGAAGACCTCGCTAGACAAGAACCCAGAGGATCAAGACAGTCACCAGATCGCAATAGACAACTAAATTCAACCGCAAAGACTAATACTAATGTCGATATAAGGTGAGGATGGCATTCGATTTTCTGCGTTACATCGTTTGTTGTTTGTATCCCTGAATATCTGTGCAATCCTTGTAAGAAGACACAACTGACTTAAAGGGCACTTCAGCCAAAATATAAATGAAGTTCATACGAAAGATCTTACTGACTTTAGTTTATTTCCAAAGTTTCAACATTCCTATAAATTTAGTTAAGAAGATAATGGTTAATTGAAGTTGAAAATTTGAGGATTTTGACGCCATATTGGTTTTGAAAATATGACGACATTGAGTGATTCTTTATTGGCAGTGGAGTTGTTTTGATGGCGATTAGATAGTGATAGCTGTTGTGAATTCTCTTTGGACGAAAATTAGTCGAAATAAACTATTTAGTTCTTCATACAGGAACGTAAAGGAGCTTCTTAGGCATAATACGAGATAGAATCACTCAGTGACGTGATATTTGAGAAACAAATATGGCGTCGAAATTAGACAAACTCTCCAACTTCAACTAGCCATATCGTCTTAACTAAATTGATAGGAATGCTGAAACTTTAGAAATAAACTAAAGTCAGTAAGATCTTTCATATGAACTACATTTGTATTTTGGCTGGAGTATCCTTTAATATTCATTATGTTATTTTGTCGGAAACTCGGCGTTTTTTTATAAAATACCGTATGTAAACAATAACACAAGCGCGTAATGCATCACCCTGAGACTCATCCTTTAAGTTTCAGTGTACCTACCACTGATCTGTAAATAAAGACTGGATCGAGCAACTATTGTTTGGATGATGCGATGGCGGCAGCCATCTTGAAGGCACCACGCTATATAGTTTTACTGTAGCCGACATATGCAAAAATGAATCAGTTGTCGAAGGGTTTCCCGTAATTTAGAACACCGTGGTCACTCCAATATGGCCGCCACGCGCTAATTCCATCTTCATAGTTACTGTTATGGAGCCGTAGTTTGTGTTCTATATCATGGGAAAACCCTGGACAACTGATTCATTTTAGCATCTTAAAAGATCAGAGACATATAGTCTCTGTCGCCTATAGTAAAACTATATAACGTGGTCCCAACAAGATGGCCGCCACGAGCTACTTCCGGCTTAATTTTCTGCACAACAGTTCAGTAAATACGTACAGTACCTAAAATGAACAGGTTTTGTGATTGGCTATATGGAACAAAAGTGGTTAGGGTTAGGACATTGGTTTATTTGTGGTTGATTCTATTGTTTTAATCAACCAATCACAAAACTTGATATTATAGGTAGGTGGCGACCCCAACAGTTGCTCTATCCAGTCTTTATTTAGAGATCAGTGGTACCTGGGTCTTCTTCGCTCCCCGCCCGCGGAGATAAGATCCTGGGTTCGAGGTTACCTACCACCATACTTTTCTTTCTTACCGAATCATACTAACTACAAAGATGGCGGCCAGCATCTTTAACCACATTAATGGTTCCTTTCATAATTATTTGTCCTTGTGTATATTGGTGATAATTATAATAATGCGACTATGCGGGCCACAAATAAACAGTATGCCCTCCAAAAGTCATGTTATTGCCTTATTATTATCATTATCACCAATATATACAAGGACAAATAATCATGAAAGGCACAGATGGTGAGATGGTGAGATGCTCTAACCATTGAGCTATCGAGACTCAAATGGAAAGCGAAGGTTACAATGATGTACTGGTTTGATTGAATGATTGGTATATATTATATACTGCATTATTCTTGAGTTATATGTATACATAGCTGTAGTGAATGTGGATCTTGGAGTAGACAGACGATTGCATGCATGGTGACAATTGCGAAAAACTCGTGGTATGAAGATAATCTCGAACAAGAAAATTTAAACAAAATTGGGTCGAACGTACAGTACTCATCTCAATCCTTTCAAAGCTCGCATTTATGATATGTTCACTTTTGAATGATAATATTTTGTATTGCAGAAATAACCAAGGAGTGCGTCAAATTATTAGGTTCCGCGACGAGAAGAACTCTGAAGGTAAACGTTTGTTGAAGCCGTTATGGTATGACTGATTATTACGTTGTGTAGTGCTTTAAGTATAATTGCTCGCTACGGTTTCTTAAATATTGACTGCTTTTTTTAAAAATTTGACATTTAAAGGCGTGATCTCTAGAAAGTATACTCTAAAATAAAGTTTCTGCGGAAAGACTGAAAACTAGTTGTCCGAGGGTTAGTATACGAAGGTTAGTATGAGGGTTAATATTAGGGTGGGTATAAGAGTTTGAAAAGTAACTCTAACCCAAAATCAAACCCTTATACAGTACTAACCAGCTGTTCAGCAAAGTACTGATATTTTGTACTTAAGTAAAAGTAAAAAGTAACTCCTCATTTTATACTTAAGTAAAAGTAAAAGTATGGCCTGAAAATCTTACTTAAGTAAAAGTAAAAGTGGCCTGAAAATCTTACTTAAGTAAAAGTAAAAATATATTCTCGAACCACTAACTTTAATCTGGGCGCTGTTTGGCGGCGCCAACTCGACAGTTGCCAATCACGTGCACATGCAAAACCAACTTCCCGCAATTTCTCCACTCTAGATCTCCAACGGATGGATATAGTGAACCGAGTATTTCTCGACTCCGCGTCCCTAATTTCTTTTTTTACTTTGCCGATAAAACAAAAAGTAACGAAGTTAAAAAGTAAATATTTAACAAAAATTTTACTTCGTTACAAGTAAAAAGTATTTGTTGAAAAATATACTTCGTTACAAGTAAATACTGATTTTTTTACAAAAGTAAAGTAACGAAGTAAATTTACTTCGTTACTGGCGAACACTGGACTACTCGAGTTCTACCCTCGAACAACTAGTTTTCGGTCTTTCTGTGGCAACCTCATTTTAAATATCCTTTTCACCATTTAAAAGTGACGTACGTCTATTCTGCGCATGTCGTGTTTTTGTTTACATCGTTTGTTTATAAGACAGTATAAATAGTTTGAACCCAGAAGTATCATTAGAAGTGTGAAGTTGATCGTCTAGTTTGTTGTAGTCTTGAGAAAGACTATTGTTGGTGACTGACGTTTCGACGGCCTCAGCGGCGGTCATCTTCAGAGTCAGGTAAAGCATATATATATATATATATTACGTCCTCGTTTGTTTGTGTCATAATTAGTGTGATTGGGTGTTGCGTCGTGCGCTAAGCGTGGGCCAATATTGTTCGTTGGTGGGTCTATTGTTCGTTGGTGCGTGTGAAGAAGTATTTTGTAAGGTATCGGTAATTGTTGTGATCTGTTAAGTGGTTTATGTTCCGCAAACCTGCATGACAACTATTTACTTGACTCTGAAGATGACCGCCGCTGAGGTCGTCGAAACGTCAGTCACCAACAATAGTCTTTCTCAATACTACAACAACCAGGACAATCAACTTCACACTTCTAGTGATACTCCTGGGTTCAAACCATTTACTTTATTACGATCTTTTCGACGACCGAGCGAACGACTTGCCAACAATTACGTCCGTTATGCAAGCAACATCGGACGTATACGCCAACAACTCTGGTTCAACCACCGCTGCAAGGATCATAGTCTCGTACCAGCAGGACTTAGAATTAGGTCCCCGCTAAACACTAAAGAGGCTATACAGATTATCCAGTCCACCTGTAGACGACTAATCCGAGCAGGGATAAATGATTGCCACAGCAACCCATTCTCCCTTTGAATTAATTTTATAGTTAATTTAAGAGATCCTAACCCTAATATTAACCCTAGAACCCCCGATCGTGCTTTTTCTTATGCCGCCTTCTCAAAATGTTTGATGATTTGAGCTTTGGCTTAATTTTCTATAAAGGTTTGTTTTTCCAAAATTCTAATGACTGTGACATCAACCTAGGAATTTGGGTTTCTTTCCTGCTTTTGATAATTGGTCATTTTAACTTGTAAAAATAGATTACATCCCAGTCAACAAATTAATGGAAGCTTTTGGTGTTACACTGTATTTTGTTGCCTTGGCAACAAATATTAAGTAAGGATCTTTACCAAATTCGGTATAGAACACTCAATTTTTATCACAGGGTAAAAAGCATCCATTAATTTGTTGACTGGGATGTAATCTATTTTTACAAGTTAAAATGACCAATTCTTGATGCTTAGTTTTTGACTAGATAGCATCCAAAGATGGTTTTCAGCTTTGCAGGGTTTTTTACATTTATATTTTTGACTGGGAGGGCATCTGTAATGCTATTTGTTTAGAGCATGTTATAAGCTTTAAAATGATATATAGTATGTTGCATATACTTTTAACCATAATAAGATAGAGCCATTATTACATCATGGGTTCGCGAACATAACATTTAAGGTAGCTTTCCCCTTCTTAATAGCACATCAACTCAAAGCTCAAATCATGAAACATTTTCACATTCAACTATATTCACTGCATGTAGAATCTATATCAGTAATATCGAATTTGGGGTTACAGGCAGTTTAACTCGCGGAGTGTTGAGAGCTGTTCCTTAAAATTGACTTCCAAACAGAAACTAAAATCGTTTTAGAAGCAATGAAGTTTTTACAAAATTATCATAAAATAAGCTTCAATTATCAAATGCGCTAGTCAACCAATTAACCTTGGTTTCTTTTAAATGCGAACATTTATATTTGAGAAATAGAAAACATTTTCCCTTTTTCCAAACAGTTGGGAGAACGAGAAATTACGTGGGAATACGAGCACAAACGGCGAGGATTTCCACTGCGATTTCGAGTTATATAACTGTATATGGGAACACGAAAATGTTTATCTATTTCTTTTATTTCTTACATTGATAATAGTTTAAAGATTCATTTATTAAAATTGTGATAAATTCTCCTTATACTAACGCAAAAATCACTCTCAGCTGTCAATGCGACTGAATTGTGCGAGTAAAACCAATTGGGCGTGAATAATGTCTTAAAAGATCAAAATATTACAATTTTAAACTTTTTAAAAACATTTTAGCAACCTTTCGTTTGAATTTAAAAGTGGCGGGAAAAAATCCGTGTTTCTATAACAAAATAGAAACATGTCTTTAAGCCAATCAGAACATACCTTTTCAAAGTGTTATTTTATAAATTAAATATCTAAAAAGGTTGGTGTATTGCCGAAGTAGCGTGTAAATAGTCTAACGTTTCAGCGAAGGCCCGCAACGCTAGACAATTTACACGCTATTTCGGCACGTTACGAAACGTTAGACAACTTACACGCTGTTTCAGCGAAGGCCCGAGACGTTAGACAACATACACACCATTTCGGCAGTACACCAACCTTTTTAGATATTTGATTTGTATTTCTACACTGCCTACGCAGCACAACACGTGTTATTTCATAATGCTTTTTAACTACCGTCGCCGTTGAGGTACCGTCGTAGCTGTTAAAATACCTATTGTTTTAGCTGTGCAGGTTATTTTTTATCTATTTTTCCTATTTTGATATTATTTTGTCAATGTATTTCCAGATTTAAATCCAAGTGGAAGTCGTAGCACTGGGGATCATTTCCCTCCTCGTAGACATTCCAGTTCATCCACTATGAGTTGCGGCGAGTTCGATGAACCTCCAAGGATCTCTTTTGGTGACTTAAAAGCAATTGGATCAGATTATGAGGTCAGTACTTGGCTCGATAGTCCAAAAAACAAATAATATTTAAATCAAAGACCTTCAAGTGTTATGTTTAGAAATGTAAATAATTTGACGATATCTGCTCTTGTACTCAAGAAATAACGTTTTCATTCTTGTGTTTTATGCTTTTGGACGCCGCCATTTTAGAGTTTGTTCGACGGCTCAAACTCACTGATCTCAAAAGAAGACTGTATCTAGCAACCTATATTGTCCGCCGATGGCAGAAAGTGAAACGCGCGAAATTTGACAGGCGCCATTACTTCTTTCGAGATCAGTGCTCAAACTCCATATACAGCATGGTTTCTTTTCAATATTGACGTCGTTTACATGTACATTGAAGAGCGTGGGAGAAATGACTCTGCCTTGAGGTACCCCAGCAATTACTCGGCCCGGTTTAGATATAGAACACTGCAGAAAGCTTTACTTGTTGGAAAGTAACTCCAGCTTGGTCAATAAAATATAGCGTGATCGACTAAGTCGAACGTTGTTGCTACTCAATCGTTGTTGCTACCGCGGTCCGTAATATTATACCAACCCTGTTTTACTGGCAAGTGCAGTAACTGTAGATCTATCTTGATTGGAGTTTACATTAAGTTCTTCCTTGTTAAGATTGAGTTGAACCCTTTCTAGCACCTTGGCAATCTGAGGTAACACAGATATTTGTCTGAAGTCGTTATACACATCCACAGGATTAATGGCCTTTTGTACAGGATTTATCAATGTATGCTTGTACTACATTGCTGGATGCTGACCACAGGTGCCATTCTTCATAAAAGCTTTTAGGAGCCATGAAGCACGCACACCATCGAAACCAGTAGTTTTCTTCGGGTTCAGATGTTCCACTACAGCTTTAACCTGACCGATATTCGGTGTGGGGGATGGCACCAGACAACGAATAAATGCATTTATACTATTTACTTGGATTGGAGTAACGAAATTCATACTTCCATGTAAATTCTACGCTTGGCATCTGTAATCAAGCGTTCAACATTGGAGCGCAAATGTTGTTACCTCACATCATCATCCTTTGCAAATGCCCTCTGTCTAGCTCGTATCTGTTTTTTTAATATACGGAGTAACCATTATGTCGGCAGGATGCATGCGTCTGTACGCAATGGGACACAAGTATCAAGGAGCTCTCTGATGATTTCATTGAAGGCTCAACTTTGGACATGTTGTTTAGTAAGCCGTGAGAGCAATATACATTGATGATCAGAACGACCTAGTGGAGGAAGATGTTTTGCCTTGTCATAAAATCGAGCCACATTTGTGAGGAATTGACCCAATATGTTGCCGCCGCAGGTTTTGGGTTCAGGTGGTTAAAAACCCCAGTGATAACAATACACGCTGAAGGTCTTTCTCAGAACTTTTGTAATGTGATAAAAGTCCATAAACTGAAGAAAATTTACAGAACACTAATGTAAGCAGCCATAAGGCGCTAATTATGTAAATTAATATCTTCCGCCATTCGTGTCATCACTTCTGCATGCTACAACATTTTTGACTCAATACTGGTTGCTTTGCACGCCAGGTAACAACTAAGCAAGCATTTTCCAGCTGAAATGCATTTAGGTTTTATAGCAGTTTTAGGGGTTTTCTATCCGGCCGATCACACGCTCAGTCAATGAGCTATATATAGGTACCTGTATTTATTACATGGCTTACAGATTTTTATATCATTTGTACACAAAAGACGGACGTTTTTGTCTACCATTTCTTGCGACTTTAAAATGTGCAACTGCATTCTCTCTCTGGATTAAAGATGGTAAAATTACATTTCACAGAGTGGGTAACTAAGTAAGTAAAAAGTAAGTGAAAACTTTATTTAACCACGCTAAGCCCTTCAGCAATATGCTGGTTTCGAAGAGGGGCGTACAAAGTAAACTAAATACAATTCAAATAATTGAATAATTAACTATATACAATTTTCAATTCGCTAATCACACACAAAAATTGTTAAAAAGTTTATTTACATGCACCTGACTTCCCCTTTAAACAAAAGCGTTATTGAAGTCAAAATGGCTGCAGCAGAAGAGACGGTCGAATGTTCATGGCCTTGCATACCGATATAAAGCCAAAAAGGAAGACTTGTTTTAATGCATAAATTAAGGAAATAATGGTTGACCGGTCATGCTGACCGCCGACCTTGCCAGCATTATTTCGATCGCTGAGTTTTTAGTTTCTCTTCTTTTCAAATCTTAACTGCCACTTGTACTATCGTTGCAGAGAGCTGGCTCTCCTACCACCTCCAGACGTTCATCAGTCACTGCAAATTTTGTCGTTGAAGAAACAAGAAGAGAAAAGGAGCTGGAGAGGGTCCTTGATGGTCGTTTGAACGACCTGCGAATAAACACAAAAAACGTTTTTGGAGGGTATCTGCACACCTAGAAATAGATAATCTATAAGATTTATCTATATAACAGAGACAGTGCAAGAAGCGCAAATATATATCTTATTAAACTCAAATATGATATAAAAGTAATGTGCTATACGTAGATAATGTTAAATACAAAGCTACGTTTACACACTGCGATTAATCAAACTGATTTATCATGATGACGTCATGCGAAGGGCCCATATTAATAGCAGTTGTATAACTGACATGCATAATTATTATGATTATGTTATCCGCGCTTTAGACAATCGGCCTCATTATGACAAGTCGTATTGATTAATACTGTTTGTACTTAACAACGCTCTGTGTAATCTACCATCGTAGAAAAGATTACGACTTGTACCTTTTACCAAATTAATATCTCTCTCTCTTTAAATTCTGTCATTCAGTCTTTATACACTGAAATTTTATTGAGATTTCTTGACATCAGGAAGAAACTCAAATGCCTCACAACTCAATCATGGGACTGTTTTGAAAATTCTTTTTCATTTTACTTGTTTTTATATTATTTTCAAATAGTAATTTTTAACTGCTATTATTTCATGTAAGTGTATGTTGTTATATAAGGAAATTATTTGTGTGTGTGTGTATATATATATATTATATATATATATATATATGTGCGTGTGTTTTTTACGTGTTAAATATCCTCACAGGTATTTAACATCTTAAAGTACTTGCCAATTATATATCACGTAGTTGTATATGAATGAATGAATGAATGAATGAGTGAAACTTTATTTAAACACAGCAAATCCAAAAAGCTTTACACGTATTTACATTGGAGCTGTGTATACCTACACGTAATAAACATAATATAATATAATATTTTAAATTTCAATGCTAGTAAAAGTTTAAATTATTAAATTATTGTTCTAATATCAATCGTTTGTTTTTTACATATTATAATCTTTGGCACATTCTAATAAAACTTTTTTAATATTATCATCAGCTAGAGTTTCATCTTCATGTCTTTCCCTGCTAAAGTTGGTTTACTATTCACAGGAGTTTGCTGTGATGTTCAGACACAATTACCAAACTGCCTTTGTATTTCACAGCTGAATAACTGTGATATCTGATAGCTGATAACTATTCTACTCCTTCTGTTCTTCTTTTCTCCAAGCTAAAATGGATTCCAGTTTTTGATCTAATTAAGTTAAGGAAACTTCTTCTGCTATTTAATATACTAATAAATCCTAATGCTCCACCTTCCTTTAAACTTAGGTTCAATTTCCTATCAGCCACTCGACAACACTCTCGTACTAGAGCCTGCGTATATGATCTCAAGCCCCCTTACCCGCGTACTAATTTTGGTAAATGTACATTTCTCTACAGCGCCTCGATTCTTTTTAATGCCTTATACACTAATTGTAAACAGCTCGCCATGTCACCTGCATCTAGTTCTGATGCTTTTTCTTTAAGAATAACTACCACTAAACGCAAATTCCGTAATTACTTTCTTCACCTATTTTGCTTCAACTGTAATTTTTTATTGAATTGTAAATGTATATTAGTTTACTTCACATTATTAGTCGCACTGTATATATAGTGTAATAGTTATGTCTGTTGTATTTGTAAATATTGTAGTATGTTGAGGGCCGTATGTTAGATAACCTTTATGGTTAATACGTCTTTTCCCTCATGAAATAAAGTTTTATTCTATTCTATTCTACTGATCTGATTTTCTGATCTGAATAACTGTGATAACTGCGATATCTGACCACGGTGACGGAATAAAATTATTTATCGTGATTTTTGCTTTATTATTAAAGTGCCTATGCAATGAAAAATTCAGTTCTAAAATAACTCTTTTGTTAGAAAGAACTCTTGAAACTATAAAGACTAACCATTTACAACTTTTTCATATCTCACTTCACTCTTGAGATATTAAGATTTGTTTATATATGTAAATGAACATACTTATGACATCACACTGTATAATAACTTATTGAAAACGCTTATATATCCTTGAGATTATGTAATGAAATCACTTGAAATGCAGGTGCATGTGCGTGGATGTATCCAATGACATCAAATATGCAAATCATCAAACGATTCCATGTGATAATGGTAAAGATATGCAGAATTTTTCAATAAGTCATGCATTGTGATGTCATAAGTATTACATATTAAACAAATCTTAAAGTGCCTATGACACGAAAATTAAGTTTGCCTTATTTGAAAGAACACTTAAAATGACAGCGTAACATCTTCTGCAGTTTTTCTTTTCCTTGCTTAGTTCTTGAGATTATATGCAAATGACAATGGTCTAACTTTTATACAGGAAAAATGACTAATTATCGGAGAAGGTTGTATATCTTTGTTATTATCAGACAAAATCACTTGAAATTATACAAGTTCCATGTTTTTGGAAATACTCACGCACATGCTTCATTCAAATTAAATTTGGTTTTATATTAGCAAAGATATATAACCTTCTCCGATAAGTCATGCACGTGTACGTCACACCATTGTCATTTGCATATTATACCAACTAAAATATCTTAACAACCAAGCAAGGAAACGAAAAACCTCAATAATTTGAAGTGTTCTTTCAAATAAGACAAACTTAATTTTCGTGTCATAGGCACTTTAATATCTCAAGAGTGAAGTGAGATATGAAAAAGTTGTAAATGGTTCGTCTTTATAGTTTCAAGAGTTCTTTCAAACAAAAGAGTTATTTTACAACTGAATTTTTCATTGCATAGGCACTTTAAATGGATAATAGAAAACTAACACAGAATTTGATTCAACTAAGCTATAAATAACTATATTATATAAAAACTAAAGTATTTTGGGTTTTTTTGTTTTTCTAGTCTTTCACCTTGCATAATAAAAAGTAAATATGTTATTTTCCATTTTGGTCGGTTCGTATAGAAAAATATTTGCCCTCGGTCTCACAAACGAGCCTCGGCCTACGGCCTCAGGCAGTTTCTAAAACCTCGGGAAAATATTTTTCTATACGGACCTCCTATCCGGTAAATAACATATATTTATATACATAGTTAGCTACTCTGGCTTAAAAGGTTTTTTGAACGTAACCCAACGTTTCGACACTCCAATCGATCTAGTGTTTTCGTCAGGGGTGATCGTTGTAAAGTTAGGATCCCCAACCTTAGGACTTTAACCCCTAACCTTAGGAGTTCGTCAGACTAAACGTCATTTTCGTACGAGTTTAAAATAACACCAAAAGGCTAGGTACGCATAGCGTACATGTGTCTGATGACAGTTGGAGATCAGAATTGTACTGGATTCCTTGCATGTTGGGTTACTTTCCATACTCTGAAGCAAAATCACATGGGTCTGTAGGTGATACATAAAGTAACATCACAGTTATGGGGTTATTTCATTCTAATTGGTCTCATTAAAATACAACCTGGATTGATGTCGCCAGTGGGGAATCAAGTTCAGGAATGCCAATTTGAAAATTCAAAACTGCCTTGGTTAAAAGTTAAACGTCAACTATACCTGTTGAGGTTTTATTTTCCTCCGAAAGAGATATTCTAACTTTGTAAAAGTTTAGAAAAAATGAATTTCATGATATAGCGCAGAATTTATTGAGGAGTATTTCTTCGGATCTCTTGTTGCAGTTTTGAGAAGAAAGTTAAACGTCAACTATACCTGTTGAGGTTTTATTTTCCTCCGAAAGAGATATTCTAACTTTGTAAAAGTTTAGAAAAAATGAATTTCATGATATAGCGCAGAATTTATTGAGGAGTATTTCTTCGGATCTCTTGTTGCAGTTTTGAGAAGAATGGCACTATTACCGATATGACGTCATAGTGCCATACTGGTAATAGGTTTATTGAACAAAATAGTATTCCAGTGCTTGATATTTGGTTTGTCACTTATCACTCAGCCAGGAGTAAACAGTGTTCCAAACATCACTAAAATAAAACCAAAATATACCACCTCGTACCCAGGGCATTTTGCCTCCACGGTGGAAGGTCGGCAAAAATGGCCCTGGGATCGGCTGGTCACATAACACCCAGAATTTCTGGTGTTTAGATATGATAATTTTTGTGGTCTTTGTTCCATTTCCTTTGTCTACTTTGTTGACCTGAATAATTGAGAAATGTTCAATGCTCTTCAGAGTTTTCATGTCAGCATTCGTCGGCATAAAAGCAGCTAACAAGCTTAATAATCCACCATGAAGAAGCATATATCCAATTTAGCAAAAGCTATCATAAAAGCAGTACCGAGTAACCAATTTCAATTATTTCTTCGGTTTTGAATTCTAACGAAAAATAGAATAACTTCAAAAGGTATAGTTGACCTTTAAAAGTATACTCACTGTTAAAGGGGCACTGTCAAGGTGCGAAACATGAGTGGATCCGAACTTAAAATTTCGAAATAAATTGGTATTTGTGAATGATGAGAACGATTCAAAGAGATTTCGTGCACAAAAGCCTGTGAGTCTCGTGTGTCTTGTTCCTATAGACGTCCTCTTGCACTTTGCCAGTTCGTCAAAATCGACAAACTTGAAAAGTTCTGGCAGAACTTATCAAGTTTGTGTAGCTCATGACAGTGCCCCTTTAAGTAACTTTTGTCAATATTTCAAATCAAAATATGTGACAAAAACAACATGGACTTTTGACAAGGTGGTCAAGACAAACAACAAAAAAGATAATTTATTAAAATAGCATTTTCATCAAAAAAGCAACCCAAGGTAACTCAAAATATCTACACAACGTTTATATTAAAAAACCTAATTCAATGTAACTGAAAACATTAACACAACAATGTTTATATTAACTCTTTCCTGTCCAAATGGGTCTTTAGTATTTTATTCAGGCTAACGCCAGACAATTGTATTCACCTCAGGGAAAGCCCTCGGACAGGAATGAGTTAAAAAAGAATAATTCAATGTGACTGAAAGTATTAACACAACAATATCCCGACATTTTTTATATTAAAAAAACTAATTCAATGAGACTGAAGGTATTAACACAACAATATCCCAACAATGTTTATATTTAAAAAAAACTAATTTAACGAGACTGAAGGTATTAACACAACAATATCTCAACAACGTTCATATTAAAAAAAACTAATTCAATGTGACTGAAGGTGATACTTCGTATTTTGCTTTCATATTAAGCCAATTCTCTCTCTGTATATTTCAATGGAGATCCCATATACTTTCGGCTTGCTTGCTTTAACAAGTAAACAAAATATAGCAGTAACACAAGGGCTTGCTCAAGAATAATAAATAGCAGTAGCACAACGCGGCTTTCTTTAACAAGAATAATAGCAGTGGCACAACGGCTTGCTTTAACAAGAATAGCAGTGGCACAACGGCTTGCTTAATAATAACAAGTAAAAAAATAGGTCCGCTCAGGCGTACATGTATCTGAGCTATATGTACAGAGGAGGAGCCTATGTTAATAATACTTGAGACTGTTGTTGCGCAATTAAATTGCCATTTTCTAACTAAATATCGCTAAAATTCTTTAACAGTCGATTAGTTTGTATTATTTGTACCCTTAATGGCATATTGGCGTTAAATTTGGTTCCTCGTGTTTGGTTTATGAACTGGTTTTACGCAAAGTTTCATATTTCTCATAGTTAATATAAAAGAGATGGTTTGGAAACTCGGGCTAAGTCTTTGTTCTAGGTTATTGTTCACGTTTATGCAAACTTGTGCACGGTTAGTACAAAAGAATTTTAGTATAATGAAGCAATCATCCAATAGCAGCATTTGGGTTGAATCGTTCAACCATGTTATTTAAATATTAATAAGCAAAAAACAAAAGGTTTGGCCATTTTAACCTAAAATAAGCTCAATATTGCTGTTTTGTTGTATTGATGTCTATTTTTTATATATTTATTTGAATTAACACAAATTTAATATGCCTTGGAAAACTGTCAAAAACAAATTATCGACTATCCGACCGGATAATAGAAAATATCCGGCCGGATACTATCCGGCCAGATACTAAATCCGGTGCACCCCTAGGTAAGACATTCATTACGTACAACCAGGCACATTTGCGGATGCCTCACGTATATGCCCCCCCTTGTTGACCCCCCTTGTGTTGTAACCGTTCTCAACATCTATATTCACAATATATAGTAGTTTGTGAACATGTGTAATATTAAACAGATGTAAGTTGCATAAAAATGCAGTTGAACATAAAGATAAAACAGTTGTATAACATAGTTCTCTTTGCAAGGCTTGCATAAAAATGCAGTTCAATATGAATACATATACATTCATGCACAACCAGGGCCCCCATGCACATGCTTCATCTGCCCCTGGCACATTTGCAGATGTCTCACATCTCCCCCCCTCCCTTGTTGACCCTCCTTGAGTTGTAACCATTCTTAACATCTATTCACAATATAGTAGTTCATGACTGCATGTGTAATATTAAACAGATGTAAGTTGAACAGTTCCATAAAAATGCAGTTGAACATAAAGATAAAATAGTTGTATAACATATTACAACATATAGTAGAATTGCCCTCCAAAGAGGTTGAATTGTCCTCCGAAGAGGTTGAGAGTCTCTTGTATAAACTGGTGATATGGTCAAACACGTGTTGGCTGTCTTGGCTGAATATTTTGATTTTAACGAGGCTTTAAAAATCTTTTCGCGTCATGTCGATGATTCCATACAACCTACGAGTACGAACACTGTTGTAGATCACACTTGCAAATTTATTTCATTTTTCCTCCGAGGAGGCTCATTATATAATATGTTTCAGTCGCGGACAGGGATCGAACCTGTTAACTATGCTGTAACCTTCTGATTGCCGGTGAGACGCGTCGCAAAGGCCAAGCATTATTGATTTATACGGTGACTGCTCATATAGGCAGTACATATATAAATGGAACCAGTACATCATCGTATATAATCTTCGCTCTCGGCTAAATGGTTAGAACGTCTCACTGGCATTTAAAAGTTACAGGTTTGACCCTCTCTGGGACTCAGAATCATTTTTCTGAGGATACACATGGGCTTGACGATCCTCCATGTATCGTCTGTTCATTTTCTGAGGATTGGAGAAAGAAGTGATTTCAGGTTGTGAGATTATAGTTGAGAGGTCTTGAAAAGCAGTTCCGAGCTTTTGTGACAACTGCATGTACACCGTAAACGTTTTCAGCGAAGCCGCAGTAAAACTTTAATTTGAAATGTTTATTTGTTTATCCGTGAAAATCTTATTAAACGAGCATGATATTCGTTACTTATTAGCTTATTAAATGGCAAACAACCACGACTACTTCAAAGGTTTTATCCAGTATCGCCGCAGTGTCAAGTCAGTGGATGAGATTCCACAATCGTTGAGATAGCAAACCGATATGTTTACTATGAGTTGATGCATATCAATTCTACTGAAGAATGTCATTATATACCATCAAAGAGAATGATATGAAAAGGTTAGCGTTCTTACTAATTGCATGGACTCAAATTACGAGTTTTATACAATATATAGTCTTGCATGTACATTAATCTTATAGTCATTTACATTAATGATTGTCCACTCTATAACAGACACCTGCATACAGTCTTTTGGTGCTGTCTTCATCAAACCGTCAAAGAGCCCACTTAGTCACAGAACATCAAATTGGTCAACAAATAATATTAAGCGAGGACCTGAGCCGATCACACGTTTAATTCTGACAAGAAGTTTGTAGCGCCGACTCATGGTATACGGTAGGTTGCTTAGCAGCTGCCATCGAACGATTAAATAAATCGGCCTTATGCAGCCGTAGCAATATCAGACGAAATGTAATATGAATTGATTATACTTGAGTTTGTGTTCATAAGAAGTATGTTCAACGTGTATCTTCTTGCATGTGCACAGGAAGAAAACGAAAGAAAAATGGAAGCCGGATCGTTCAAGTCTAGGCTTGGTATATTAAAGAAAACCTTTGAAACGGTAACAGCTTGTTTGATATATATATATATATATATATATGCTAATATGATAGCTTTTATGATCTTTATTCAAGCGACACTTTATGAACATATTGTCACCAGATACCTAAACTGAGATATAGTAAAACGTTGTTTAGTCTAGTCTGCAGTGGTATAACGTAATATTTAATAAAATAGAATAATTATATTTAGGATACCGACAACATGGTAGTTTAATTGTTTAGTTTGCTGTTGATATACAGATTATAGCAGATGTAATCTACGTTGTCATTATAAATATAAACCGATAATCTGAGTACAGACGATCTCAAAAGATCAAACAGTCAAACTACTTATAGACGTGCAAGAGCTGTAACGTACTTAATAAAATCAAAGTCAGATTGTTATCTAGTCTTAGCAACAAAAAATAAGTACTTTTCATATCTAAGTATATGAGTTAGTCGTAATATAGTAGTTTGGCGCTATGAAAATGATCACATTTTAAAAGTTGAATAAACCTTGTCAAAACACCGCCATTTTGGATATGACCGTACATGTATATATCACATATTCACCTTTAATTTGCGTTACGATCATTTTTACAACCTCAAACCACGATATCCCGGTTATTTAGGTCACATCCTTTTATCGAAAAGGTACTTAATTTTTGTTGCCAATGTCCTTTAGATATTAAACAGTTATATACGAAAAAGAATGAAGCAAACTTTAATTTGTACATAACAATAAATGTTATTCATTGTTTTATATGGACGTCTTTCAGGCAGGGCCGCCGAGGCTAATTTCGAAACCGTAGACGGTCGGACACCTCTTTGATGGTCGGTGGAATCTTTTTATTATGTATATATATAGTTTACTTACAATGGGTTACATAAATATTGATTATCAACCAAAAAATTTCAAGTTCGTTTGCATAGCCGAGTGGTCTGTGTTATTGATCTTTAGTTGTGAGAGCGGGGTTCGAATGTTGGGTGAGTATATAATTTTTCCATTTTTTAAAATTTTTACTTTAGTTTTTTCTTTTTAATAGGGTTAGGATTAAGGTTAGGTTGCGGTTAGTTTTAGGGTTTGGTTTGAATATTATCAAAAAAATAGGCGCGCGTAAAAAAGTCCGAAGATTCCACCGACCATCAAAGAGGTGTCCGACCGTCTACGATTTCGAAATTTGCGCCGCCGAGAGCCAAGATAGGCCCAGGGGAAGGTGGGGTTATGGTCTTTCACAGCCCCTAAATGCCCTAGAAGCTTAGTTCTATGTGTAGGATTTGCATGATGGTTAATTTACCCGCTATCGCCAGGGTTGCTTTCAAGCCAGCTATAATGCTTTTCAGTTTAAAATTTGAGTGTATGTGGTCCTAACTTTTGTATTTCAAGTACTAGACTGTGGATACATTTCGTGAATGATAAATATAGCTAACAATCAAACACTACGCGGAGTTGCTGCAATAGACATAAACAATGACTTGAAACCGAGGTTGGAGGTAATTCTAAAGTGTCTATGAAGTGAAAATTTCGCTAGCATTTTATTGCTTTAGCGGACAAAGTAGCACGGCAGGAGCGTTCACTGAAAATTACAAGTGAATCTGCTGCATTGTCTTCGAGCTATCAACTCTCAAAGTTTGTCCATTGGCATAGTTTCACGTTACAAAATAGGGAAAGACTGGGATTGAATATATGTGGGTCCACCTGCATACGTCACAAGACAATGGTGTATATGTGTGTCGAGTAAAGTGCCTATAACCCCAAATACGATATTACTGACATATTACTAAACTCTGATCATAAAATTATTGGCAATTGGTCAATTCATAATGAAATTTATTTGCACCAAGAGAAACTGGAAGCTGTACTTTATGGGACACACAAACGCCTGTCAATCAATGTCTATTACAACTTTCTATTTATGAATATGCATGCCATCAAGATCTCTCAGATATACAAATATCTTGGAGTATATCTATAGATTGTGGACTAAATTTTAATGATCATCTAGATCACATGTGATCTCGAGTTTCAAACGACTTGGTGCTCTTCGACGGATCACTTGCGATCTACACTACAGTGCGACTATGCTGCCATTACTGGATTATTGCGAGAATTCCTGGGATTGTCTCAGCCATACTGCATCCATCAGATTGGATAGACTTCAAGCCAGAGCAGAACAAATAATTTGCAATGGGAGTACAAAAATTGAAACTAAGCTTTTATCCCTATCGCATAGAAGAAAAATTCATACAGCTTTTTTTACTTTTAAACGTATTCACAATATGGTTCCTTATCCATTTAACAGTTATTTTAAAGTGAATCAACCTAATTATCAAATAAGAAACAATAAAAAGAAACTAGTGGTTCCTAAAACCAAATTGGAATTTGCTGAGCGAGGCTTCTTTGCCAGAGCAGCACACAATACACACAATTATCATTGTCTATTTTTAAACTAAAATCTTAGAAATCTATTTATAGAGTTCCTATTTGATTGTACTGTAATGTAAAATTAGTTTATTTTTTATATTTTCCTTATTTGTAAAAGTGAAGTGCTAATATGACTGTGACGTCTTTTACGGCATTTTGCTTTCTTTTCTGCTTTCCGTAGAATAGACTGGTTGAGGATTTTAGTGAAAAAGTTGATAAAATCTCTAGTGTAGCATCCAAGTATATCATCAACGTTTAAATTAGGTCAAATTGCTCTAACAGTCGAATAATGTATCCGAAACACTGATCTCGAAAGAAGACTGTATCGAACAACCTATTGTCCGCCGATGGCAGGAAATGAAGCCAGCAAAATTCGACATGCGCCATTACTAAGGGACCAAAGTCGCAGTATATCTGCCTAATGTCATGAATCGTTGTGCCCAGTAATTTTAAAAATGTCTTCTGGTCCTCTTTATAGCAAAATTATTTTATTTTGTGGATGTAAGAGCACATAATCCAACAAAAAACCTCATAGGAACCTCAGTTGGTCCCTTAGTAATGGCGGACTTCCAGCATCATTTTCTGAACAATAGTTGCTCGATCCAGTCTTCTTTCGAGATCAGTGATCCGAAATGATGCCTTAAATAACGTCACATCATTAGCATTTCAGACAAACAAACTTTTATAAAACATTAACGCAAAGGTCAAATCAGAAAACATTTTGACATTCAACTATTCACTTCATGTAGAATCTATATATTCAGTAATATCGTATTTGGGGTTATGGGCACTTTAAATAAAATACGAGTCCCAAACAGGAATCGGACCCATAACACATTCGGTGTCACACACCATTGAACTTCACAGACGAGGTTTACACTATTACACTGCGGTAAGTGTTCCGTTGAAAAATCACTGCATTTCTTTTGTTTACATGTACTTTTAATGCTTAATTCGGAGTAGTTTACCATAGTGTAGTCACTACGCTGAGCATTCTGCAAACTATTCTACAAACTATAAAAACTGCAAAAAATCTGCAAACTATAAAAAATTCTAGCAAACTACGAAATGCAGATTTTAACATATCGCGATACCGAGTACAGTAAAATACGGTAAACATTCTCTTAGATATTATGGCCCTTATAATATGGTCTAAACTAACCAAAGACGATAAAGATAAACCTAGTTTAGAATCTTTTAAAAGGAATATTAGTAAACAGGACTTAGAAAGTATATATAGTTGATAATAACTGTAGAAATTGTATTTAATGTTCAACTTAATTTTTTATTGTTATTCTATTTATTGATCCATTGATAGGCAAATTATTGTAAAAATAGCGAGATTTTGAAATAATAGTACATTTATCTTAAATTCCATTATTAATATATAAATAGTGTCCCCGATTAGCTGTAATAGAGCTAAATACATTGACACAAGTTATTCATTCAATCATTCTGTATGTAAATCACTACGCTGTGTTTGTTTGCGACATAGCGTACCAGTGTAAACACGCAGGCCCGTTTATCATGCATGGTATAATATCATGGTATATGCGTGGTATCATGGTATAATTGTTTTATATTCATTTATATGAATGCATTATACTTATGGTGTATATGTGAACGATACTACACTTACTAGTTAATATAATTTTGTATATATTTTTTTATTTTTAGGCTTGTACTGCGTTTGAATGTATTGTGCAGCGTGATTCAGAAGAAGGGTCGGCAAAAAGAAAACTAGATGTGGTAATGCTCAGGTTCTTGCAACACTCACACACCATGATACACACTGTAAAAACAGACTGGTTGAAACAACCGATTTTATAGGTTGTCTCAGATTCATACCAATCTTACTGGTTGAAATAACCAAATATTTTGGTTAAAATGACCGTATTTTGGTTGTTTCAACCAATAAAATTGGGTTGTTTCAACCCGTAAAAAAGGTCAATTGGTGAATCTGAGACAACCATATTTAAGCGGTTGTTTTAACCAGTCTGTTTTTACAGTGCACCACTGCTAATTATTTATAAACAAATACAATCCCCGGTCTTAATTACTATTGTTATACTGTTGTTACGCATTGTTTATTTGATTGTTTGAATTCTAGAAACGTTTAAAGGTGCCGTCCAGTCCGTTCTGCGCATGTCCACGTTTCTGTTTACATCGTTTGTTTACATTGCGTTGTATAAACATTGAACATGAAGTATTGCGAATTCACACGCTTGAGCTTTTCCGCCTAAAAAGCGTGTTATAAGAAGCTGTTTGGTTCCTAAATGTGGATAATATATCAAACTACCACTCGTGCCTTCGCCACATTTAACGAATACTCGCTTTCGAACTATCGCAAATCTATTCCGTTAAAGTTTGTTGACATGTGGGGTCCCCAACGTTTGAAATATCATACATGCGCAGAACGGATTGGACTGCACCTTTAAAGTACCTATCCGGGGGGGGGGGGTGATTAACATATTTGTGATCTTTGGAAACTCTTGCGAATAATTGTAAAATATCTTATCGTGCGAAAATTTCATCTTCAATATCATTTCATCTTCAATTTCATCTTTAATTTCATCTTCAATTTCACCTTTTACCCCTGCTAAACTCATTAACTATTCACAACAGGAAATTACGTCAAAGCAGGGACACGCAAAAACATTGCACAGTGATTCAACAGTGAGATACAAAGAAAGATTGTGAATTGAGCGAATTTTGTCTAAACAGGTGTGTTTAAGTTCACAGCCAAACTTTCTTTGTATTTCACTAGTCTGTTGAATTAGTGTCAATGACTTCGCGTATCCCTGCTTTGTCGTCATTTCCTGTGCATAGTAAATCACTTTAGCAGTGGAAAATGGCATGAAGACGAAATTTTCGAACAAGATATATTAAATTTCTTCTTGGTATAACGCAAATATTACGATATGTAAAATCCCCAAACCCCGTATAGGCACTTTAAGATTCATGACAAGACCATTTTTGCGCGAATAGAATTAGTAGCTGCATGCAGGCCCCCGCCCAGCCGCCCCGCCTGTACGCATGCGTTCGATCCTTGCATGGATCACCCAGCTGATAGGCAAGTGTAGTAACCACTACTACACTATGCTGGCTGGTCATTTTTATTAACTATAACTCATTGAGTTCAGTCGTTTATAACTATATTACATATACAAGCGAAAACGTGAGATTTGCAAGCAGGCAAACTAGTAAGGAGTCCTTTACAACACACGATAATTATCGCCGCTCACCATGTCAACAGCATACATTAAACGGCCAGTGTTTGTAATTTAGGTTATGGAACAACTTTTGAGCATGAAAAGCATGTTGAAGGTAAGTTGTGCTTGCTTAAAGGATACTGCTCAGCTCATCTGAAAACTTAACTTGGTTATAATTTTGAACTTATGAAGGCATCTTACCGTGATATTTTTATAGGAAAAAACAGAATCAATCGATTTCCGATACAGCTCATATGAAAACAGGTTATCCGAGTACGGTACGTGTTGAGGATAAGTTATAGGTGTCCAGCAAACATAAAAACATGAAATAAAAACATGAATCGTTATCATATATACACATATATACATGTTGTGCATGTGCAGGGAGCTTAGAGTCGACAGATGATAGATCCTTGGTAGTATAGGGAAGAGGGTTACTGGGAGTGGTGGATCGTGACGTCAATATTGACGTCACGATCGAGTGTTGCTGGGTTGCCTGTAGATAAGGCTAATATTAGATATTTCAATACGCGTGTGGGAGGGTCACGAAAAGGTCATTAAAAACTCATTTACAAAGAATACAAAGATAAGGATAAAGATAAGGATGAAGATGAATATAAAAATAAGGATAGGTGTTTCTACTCTTGCTCCTCCTCTTGCTCCTCCTCCTCTTGCTCCTCCACTTTCTCCTCCTCTTTATCTTTATCTTCCTCTTTCTCTTTCTTCTATTGCTCCCCCTTCTCCTCTCTTGCTCATTCTCCTATTGCTCCTTATCATCTTTCTCCTCTTCATTATCCGTCACTTCATTCTCCCTCTATTTCTCCTCCGTTTCATTCTTCACCTTATTCTCATCCTCTTCTCCTCCTCTTTCTCCTCCGCTTCTCATTCTCCTTTCTCATTCTCCTAATCCCGTTTCCTGCTCTTCTTTTCTTCCTATTCGTTTTCCTTTTTCTACATTTCTCCTTTCTCATCATTTTCCCTTTTCTCCTTCTCTTCAATGTCTTTTTCATTCCCCCCTCTTGCACCTTTCTCCTCGTCCCCTCCTCATTCTCCTAAATATATACGATATAAAGGCGCTCGTTAAATATTCACGATATCGTGGAGAATATTTAGGAGTGAGGATAAAGAAGGCAATGAAGAGTAGGTGAAAGGGAAAAGTGGAAAAATATGATAAAGAGAAAGAAGAGGAGGAGAAAGAGGAGGAGGAGAAGGGAAAAGAGGAGGAAAATGAGCAGGAGAATGAAGAGGAGGAGAAGAGAAAATAGAAGGACAACGAAGAGGAGGAGAAAGAAGAGGAGGCGAACGATGAGAATGAAGAAGCGGAGAATGAAGAGGAGGATAAACAGAATGATAAGCGAGAGGAGGAGAAAGAGGATTAATGATTAGAAGGAGCAAGATGAGGATAAGCATGAGGAGGTGGATAAAGAGGAGGAGCGGGTGATGAGGAGAATGAGGAGGAGAGTGAGGAGGTGGAGAATGATGAGGAGCAAGAGAAGGAGAAATAACTTTATTTTTATGTTAATTTTTATCTTTATCATTGTCTTTGTCCTTCGTGTTTTGTCCTTCGTCCGCAACCTTATTCTTATTCCATCATTTTGTAAACGAAGGCGAGATAAGCGACGAGATAAACGGCTGACTTGTTCCTTCTGTCAATGGTCATACAATACTTGATGCAAATTATTTGTTTTGTAATAACATTAGGTTGTACTAGGGTCAGAATAGAGAGCAGTGAGAAAATAGGACAGAGCGGGTTCATCACTTCCGTCCGTAACGCGTACGTACCGCTAATTATTTTTGTGTGTATGATGTCTGTAACGCGTTCGTGAAGCCCAGAATGACGTCATTTGGGCATACTAGTTCCTTCCCACAACATATATGCCTTTGTTACTAGGATACGTAGTAACCTTCGCTCTCCATCTGAGTCTCTACACTATCTGAATGGTTAGATCGTCTCACGGGCAATCAGAAGTTTACAGGTTCTCGCATGCCTGTCCGCAGTGCTGTAAGTAACTTCGTTACAAGTAACGAAATTACAAGTAATCGTTACTTTTTAAAGTAACTATACGGCTAACTAGTTACATTTTGCAAGGAGGTAACTGTAACTGTAACTAGTTTCACTTTTGCTAAAAATGTAACTACAACGAGTTACATTTGTTACCAGCGTTAACGTTACTTTTCCGTTACATTCTCACGCTCACTTCTACCACGTTTGCTTCTACAGTCAATTGAAGTAGTGTTGGTATTTGCGTATTTATACATTTCAATATTACATGTAGGGCTACATAACGTCCTCGCCAAATTATCAACGCCAATCTGCTGACTACTGATTACGGGCGCGTATTAGTTTTGTAATCTTCATATTTTTTCAAGATTTCACGAGGCTGCCATGATTTTCGTTGAATAAACAGAATAATTTTCATGATTAAATGCGCTATTGAGTCATAACTTTGGCCATATTTGGCGGGCATGTTCAAATGCAAAATGTTTAATGTTTTTGAAATACTGATTCACTACTGTTTTATTTGCGGAGTAGTTGTTGTTCACTAAAAGACAGTACTTTAACTTAACTGAACTCATTGCCATTGTAAATAGTAAAACCTGGGAATGTAACTTTTAATAAGGTACAAAAATGTCAAAGTAACTTTGTAACTAGTTACAAAAATAGGTACGCGTAGGCGTACATGTGTCTACTGTGTAGCAGCTGTTAGCATATTAAACGAAGAAGAAAGCTGCAAAGTTCTCAAAAGTAAAAGATATAAAGAGCAACAACAGAGCTTCGTTGTATCCTATTGGAACCTAATAAATAAGTAAGGGATCCGTATCGGATCGCTAGTCCGAGTTGGATAACCTTAGTAATATTGGTCATCCAACTTTTTATTATTATTTTATTTCAAAGCTGTTAGAACAAACAACGCCAACGGTGTTCTTATTGTGGCTGATACAATTACGGTTAGATAGTAATGTCAATGATGATAATAATGTGTATAACATTAACATGCTCTTGGAATTATTTAATAATATATTAATAACAGAACATGTTAACGGTGATAGCTTTGGCTGCATGTCCTGCTCAAGTATATTAACATAATGAAATGGCAAACAGTTTATGCTAATAAATTTGGCTGCAGCATATCTGACTGTTTAACCAGAGAACATTAACTGTATGTGTTTACAGCCCGACGTTGAAAGTTAACAAATATTGTTTGCAATAACATAATGTTTACAGGCACAATGATGATATCGCTATATATTTATGAAAGTTTTATTTGGTCACGATAGTTATCGTTAATACTAACAGCTTTGGCTGCTAACATATCGGCTCTTACTTCGTGTACCGGACACAGAAATTTAGCACTGTATAAAACTGCCTCGTTCTTTAAAAAATCCCGTTTATTTTTGTCCTAGAATTGTCCAATTCATGAATTAAACCTATCCTAGATAAAATAAATGGGATTTTTTAAAGAACGGGGCAGTTCTACACAGTGCTAACTAACATTTACCCATGATGTAAATTTCTGTGTCCGGTACAGAAGTACTGAAGAGCCAACATATCTGACTGTGTTATGTGCGTGTTAACTACATGTGTTATTAACATAAAAAGGTTGACAGCCAAGATGTTAACTATATGCTATCCGCTCCGGCTTCTATACAGTAATATATTTAAGTCAACAACTAGTAATGTGAAAAATTGTTAACGCCACTCTGGCATGGTCATGAACAAACTTTTTAAGCCAGAGTTAGCGTTTACTATATGTTCGATATTTCACCTAGTTGCGTTGGAAATCATTTTGTTATGATTGTTAACCGTATTAACATAGAATGATCAACTGTCTGACGATGTTAACAGCAATTGTTAACAATAATGCACACAGTAGACACAAAACTCTTAAAGTAACTTTGTAGCGGTAACTAGTTACATTTTTTCATGGAACTTTTATCAGTAACTAGTTCCTTTTTTGAGCATGTAACTGTAACTGTAACTATACATGTAGTTCCAAAAAAGTAACTTTTACAGCACTGCCTGTCCGGGACTTAGAACCATTTTCTCAGGATCTGAGCTTGATGTTAGTTGTATTTTAATTTATTCAAGCTAACTAATAATCAATTGAGTTGTTTTATTAGTGTTATTAAAATTAATATTTTAATAATTTTATTAATATTATAAAAGCCTATGTGCCACCAAATGCACAGATCCTAATTCAGAGTTCGTAAAATCTGTGATTTTTACTTTCTTGTAACTTTTCTTGGTTTGATCTATTTTCAACTTTTTTCACGTTTGAAAACTACCTGTAGCTTTCTAAGGTAAAATTTAGTTTTAATTTCTCATAAATAAAAAACTCAGCAGTTCTGTTTGTTTTAGAAGTCACGTTCGGTAGTCTCATGAATACATTGGCCAATCAAATCGAAGATTTAAAGAACGACTCTTTACAAAACATCGAAGTAAGTGAAGTTCGATTAGATAAAAACTCAGAGGTCCGTTTCATCTCACGTGCCGAACCTAATGTAAATTAGCAAACTCCATTTATTCATGTTCAAGCAATGTAAAATATGTTCTGAAATATGTTCTGCACGTGAAAAGTTCCATGTTTGAAACGGATCTAAGTAATAGTCCAACAAGAGTAAGACTCCTTCCTCCAATTTCAAAACACCGAGAACGAGTTGAAAAATCGAGGCGTAACCGAGTTGTATACGTCTGAATCATTTGAACACCCAAAAACAACACATCTATCTGGTATTTGGTCGCTTCGACGATAACCAAAACAGAATACACACTAGCGAATAACTATAGTTACCAGACCCTTTCCAATTTGCGAACATTTATCGCGGGGTATACAAAATAGCGCTTTTTGGCAATGTTTGAAGACAGATTTCTCCGAACCGAATAGACCAAATAAAAATTAAACTGTCATCAGCCATTTTTCGTCTTCTATGCAGAAAACAAAAATCTGTCCAGGTCTCAAATGTAATTTTCTAGTATAAGGACCGGAAAAATTATCGTACATGTTTTTGAGATTAAAATATGATTTTTTTTCACTTCTCAAGAAACAGTAAGGAGCTTTCTTTAGTGCTGTACGATGCTTTCTTTAATGCAATATAGGATATTAATGAAAATGTATCTTCGTCTTTCCTTAAAGGGGTACTCCAGTCAAAATACAAGTGGAATTTATATGAAATATCTTACTTTCTTTATAATTTGTATGGTTTTGGCATTCAAATCAATTAAGTTAAGAAGATATCGCAAGTTGAAGTTGGAGAGTTTGTCCAATTTCGACGCCATATTTGTTTCTCAAATATGACGTCTCTGAGTGCTTCTTTCTATCTTGTATAATGCCTAAGAAGCTCCTCTACTTTCCCGTATCAGGAACTAAATTCAAAGAGCATTCACAATGGATATCGCTGTGTGATGGCCATCAAAACAACTCCACTGCCGATAAAGAAGCGTTCAATGACGTCAAATTTTCAACACAAATATGGCGTAAAAATCCTCAAATATTCAACTTCAACTAGCCAATCTTCTTAACTAAATTTATAGGAATGCTGAAACTTTGGTAATAAACTAAAGTCAGTACGATCTTTCATATGAACTACATTTTGTATTTTGACTTGAGTACTCCTTTAAGGTAATTTTGAAATGAAATTTTCCACATGAATAACCATTGTTTTGTTCCAATCCTTATTGAATATCCAAATGACAAATACCTATATGAGCATGCATTGTTATATATCATATATTATTATATATTATTATATATTATTATATATTATTTTATATTATTACATATTATATATCATTATATATAATTATATGTTGTTTGTATAATATCGTTAACATTAATATAATGATAATTTATGCCTATAATACGTATTATGATAATTTATACCTATAAGCCATTAATACTAATTATAGTAATTTCTATAATTCAAGTAACTATTATAACATTTCCCTGGTGTTACTGTAATTGTTAGTACCAATAACAAAGCGACTACACTTTTACCACAATGCTTTGCGAACCTAAACCACCTTTAATAACAGCTAAATATTGTTTAACTTGCTGATATGAATTAAGAATTAAGGAAAAGGCTTCCTTCTTACCAAATTCATTATTTTTGAAATCCCATGTTCACTGTTCGCCATCTTTTTTAAATTAAGACCGAAAACACGAGGTTAATAACGTTTTTATTATATGGTCTCACATTTCAATCAAGTAGTTTCAAGTAGTTCAATAAACTCGCACCATGCGTGCTTTAAACTGGTCTAAAACACTACTGCTCGATTATTAATCATTGTTTATTGTATGGCTTGGCTCGCGAGCGGTCTTAAGGAAGCTTTTCTGAAATCTGATTGGTTCCTGAGCGGTCCTTACAAACGGTAAGACCGGTCATTAGAAAAGTTTAAAAGTTGACAGGAGATGAACCATTTTATATGTTCTACGGGTGCACCGGATAGTGCGTTTTACTATCCGGCCGGATACCGGATAAGGCTCTGTCCTTCTTTTCAGGTGGTATGAAATACAACAACAACAACAGCAACAACAATTTTTTTATTTAGCACTATCATGTAACAAAAGAAATATACTTTAAACTGACGAGAGTTTGAATTAAATCGTGCAGGCCAACTGTAATAACCATAGGGGCTAATCGAGACAGTTGGCCACTAAAGTACAATATATAGTAGCGTAAAGAGGTAGAGTTGACAAATTAATACGATACAATTACAATAATAGTAGCTCAACTAATTACAACAAGAATACAAAACAATACACACTATACAATAACCCTATTTCCAGTTTAACACGGGCTATTGCTACCCTACAAAAATTCAATATGAAGGCCGGAACACCTTCACACAGAATGTCCGCAAGGGTAGTCTATTATTAATGACACATTGCTGCCACCATTTCAATCATTATCTCTATAGTGACAACAATTAGTCATTATATCCATAAATTATTTGTTGTTTTAATTTGCGTTTAAAAGTTAATTTACTTGGAGACTTAAGTAATTCATCAATAGCATTCCACAATTTTAGTCCAATAAATCTAATATTAAATTTTCCATAGTTGGTACGAACTTGGGGAAGAGAAAAAGTAGATTTAGAAGCTAAGCGTGTTCTATAGTGATGTCTGGTATTAACCGAGATGAAAAAATCATTAAAATTGTTAGGGAGATTGCCATTGTTAAACTGATGCATAAATAATGCAGTATTAAAATAGACAATATCAGTCAGTTTCAGCAAGTTCAGTCTCTTAAAAAGAGGTGAAGTGTGTCAGTGCCCGAAAATCAGAAAAAGTAATAATTCTAATAGCTTTCTTTTGTAAAGATACTAATGGTAGGATGTTTGACTTATATGTGTTTCCCCAAATCAAGACCCCATACGAGAGAAAAGGGAAGATGATAGAATAGTATATAATTGTACTAGAATTTTGAGAGGAACAAAATGTCGGAGTTTCAACAAGATCCCGATACTTCTTGAAATTTTTTTTGACAATTCATAAACATGATCCTTCCAATTTAGATGGCCATCGATGATAACCCCTAAATACTTAATGCTCCTCTTTTCTTCTAATGTTTTATTATTAATTTTAAGGTTTATTGAATAATGAATTTTCTTTTGAGGGGGATGAAAAATGACAAAATTTGATTTTTCAATATTTATAAGGACAGTTTATTGGCACAAAGCCATTCGTTGACATTACGAAGTTGATCATTCAGTTTGGTTTCTAAGCATTGAATCGTCAGCAAATAGGTTAAAATCTAAATCAGAAGCTGAATTGCTAAAGTCACTAATATATAAAAGGAACAAGAGAGGACCTAGAACCGATCCCTGTGGGACACCGCATATAGACTTTAGATCAGACTTTATATTACCAATAGAAACATATTGTGATCTATTAGTAAGATATGAACAAAACCAGTATTCCGTAGTATTCCAGTTTTCGAATTAAATTATTTTCAAGAAATTTTATGAGTATTTTATACATCAGCTTTTCAAAGTTTATTAAATACTGAAAGTAAAGAGATGGGACGATAGTTGAAAATAGCAGTTCTAGGTCCTTTCTTATGAACAGGAATGACTCTAGCTATTTTCAATTTATTTGGCACAATACCAAACGAAAAAGAACAATTAAATAGATATGCCAATGGTCCAGACAAGAGGAGTTTAACAATCTTTAACAGTTTAGTAGGAATACTGAATGGACCAATTGATTTAGATGAGTTTAAATTATTGATTTCATCTATAACTTCACTGGCAGTTACTGGAAACAAAGCAAAACTATTGCACAGAGGGTTACACATATATTCATCAGTAGAAGTATTAACCACAGGAATTGCATTGGCTATATTTGAGCCGATACATGCAAAATATTCATTAAAGGCACTAGCAATGCTTTGTCTATCAGTAACTTTTAAACGTCCTATTTCCAATGTAGTAGGCGTATTATTATTGGTATGTTTCAGGGTAATCAACTCTTTAATACCCTTCCACATCTCTTTAATGTTGTCTTTGTTAGTTAGAAAATAACTATTGTAGTATGATTTTTTACTAATTAGTAACAAATGCTTAAGTTTATTTCTGTAATATTTAAATTTAGATAGATAATATTCATTCTTAGATTTTAGATAAGATTTATAAAATTTATTCTTAATAGCAATGGAAATCCTAAGACCCTTGGTTATCCAAGGTTTAGCTTGTAACCGTGATTCTCTCTTGGATAATTTCTTTAGGGGAACATATCTGTTAATAATTTCAGAAACTTTAACATGAAACGAGTCAAATAGAAGATTTACATCTGAACTTCAGCTAAAAGTGCTTCCGCATTAAAATTTGAATAATCTCTTCTATATATAGGATATTTATATGAAGTACTTGCTAGCCTATTAATAATAAGAAAGTTAGTGAGGTGATCTGTCATATCACACAGCAAGTTACCACTAATAGTTTGGTGCTCAATAGAATTGAAATAAATATTGTCAATTAAAGTAGCTGAATAATCAGTGATTCTTGTCGATTTAATTATATATGGCTGGAAGCAATAGGCTGCCAGAGTATTGATAAACTCATCAGTAGCAGTATGGGACTCAACATTTAATAAATTTAAATTAAAATCTCCCATCGAAATACACAATTTAGATTCTTTTGAAATCTTATCAAGAACTCCAGTAAAATAATTAATAACTATGCGGATGGCGATAAACTACCGAGCATACAATATTGCGGAACTTGCTGTGCACTTCAATCCATAAGCATTCATAATCCTCAGTCGTAGAACTGAGATCATCACGAGAGTGAAATTCAATATTTTCTCTGACATAAAATCCCACGCCACCAGCATTGATCATATTTGGCTGAGAAATGAATTGGTAACCAGGAATAAATATATTAATTAACGGGTCCTTATTAACAATTATTTTAGTTTCGGATAAGCCTATTATGCTAAAATTATGATGGAGATCAGTTAGGAATGTTACCAAGTTATCATGATTTGCATTCAGACTCCTGCAGCTTGGTTATTTTAATATGGTAAATTGTTTGCTACTCAAGCTTTTAACGCAAATTCAGAAAATGTTTCTGAGCCCCAGACGGGAATCGAACCAGCAACCATGATCGCCGGTTAGACGCTCTAACCATTGAGCTACCAGAACTCAGATGGCAGAACGAAGGCTACGTTGCGTACTAGTTCGTAATAGATTTTATTCATTAATAGATGGGTAATAGATCTTATTCGTCAATAGATCTTACTCATAAACTAACGGAATTAAGCGGCATTATGGAAACGTGTTAAGTTGTTAACTGATAACAGTGATTTTGTGTGTGAGCTATATTGTTACTAAATTTCATTACCGAACTTAATTTTTTGTAAGTTAACATATTTTGTCTGTTTAAGAAGATAATCAACAATATAAACAACAATACTGGAATAGTAAACAAGCTCAAAATTCCTGTTTTGTTCTATTGGTGTCTGTTTTATTGTATTTGAATTAACACAAATTTAATACGCCTTGGAAAACTGTCAAAAAGAAATTATCCGGTATCTGGCCGGATAATAGAAAATATCCGGCCAGATATCGGATATAGTGAGATTATCCCACTGATCTCTAAATTGAGCTTTCTATTTTATCTGATGAGCTGATTTTGAAGCCTGCATATTTGCATAATGTAAATTGACGAGAGTTTATTAGAAGCTCCGAGTTTGCAAGCAAATTAAACTGTGACGCTAGTAAAATAGGTTTAGTGTCTGGCCAATATAGTTTGTTTGTTAACATTAAATGCATAAAATCTTCAACCTAATTTGACGTCTCATATCAGGCTTCTCTCGCTGGATAATTAGAGCCAACGGCGGCCATTGTTAAGGGACCAAAGTCGCAGTAAATTACAGAGGTAGGCGATGAATCGTTTTACCCAGTAATTTGAAAAATGTTTTCTGGTCCTCTTTATAGTAATATTATTTTATTTTGTCGATGGTAAGAGCACATAAACCATCAAAAAACCTCATAGGATTCTCAGTTGGTCCCTTAGTAATGGCGGACTTTTCTGAACAATAGTTGCTCGATCGAGTCTTTATTTAGAGTTCAGTGGATTATCCACCATCCGGCCGGATTCTGACCGGATACTAAATCCACTAATATATTCCATTGACGTAATAATTTTGAAAATCAACTTTACATAAGCCGAAAAAGACAGTGAGAAATTTATCGAGAACACTATAATAAGTGTATCTTTATCACATTTCTAAAAGACGCTCATTAAACAAGGATTTACTTTGTTTTTCTTCGTGAATTATTAATAAATCTTTCAAGTTATCATTACGACTATAGTGATAAATATAAATTTTTTATTATTCATTATTTAGTATGAGAAACGTATGACAAAATGCATCAACTAGAATTATTTTTCATTATTTTATTATTTTTACTAGGAAGGTCTTAAAAATGTAATGGACGTCGCAAAAGAAAACCAAGAGTTGAAAGGTACTAAAAATACAATGTGAAACATCGTATTTGTAACTTATTATGGCTGCATCTTTAATTATAATTAATTATAATAATCTCTAATAATAATTAGCTTCCCAGTTCCCATGTTTCCATACAGCTATCGAAATACAAGTGGATGTTTGGGAGAATGCGAAATCGCCGTGGGAGCTATAGGAACCCCAAGGGCGAGTGTTTCAACAACGATTTCGAGTTTTCCGAAACCTGGACGCGAGTGTCTCTATATAAGTGTATGGAAACACGGAAAAATGTTTTCTATTTCTTTAATTACATATTGAAAATAAGTAAAATTAAGGAATGTTGTTCATTTATTGAAATCATAAAATGGAAATTCTCGATCTTATGCGATTGAATCGTGGGAGAAAACGAAATTTGTTCGACAAGAAATACATGAATCTTAAAGATCAGAATTTGATATTTTTAACTTTAAAAACATTTTAGCAACCTCTCGTTTGTCTTCGACAATAGCGCAGAATTTCAAAATTATCCTTTGTATATATTATTTTAGAAATACTGCTTTTAGCCAATCAGAACACACGTTTACAAAATGTTATTTCATAAAGTGGCATATAGTGTCATAGTGCTAAATGTGTAGATTACAGTGAAAGTTGTATCATAAAATATTGAAATGTATTCACTGTATTGTAGTTTTGCTGAAAAGAGAGAGAGAAGAAGCAATGCATCAACAGCAAATGTAAGAAAAATATATGAAATATATTTTAAAAATATATGAAAAAATACAGCTTAGTTTTAAAAAAGACTAACATCATTTGTTCGTTTATCGGCCGTTTATTTTATTAGGACAGTTTGAAAAAATTATTGTGCAAATCATTAACTACCATGTGCTTGTCATTAGATTTGACGATGAGCACTATACTTCATGTACATCCGTAGCCGCTGTACGTTTATTTTCAGCACGAAATATATTACTAAACGCGTACCTAGATGGAAGACAATTATGATTTTATGGTGTAATAAAATATACAAAGAATGTTTATCTCATGCTTCTGGTTTAAATATTTCAATGGACGTTTCGATTAAAATACTATATTCAGAGTCTCTTCGGCTAAGACATTGATAACATGACGTCCTTATGATATCTATTCTCCTAGATATAAGCTATATATAATCTGAGTGAGCTGTCAGCTTGTATCCTATTAGCAATGAAAAACAACAAGGCGGAATGTTTTGCTAAAGTGAATGAGCTTTGAAAGCCCTACTGCATATGTAGTGTGTGTCACGCGATATTGACGTATAGCGACTCCATTCAAAGCTGCAAACAACATACCTCTTAATATATATATATATATATATATATATATATATATATATATATATATATATATATATATATATATATATATATATATGATCTAACGTTTCCCATCTCATTAATTATTAGTTTGTTTATCTCCCGTGCATTTGATTGGCTACTTTCTACTTGTGACACCCTTTTCGCATATATATATAAGCCCTATTTATTTCATTTCATCTCGTCTTACTCTGAGGTATGTCTTATTATGTCGTGGTATTAAAATTGAACAAAGCTTTAAAATACGTAGAAACCATAGTGAAATGTTAAATAGTTCTTACAAGAACTGTTTGAAAACCCCTACTAATATTTTATGAAACGATTGTCATTACTTTGCTTCAAATTTTGTGTAGATATACTCTATAGACATAAGCGAATTCATTTTCTTATTCGAAAATATCCAACTTCACAATTTTCCATTACTTTCGGGCCAATCACTCGTATATAAATTTTAGCGGACGCCATGTTTTGCCTAGATTTCAGGTTTTGCTTGCAGCGTGAAAAGTCGTGGCTTCTGATTGGTCAGGATAGGAATAATACAGTTATAAGAAGGTTTGTGATTGGATAACGTTACTAGTGGTCGATCACCAATAGACCACTAGTATCTCAGCCAATCAGGAATACCGAATTTGTAATAGACCACTAGTTGGTTGATACTAATTAGTGATAGATATCGAGTAGCGGCAAGGTCGAGTTTTTAGCGAAAAAGCAATGCTTATGTTTCGTTTTTCGAAATAAAATTGAAGAAATAACGAACATAAGTTTCTACTAAAACAATTATATAATTCGCCATATCCTCGCATAAATTAAGAGCGAATAATATTTGTAAAATTACTTACAGCAATCACAATTAATTTTGTAATGAGACAAAAATACTATTCTATTATTTGTTAGTCACAATTTTACAACCACAGAGAAAAATACTATCCTAGCAACCTGTAGAAAACTGGAGGAGCAGCTTGAAGAAAAAAATACACAAATACAACAGTAAGCCATACTTATTGTCTATAGTTAGTAATTTATTCATTTTCTGTTTATTTCCTCGTCGTTGTGAGTTGAGCCGTCGTGTGTCGGCAAATCTTAGGTTGTTTCGCTACGCTGTCCTTGTATTTCTTGTCCACGCTGTCTTTTCTCTTTCGCCTCTTCTCCTGTAATTTTCGTACGCAAATAGCCGTTCGAGCTCCCGTACGCGATTGATACATTGAATAGGGAGGAAGTAAACAGAACGGCGACTGCATGTGTTAATGGACGTATAACGTCTGTGGAAATTTAACATATTTGTAATCTATGGATTCTCATGAGAAAAATTGTAATATAGCTTGTCAGCTGAAAATTTCATCTTCATAGACTTTTTTGCTGTTAAAGTTGACGGAAGTGATGTCATAGCGGGCATCTGTAAAGAGGTTTTCATGTAGCCGCTATGACATCACTTCCGTCAACTTTAACAGCAAAAAAGTCTGAAGATGAAATTTTGATAAGTGATAGTTATTTGTAATTATTTTCAGTCTGCTGTATTACAGTCTGTTACAATTTATATACTATAGTCAATCCCAGGGTTCATTTTGGAAATCGTAGCAGCACTTCCCTTGCGATAGTAACTTCTAGTTGTAAATATTAGTTTTCGCATCTTGTATTTCACTTTGAGAATGTTGCGCGTTGGCAACGAAACGTCAGTAAAATTTCTTTAAAATTTATATCTTGTTTGTTCCACGTAGAGATATAGTGAACCGTAAATATGATTACTTCAAGCTCATAGAAGTTTCTTAACTGTTTACAACCTCTCGATATTCTCGATAACGTCGTATGCAACGGAGACGTCGCTGTGGTTACTCCTGTCCGTGTCGAATCATTCGATGACCACCTTTGTTTTGGATGAAACATTCAATTGAAAGGTCGAGGAAAGTAACCTAATATAATACTAACCCTTATAATAACCTTAATACGAACCCAAATACTAACCCTAACATTATTATCTTAATATTGGCAACCATCTTGAAACCACCTCTGGCGGATACTAAAAAACATCGCCCCAAAGACGTCACTGTACGTTAGCTCAATATGATCTAACGTCGTTCGTTTCTTTGGGGCTACGATTATGCGTTTGAGAACAGCTACTGTATTTCGTCATAGAACAGAGCCTCTCGAGGTATTCTATCGTAGCTCATTCTTTCCAAGTGCACGGCCAAGCGAAGTTGTGTTTGTATAAGATAAGATTCGAACTCGCCCAGTTTGAACCGGGAGAATATCTCCGTATTTGGCACTTTGCCTTTCCACCAGACGTTCAGGATACGTTGCAGGCCGCGCACGTGGAAGCAGTCCAGTTTTGTATATTATGGCGGTATGGGGTCCAAGATTCGCATCCATAGGTTATAGACGTCGAGTTTTATATCAAGTGTTATGTCGTGCGTTGACCACAGCTATGTATATACTAATAGTCAGTGAGGCGTCCGAAAACTGCGCTGGCTTGATTCACGTAGTTATTTCGGCGTCGATAGTACTATTGCTGCTAATGACGCCGCCCAAGTAGGTAAACTTTGTGGCAAACTTCAATGGCTGGTTGTTGATGGTGACATTCGGTTCCTTGTAAGGTGATTCTGGCTTGATCGGTTTCCTAATATTTTCTAATGTTTCCTAATTTTTCTAATGTTTCACAATATTTCCTATATTTCCTAATATTTCCTAATATTTCCTAATATTTCTTAATATTTTCTTATATTTTCTAATATTTCCTAATATTTCCTTATATTTTCTTATATTTCCTAATATTCCCCAATATATTGTGAATTATTTGCTTAATAGATTGCAAAGGGAAAGTACTGTTACATTATGGAAGAGAGAAAAAACGAAGATTCTTGATGATATAAAATCAAAGTATGTTCAATTAGATTGCATATATTTAGAATTGTTTAAAGGTCAACTATATACACTGTACCTCTTGAGGTTCTATTTTCCTCCGAAAGAGATATCATCTAACTTTGTAAAAGTGAAGAAAAAAATGAATTTCATGATATAGTGCAGGATTTATTGAGAAGCCGGTTTCTTCGGATCTCTTGTAGCACGACCGCGTTTTGAGAAGAATGGCACTATTACCGATATGACGTCATACTGGTAATAAGTTTATTGAGCAAAATAATATTCCAGTGCTTGATATTTGGTTTGTCACTAATCACTCACCCAAGAGTAAACAGTATTCCAAACTTCACTAAAATAAAACCAAAATAATATACAATATTTTCTCGCCGTGTGACATCATTCCAAGGCATCATTCATATCAACCTCATTCCCAGGGCATTTTGCCTGCACGGTGGAAGGTCGGCGAAAATAGCCCTGGGATAGGCTGGTCCATTCTATAATCCGATTGGCTTGTCACAAAACCCAATTAATTCAGCCGAGTATAATTTATTCATCTAAATCTGAATGCTGTCTTCAAATTTTACAGCAAATTAGAAGTGATACCTTTCAATAAATTGGAAATATGCTTCTTCATACCTTTTGTAAGAGATGACCATGGATGTATGGTGGATTATTAAGCTTGTTAGCTGCTTTCATGCCTACGAATGCTGACATGAACAACTCTGAAGAGCATTGAATATTTCTCAATTATTCAGGTCAACAAAGTAGACAAAGGAAATGGAACAAAGACCACAAAAATTATCATATCTAAACACACAGAAATTCTGGGTGTCATGTGACCAGCCGATCCCAAGGCCATTTTCGCCGACATCGAGGTTGACACTGATCTCTAAATAAAGACTGGATTGAGCTCAACTTCGTACCCCAACACGATCTCTTCCTTAAATTAACCATTATCCTTAATTCACAAATCGCTCTAGCTAAATTAAGGATAATGGTTAATTTAGAGGCGATCGTGAAAGTCGCGCATGCGTATGTTAGTCAATTACTATCCCACAAGCTTAGTATCTCTCACTTGTTTATAAGTTTACCTAGCCAAGTACGGGAGTGGATGGAGAAAATTTTAACGGGGGGTTAGTTAGAAAACCCATTAGGCGGGGGGTTAGGGTTAGGATCTTTGTTGTGTTGGGGTTGGGTTCTAGCATGAGATTAACCATTCATTATCCTTAATTCAGAGCGATTTGTAAATTAAGGATAATAGTTAATTTAAGGAAGAGACCGGGGTTGCGTACCCAGGGTCTTCTCAGTGCCCGGGGATGGAGCGCCCGGGATGGGAGGGGAGTGGAGCGAGGGCCTAGATAAGACCCTGGTAAAGGCTGGTCACGTGACTCCAAGGATATTGGATTATTTTGTAACCTGGCTTATTCTCGCTTATATCAGTCCGGGGGGGGGGCGGATCGCTGTGAAAACAAACCACAAACTTCTATAATTGAAAGAATAAACAGTATATGGATAATTTAAAAATATTACAATTTATTGGAAAGACAGTACGGACTGCAGACAGAAGTTGAAAGATGGTGGATTACTTCGAAAAATTCGTTGATTTACGGACATTTGTTACTGTCATAAGATAAACATTAGGGACTTTAAGATCTACGACGGCAACCTAGGACGGGGACGTCGTTCAAACAAAAGAATCTGGTTCATCACCTACCTATACTATCAAGTTTTGTGATTGGTTGATTCAAACAATAAAACAATAGAATCAACCACAAAGAAACCAATGTCCTAACCCTATCACTTTTGTTCCATATAGCCAATCACAAAACCTGTTCATTTTAGGCAAGTATTTACCCAATAATCTTCATGCGAAACAATAAGAATGAATAATTTTTATTCCCAAGAGTAATTTCAATGCCGTTCTCGAGTTCTGTTTACAACGCCACTGAGAGCATTTTCACGTCTTTAGGACGACGGTAACTCGCGGAGAGATGAGAGATGTGACTTAAGACTGACTTAAACACAGACACTATAATCGTTTTAGGAATATTGAAGATCATAAAACAAGCTTGGAGTGTCAAATACGCTAGTCAATCGACCGTGGTTTCATTCAAATGCTAAAATTTGTATTGCTTTTACTGCCGTCGCCGTCCTAGGTTGCCGTCGTATGATCAACGCCAGAACAGTTCGGATTAACAATTTTAATACAGTCAGACTATGACTATTATTTTAAATACTAATCATGTTTATCTTATGACAGCAACAAATGTCCAGTAAATCAACGTATTTTTCGAAGTAATCCACCATCTTTCAAGGCTTTCAACTTGTCTGCAGTCCGTACTATCTTTCCAATAAATTGTAATCTTTTTAAATTATCCATATACTGTTTATACTTTCAATTATAGAAGTTTGTGGTATGTTTTCACAGCGATCCGGCCCCCCGGATGATATAAGCGAGAATAAGTCAGGTTACAAAATAATCCAATATCCTTGGAGTCACGTGACCAGCCTTTACCAGGGTCTTCTCTTCCCTCGTTCCACTCCTCTCCTATCCCGGGCGCTCCCTCCCAAGACCCTGGGTATGAGGTTGGATTGAGCTTTCTATTGTATGTGATGAGCTGATTTTGAAGCCTGCATATTTGCATAATGTAAATAATTAACGAAAGATCATTAGAAACTCCGAGTTTGCAAGCAAATCAAACTGTGACGCTAGCAAAATAGGTTTAGTGTCTGGCCAATATATTTTCTTTGTTAACATTAAATGCATAAAATCTTCTAGCCTGCGAGCAGGCTCATATTTGGGGGCATTGAGTTGGTTGGGGGGGGGGGGGGGGGGGATGGGGGGCAAGCGAGGCGGGGCGCGAGGCGGGAAGGGCACGCGAGGCGGGAAGGGCGCGAGGCGGGAAGGGGGAGGGAAAATGAGCCTGCACGGAAAGCATACAAAAACGAATTACGCCCATTCAGCTAATCTAATTAATCAAATGTCAAACCGGCCAAAATTAATCCAATTAGCGCTCACCGGAAGAGAGTTGGAGGCTTCATTTGAGCGCTACACACTACACGTGCAAATACATTGAAAGTCTCAATTATGTCAACAAACAAAGAAACTCCGAAAAAGTTTCATAGAGGAAGAAAACCTGGAAAAAGGTCTGCCAACGACCTTTGTCGTTGTTGCATGACATCACTAAAAGTAAAATACGGTGATACGTGGAAATCTGTCTCGACGTCCAACTTATTTGAACCATCGAAAAGCCAAGTGCGCACGGATAACTCAAGTCTTGCCAGTTTACTTCAAGGTATAGGCGTTATTTGTGAAAAAAGTTCGTCTCTATCGGACAGATTGTGCAGAACATGCGCCGGGAAAATAAGGGAAACATGTGAAGGATATTCGTTCGTTGTGAACACTATAAACGTACATAGTCCTGACTGCGAGGTTGATGAAGCGGTCGAAAAAGAAAATGATCAACCCAGAGAAGTTCGCGTGAAAAGGTGCCTGCCTACCTCTGTCTCGACTCCAGAGCGAAGCCCTCGCATTCGAAAAATATTAAGAATTGAAGTTTCCAAATCATTGGCTGGATCCTCTAAAACTAGTCCTCGGAAATCGTTAGTTTTCAGTAAAACAGATAGAAGTCCGTTACGGAACGCAGACGCTCGCCGAGTTGATATTCAAGAAAACTACCCACGAATTAATACTATCGACGAATTACCCGTCAACGTCGACGATATTTTGTGTGAAAAAACAAGAGTGAAGGTTTTGATAAAATGGCCAAATGGGAACACTGATGTTATAACTCCTTCTCCAGAAGAAACTGATTCTATTAATCTCTTGAAGAATATAGCGCTCAAAAAATGGCAAGCTGTGGCAAACTGTGTATGGAGACATAACAACCTTAAACCTGAACTACTGAAAGCGTTGCAGAAAATCTTAAATGCGGAATTAAAGAGTTATTGCTCGTCTGATTCAATTCTTAAAGGTCACACTCCAGAGGAACTTATTTCTTTTTCGAGCACTTTGCTTCAAAGAGAGATCAGTGTCAAATGCCCGATTTGGAATACCTGTATGAAAGGAGCTGTTGGAATTGGTTTTGGACACGATTTGGGCACAACGGGACAATTCATAACCAACTCAATTTCTCTGGCCTCTTCAATCGTAGCTTGAGCACGTAACAAGCGCATGTCTGCGCTCGCGTACAGAATATCAAGTATTCTCTTCCATAGTTGGGTTAGTCATCAGGATTTGATACGTCTTAGCCGGTTGAGAATTTGTATGTCTCCAGACATGGTCATTCATCTGCACCGCAGCCTCGGAGAAAATTTTGATTCCAAAGTTTTGTTTTGGAAAAAAAAAATTGAAGAAAATCCGCAAGGAACACTGGCTCTCCTTTACGAGATAAAGGAGGAACAGCTGCCTAATGTTGGAGAACATGACATGGATTTAGAAGTGCATTTGGACATTCGCAAGGAGACTCTCACAAATTATAAAAACTACAGCGCCATGGCTTATTCGAACTGTACGAAATTGTTTGCTGCCGTTAAAGAAAGGAGAAATTTGGACTGTGTTACCGATGAAGTTTTAGAAGAAGTTATTAGTGATCATAGCAATCTCAGAAACTACCCCTAAAATATTAGCCCGCTCGCAGGCTACTCTGGAAAAGGATCTTATGGTTGAAAGTCGACCAAACGCTTCACGAAATGCATTAGTTCCACCTCTAAAAATAATGACGAAATATAAAATATCAATAATATAAATATATCATCAATAATTATATAGTACACTATTCGATTAAACTGGCTTAAACCAAACAAAATGAAAATATGAAAATTACCTTTCTCCAGTTCATGTTTCAACAATATGTGACTCATCTACAACAACAGCAACCAAAGACTTGTGTAGATTTGAGCTGGAATCCTTTAGTGCGTCAATGAAGCGTTTGTCGAGTATACCTTCGGCTGATCCAAACACCAATTGATGTTTGGCTGATTTTACATCGTCGATGTTGGCATTGGCTAGAGAAACCGCGCTAATCCCAACATTTTCAGCTTCTTTTATTTAGTCGTCGATGATGCTCTGTAATGGACAAACGACAACAGCCATTGCGGGTTGTCCTTTTTCTCGTTCTGCGACAAGAACAAGAAGTTGAAATATTAAACTCTTGCCGTAACCTGTCGGTAGAACAGCAAAAACGTCGATTCCGTCGAGAAGACAGTTAAGGGCAAGTCGTTGTCCTGCTTTTAACTTCAAACTAAAGTTTAACTTTAGAGACAGCTCCTCCACAACAATATCTATCGCATTTGATCGTCGCTGTTCAGCCATTATTAGTATCAGCCAATGGGAATTTTGCGTCTTGATTTAGGACGCACATATTCGTTTTTGTATGCTTTCCGTGCAGGCTCATTTTCCCTTTCCCCTCTTCCCAGCCCCCCCCCCCCCCCACCCCCGTCCTCCTCGCCCCCTACCGGCCCCAATCCCCCAACCGACCCAATGCCCCCAAATATGAGCCCCAAATATGAGCCAAATATAGCCTCGCAGGCTAAAAATCTTCAACCTAATTTGACGTCTCATATCAGGCTTCTCTCAGTGGATAATTAGAGCCAATGGCGGCCATTGCTAAGGGACCAAAGTCACAGTAAATCTGTAGGTAGGCGATGAATCTTTTTACCCAGTAATTTGAAAAATGTTTTCTTGTCCTCTTTATAGTAATATTATTTTATTTTGTCGATGGTAAGAGCACATAAACCATCAAAAAACCTCATAGGATTCTCAGTTGGTCCCTTAGTAATGGCGGACTTCCGGCTTCATTTTCTGAACAATACTATACCTTTTGAGGTTATTCTATTTTTCGTTAGAATTCGAAAAGTTCAATTCAAAACCGAAGAAATAATTGAAATTGGTTACTCGGTTCTGCTTTTATGATCTCTTAACGATCGAGTTTTCAGCCCATTTGCTATACGGAAGAAAGCCTGGTACTACGGTACCTGTATGTGATGTCGTAATGATGTCAACCCACTGATCTCTAAATAAAGACTGGGTCGAGCAACTTGCATGACCTTTAAAAGGGCAGTAAGATCCATTTTCTCATTTTCGATTTTTAACATTTAAAATCTTTTCGATTTTTAAGATTTAGCGTAATATTTGTGTAATAATTTGATCAGTGTAAAGGTGCATTTGAAGGCAATCCTGTATTTCTATAGCATTTACTCGTCCTTCTAGACTGAAGATCAATTGTCGTCAACTATGCGCGTTGCTTGTATAATTGTATTCAACGCCGGGCCGTCGGGCAAAACTGTGGGAAGGATAATATATTTTATTGATAGAAAAATTACATCCACGAGTTAGGCACAGACTGCCTTTGATTGCCATTAAGTCGTTACATACATTACCATTTACTGACTCCATAACGAAAGACCGAGTTTGAATTGCTTCTCCAAGAAATTTAAGTCCGCATTAATTAGGCCGATAAATAAATGAATGAATGAATGAAATACTTTATTTATACAGGGTGACCCACTCAGTGTAAACTACACTGTTATCTTTAGGGGCCCTGATAAATTTTAAGTAATAGATAAAATACGAGCGGCCAATCTGTATGGGCAATACAGATCGGCCGGGAGTAGTTTGTCTTACTTATAGAATTCCTGGACTAGAGTGATGGATACTTTACTTGAAAGTCGTAGAAAGGTGAAAACAAGTAATTTTTCTCGAAAATTGCCCAGATTAAGCCACTATAGTGTCTATTAACTTGGATAAAACATTGATGTTTTATTAATGATGTTTTATCCTCTGTTAAAGATGCTGATTAAATATTAATTTCTTTTGAATTTTCTTCATGAATTATTAAATATTCTATAAAATACACTTAAAAATTTCCTAATTAGTTAAAAATCAACCTAACTACTTAACGAACTTGTAAAATGAGTAGAATATATAATACATACTTTGTTTGGAAGTTGTAGAAACGGTACAAACAAATGATTTTAACTCCGAAAAAGCTCAATTTGTGCAAGTTAACTTTGATAAAACATTGATGTTTTATCAATCAGCAAGTTAACTTTGATAAAACATCGATGTTTTATTAATCAATGTTTTATCCTGTGTTAAAGATGCTGATTAAATATTAATTTCTTTTGAATTTTCTTCATGAATTATTAATGATTTTACAATAGTAGAAAGAGTTCTTTGCGCATCCCGTTCTCACTTTCGGCAGGCGAAGTTTGTTTGATTGTCTTGTTGAGCGAGATAAAATGTCACGATTAAAAGTAAAATAATTGTTAAAAAATTGTGGAGATTTCCCTAAAATACATTTGTTAACTAATTTAAAAACGTGGAGATCCCTTCTTGTTTCTAACATAAGGACACTCAGACGAGTCGCTTGTGACGTTATCTACTCCTTTCATCATTACTCGTATATGTAACTCCATTCAGAGTTTGAAGACATATTTATAAACGAAACTAAGCGCAGGAAAACAGTTTTAAACTGTGAAGGCTAGTTTTTACTAGCGACATAAGCATAAACATAACGACATACGCAAGCGCAGTTTACACTTCATGGTCAATTTAACACTTTGTTCTTCCTAAGTACAAAGGGTTAACCTGCCATGAAGTGCTAACTACGCTTCCGTATGTCGTTATGCTTATGTTTATGTCGCTAGTGAAAACTAGACTTGAGTGAAGGTAAAATCAATAGCTTTGATGTGTTTGCGCGGAATATGACGTCACAGTGTGTAACCGCTGGTGGCCGGATTTTGCTGCTCTAAGAATTTAATGGAGGACCGTTTTTCGTTCAAATGCATTGCATACAGATCTCATGCGAACAAAACCAAAAAATAAACGTTTTTATTTTCATTTCCGCGTACCTGGTAGTCATTACTACCCATTAGACAGATAAAATCACACACCATGTCGGATCGTACTTCCCCCTTAACAAAAGCATATTAACAACTTCATATTTATTTTACTTTTACATGAAAGTGAAAAAGATTTGGCGAAGCGACTTTCAAATTCTCAGGTGGAAGCTATTGAAACAAAAGACAGGTTACAACGGAGAATTACGGTATGTTAAAATAATTATGCTTAACCACACTTATGACGAAACTAAAAAGAGAGTTTATCAAACTGCAATGAAAAACTTAACAAATAATTTATACTATAAACAAAAAGGTTTATAAGTTAGTATAAGGTTAAGAAATGTTGATAGATTAATGTCTGTACCAGTTTTCATATTTCCTAATATTTTCTAATATTTCCTAATATTCCCTAATATATTGTGTATATTGTCATACTGATGTTCTAGAGCGTTCCGACAGGCATAAAACGATTTTTATCAGTTAATGTCGCCTGGTCAGTCGAGCTTTTGCCCGCTTGAGCCGCCATCTTGGATTTCTCATAGTGGCGCGCTCCTATATCTATGGTTCCTGGGTACTCCACGACAAATTATTCGTTATTAGTACTCCAAAGATCTTTCAACTTTTTCACGACCTTCAGATCTTTTCTACATATATTGATATGTATATTGATATAGTGATATTTACTATCACCAGTAAATAATTTAATTGGTGAACCAATCGATTTAATTTGTTGTTTATGTAAATAAAAAATATTCGAATCAGCCCAAGAACGGTACCTTATGGGACACTTGAACGAACGTTCATCCATGAAGAATAACTTCCTCTTACAAGCACTCTCCGTTGTGTGTCTCGAAGGAAGTTTCGAAACCATGATAACAATGGTTCATCAATTCCATATTACTTGAGCTTTAATAAAAGTCAATTGTTAGGAACAGAGATAAATGCCTTTGCGAAATCTAGAATTATCACATCAAATGCAGATTTACCATCGTCGCTGGCTTTATCCCAATAGTAGAAACTGTCTAATAACTGTGAAAGACATGATTTTCCTCTTCCATAAACAATTTTAGCATAGACCAAAATTCAATTGTTCTGTTACGTACAATTTTTAACTGATCTTACTTACAAATGTTAAGAATGTCAGTCGAACCTTTCTTATAAATGCGAGCTATATCAGCAAGTTTCCAATCATTTGGGATTGCACCACATGAAAAGGATACATGTAGGTTGAATAAGTTACTTAAAAACGGCGCGAGGCTCCTCGAACATTCTTTTAAAATCCTCGTGTCATTACGTATCATGTGAGGTTCTGGTGATTTATTTGGTTTTAAAATAGATTACTTGTGCAGTCAAAAAAAGTCTGTAGATTATCGTTCATCTTCCTTGATGAAATTAGATGCTAAATATAAGTTCATCTCCACTGCAATTGATTGATCATAGGGAATGTACCTTTTTGGGATCTATTAACATAAGACCAAAATGGTTTACTCTCCCCTTCATTGTTCACGTGGTTGGTCAATTTTCCCAAATATTCAACAAACATTTTCTTAAGTCTATTGTTTAACTGCTTATAATTTCGCTAAGGATTCTCATTGTTTATCCGCTTGACTTTCTTATATAATCTTGATTTTGGTCTTCTAAGTTTAATAATTTCATTTGTAATCCAAAGAAAATCTTTCCGTTTTCTTTTCGAATGCATATCTAAATAAACACTTCAATTGTACATTTAGCTTTTGTTACTTTAATCCACGAATATCTCCATGCATGGCATGGTTGGGAATATTCCAACTAAAATTTGATCCACCTTTTGCGACCTATATCGTGGCCTATAGTGTTGAGAAAATATATAAATATATATATATAATAATATATATATATATAGAGAGAGAGAAAATATATAAATATATATATAAGTGTTGAGAAAATTCATAGAAATGTTTTGAAAATCAGCATAGTACAGGTATATTCAATCTAGTCTAAAATACTTTTTATCAACCCAGTCCACGACCTTCTTTTCAATGCTGAAAATGCGGCAACGCATGTGTGCAATATTTGAAAACTGGGAGAGTTGGGTTGTTTCTTACGTACCATAAAATAATATATGTCGAAAAGGTCGTCTTTTACTTCTCAACAACTACTTTGTCTAGGATTGTTGGTTTATGAGAAAAAAAGTTCGCATAACAACATTTTGGTTCGCCTGCGCGCAGTCCCAGTCTTCCAAAGTTTTTCCAAAGTAAGTAACCTTACATCTTTTGGAAGACTGGGACTGCGCGCAGGCTACATCTTGGTGCAATATGGATCAAGACATTGATTATTTTTTCCCGCTAGGAATTGACAGACCAAATAAAGTTTTTGAAATTAGAAAAAGAACTGGGAGGAAAGTTAAGTACCAACCTTGGCTTTCAAAGTGGCAGTAAGTTCTCGAAATTTACGATCATCGTATCTTCATCATCATCTCCATCGTCATCGCTATTGTCATCCTTATCGCAGAACAAGTATCGACCAGGGTAGGGTTGTTCAAAAGACGATTATAGCGCGAATCCTGGATTAAAATTGAATATGTTATTTTATTTCACTATACGTTTTGGTCGACTGGTTTACTTCAAACTTTATAGGCTAAAAGTTTTTGAATTCATACACAATATGTTATAGAAAACCCCAAATTTAGTTAGCAGCACCTTCAGAATTTAATAAGTTGATCATCTTTTGAACATCTGGGTCCAGACGTCGTACTCACTTAAAAACCTGTCCTGTTGTTCGCCATCCTGGCAGGTAATTCCACCGGCGTAACTTTTACCTTTCCGTTCAATTAACTTTACATACTGAAATATCCTAGTTTTACCAACTGCATGCAATACAAAAGTTCTACGTCGAGTTGCACTTCTGGTTGATACTTATTAATATGTGTCTTTATTATATGTCTTGGTTCGCGAGTGGTCTTAAGGCAGCTTTTCTACAATCTGATTGGTTCCACATGAGCGGTCTTTACAAACCGGTAAAGTCCGGTCATTACAAAACAACTAAAAAGCTTTAAAAAATTGCGAAAAAATTGAAGAAATCCAAAAGAGTCATATAATAAAAACCTTATTAACCCCGTTTGGTCGGTCTTCATGGAAAAACTATTTTTCGTACTAAAAAACCGCGGGAAGAATAATTTTGCCGTAAAGACCTCCCACTCGGTCAATAAGTGTTTATTATTGTTATTTGTTATCATCTTCATAAATATTATCTTCGTCTTAATATTTAAATTTATCTTTACCATTGTGTAACTTCCTTTATTGAAGCTTCGACTGTTAATGATGAAGATACGTCAAAGCAACAGCTTTATCGAAAAGAACGAGTATGTTTATTTTTTTGAGTTTGTAAATGATTTCATTCTCTTTTCAGATTTCTGGTCGCTTTTATTGAACGAAACTTTAAAAGTTACTATCCATGACCCAACGTTCCTACACTCCAATCTAGTGTCTTTATCAGGGGTGATCGTTGTAAAGTTAGGATCCCTATTTATACCCTCATAGAACCGATGATGACATTCTCTATTAACAAGATGCAAATATAAGCTTCTGGTAATAAACCACCGTCATCGCGATTCAATGGGGCATCGGTGCTATTGATATGCCAAGCCTCCAGACAACGTCTGTGATGGCGGATTAGTGGTAATAATTTTGAAATTTTCCCACGCAATCTAATTGTTTGTTACGCACGCGCGTGCTCCAACAAAGCAGAATTTTCCTTTTTTGAAAAGAAAACAGGCTTTTAATTTTGGTGTTCTTTTAAACGCGTACGAAACTGACGTTTAGTCTGACCGATGTACTCCTGATCAGTCTTTGCACGGAATGGAATGAAGAAATAGCGTCTTCTTTCCTCTGTTCAGCCTTCGCAATACGATCCTTAGGTTTTGCAAAAATATGACCCAACGTAAAGAAAGGTTTTTAGGAAGTTTCAACGTAAAAGTTGTTCAAAAACCTTTCTTCCGTTTGGTCATATATTTGCAAAACCTAAGGACATATATTTGCAAAACCTAAGGTCATATATTTGCAAAACCTAAGGACATATATTTGCAAAACCTAAGGACATATATTTGCAAAACCTAAGGACATATATTTGCAAAACCTAAGGACATCTATTTGCAAAACCTAAGGTCATATATTTGCAAAACCTAAGGACATCTATTTGCAAAACCTAAGGTCATATATTTGCAAAACCTAAGGACATATATTTGCAAAACCTAAGGACATATATTTGCAAAACCTAAGGACATATATTTGCAAAACCTAAGGACATCTATTTGCAAAACCTAAGGTCATATATTTGCAAAACCTAAGGTCATATATTTGCAAAACCTAAGGACATATATTTGCAAAACCTAAGGTCATATATTTGCAAAACCTAAGGACATATATTTGCAAAACCTAAGGTCATATATTTGCAAAACCTAAGGACATATATTTGCAAAACCTAAGGTCATATATTTGCAAAACCTAAGGACATATATTTGCAAAACCTAAGGACATATATTTGCAAAACCTAAGGACATATATTTGCAAAACCTAAGGTCATATATTTGCAAAACCTAAGGACATATATTTGCAAAACCTAAGGACATCTATTTGCAAAACCTAAGGTCATATATTTGCAAAACCTAAGGTCATATATTTGCAAAACCTAAGGTCATATATTTGCAAAACCTAAGGACATATATTTGCAAAACCTAAGGACATCTATTTGCAAAACCTAAGGTCATATATTTGCAAAAGCTAAGGACATATATTTGCAAAACTTAAGGTCATATATTTGCAAAACCTAAGGACATATATTTGCAAAACCTAAGGTCATATATTTGCAAAACCTAAGGTCATATATTTGCAAAACGTAAGGACATATATTTGCAAAACCTAAGGACATATATTTGCAAAACCTAAGGTCATATATTTGCAAAACCTAAGGACATATATTTGCAAAACGTAAGGACATATATTTGCAAAACCTAAGGACATATATTTGCAAAACCTAAGGTCATATATTTGCAAAACGTAAGGACATATATTTGCAAAACCTAAGGACATATATTTGCAAAACCTAAGGTCATATATTTGCAAAACCTAAGGACATATATTTGCAAAACGTAAGGACATATATTTGCAAAACGTAAGGACATATATTTGCAAAACCTAAGGACATATATTTGCAAAACCTAAGGACATATATTTGCAAAACCTAAGGACATATATTTGCAAAACCTAAGGACATCTATTTGCAAAACCTAAGGTCATATATTTGCAAAACGTAAGGACATATATTTGCAAAACCTAAGGACATATATTTGCAAAACCTAAGGACATATATTTGCAAAACCTAAGGTCATATATTTGCAAAACCTAAGGTCATATATTTGCAAAACCTAAGGACATATATTTGCAAAACCTAAGGACATATATTTGCAAAACCTAAGGACATATATTTGCAAAACCTATGGTCATATATTTGCAAAACCTAAGGACATATATTTGCAAAACCTAAGGTCATATATTTGCAAAACCTAAGGACATATATTTGCAAAACCTAAGGACATATATTTGCAAAAGCTAAGGACATATATTTGCAAAACCTAAGGACATATATTTGCAAAACCTAAGGTCATATATTTGCAAAACCTAAGGTCATATATTTGCAAAACCTAAGGACATATATTTGCAAAACCTAAGGACATATATTTGCAAAACCTAAGGTCATATATTTGCAAAACCTAAGGTCATATATTTGCAAAACCTAAGGACATATATTTGCAAAACCTAAGGACATATATTTGCAAAACCTAAGGACATATATTTGCAAAACCTAAGGACATCTATTTGCAAAACCTAAGGTCATATATTTGCAAAACCTAAGGACATCTATTTGCAAAACCTAAGGTCATATATTTGCAAAACCTAAGGACATATATTTGCAAAACCTAAGGACATATATTTGCAAAACCTAAGGACATATATTTGCAAAACCTAAGGACATCTATTTGCAAAACCTAAGGTCATATATTTGCAAAACCTAAGGTCATATATTTGCAAAACCTAAGGACATATATTTGCAAAACCTAAGGTCATATATTTGCAAAACCTAAGGACATATATTTGCAAAACCTAAGGTCATATATTTGCAAAACCTAAGGACATATATTTGCAAAACCTAAGGTCATATATTTGCAAAACCTAAGGACATATATTTGCAAAACCTAAGGACATATATTTGCAAAACCTAAGGACATATATTTGCAAAACGTAAGGTCATATATTTGCAAAACCTAAGGACATATATTTGCAAAACCTAAGGACATCTATTTGCAAAACCTAAGGTCATATATTTGCAAAACCTAAGGTCATATATTTGCAAAACCTAAGGTCATATATTTGCAAAACCTAAGGACATATATTTGCAAAACCTAAGGACATCTATTTGCAAAACCTAAGGTCATATATTTGCAAAACCTAAGGACATATATTTGCAAAACCTAAGGTCATATATTTGCAAAACCTAAGGACATATATTTGCAAAACCTAAGGTCATATATTTGCAAAACCTAAGGTCATATATTTGCAAAACGTAAGGACATATATTTGCAAAACCTAAGGACATATATTTGCAAAACCTAAGGTCATATATTTGCAAAACCTAAGGACATATATTTGCAAAACGTAAGGACATATATTTGCAAAACCTAAGGACATATATTTGCAAAACCTAAGGTCATATATTTGCAAAACGTAAGGACATATATTTGCAAAACCTAAGGACATATATTTGCAAAACCTAAGGTCATATATTTGCAAAACCTAAGGACATATATTTGCAAAACGTAAGGACATATATTTGCAAAACCTAAGGACATATATTTGCAAAACCTAAGGTCATATATTTGCAAAACGTAAGGACATATATTTGCAAAACCTAAGGACATATATTTGCAAAACCTAAGGACATATATTTGCAAAACCTAAGGTCATATATTTGCAAAACCTAAGGTCATATATTTGCAAAACCTAAGGACATATATTTGCAAAACCTAAGGACATATATTTGCAAAACCTAAGGACATATATTTGCAAAACCTAAGGTCATATATTTGCAAAACCTAACGACATATATTTGCAAAACCTAAGGTCATATATTTGCAAAACCTAAGGACATATATTTGCAAAACCTAAGGACATATATTTGCAAAACCTAAGGACATATATTTGCAAAACCTAAGGACATATATTTGCAAAACCTAAGGTCATATATTTGCAAAACCTAAGGTCATATATTTGCAAAACCTAAGGACATATATTTGCAAAACCTAAGGTCATATATTTGCAAAACCTAAGGTCATATATTTGCAAAACCTAAGGTCATATATTTGCAAAACCTAAGGACATATATTTGCAAAACCTAAGGTCATATATTTGCAAAACCTAAGGTCATATATTTGCAAAACCTAAGGACATATATTTGCAAAACCTAAGGTCATATATTTGCAAAACCTAAGGACATATATTTGCAAAACCTAAGGTCATATATTTGCAAAACCTAAGGTCATATATTTGCAAAACCTAAGGACATATATTTGCAAAACCTAAGGTCATATATTTGCAAAACCTAAGGTCATATATTTGCAAAACCTAAGGTCATATATTTGCAAAACCTAAGGACATATATTTGCAAAACCTAAGGTCATATATTTGCAAAACCTAAGGTCATATATTTGCAAAACCTAAGGACATATATTTGCAAAACCTAAGGACATATATTTGCAAAACCTAAGGACATATATTTGCAAAACCTAAGGTCATATATTTGCAAAACCTAAGGACATATATTTGCAAAACCTAAGGACATATATTTGCAAAACCTAAGGTCATATATTTGCAAAACCTAAGGACATATATTTGCAAAACCTAAGGTCATATATTTGCAAAACCTAAGGACATATATTTGCAAAACCTAAGGACATATATTTGCAAAACCTAAGGACATATATTTGCAAAACCTAAGGACATATATTTGCAAAACCTAAGGACATATATTTGCAAAACCTAAGGACATATATTTGCAAAACCTAAGGTCATATATTTGCAAAACCTAAGGACATATATTTGCAAAACCTAAGGACATATATTTGCAAAACCTAAGGACATATATTTGCAAAACCTAAGGACATCTATTTGCAAAACCTAAGGACATATATTTGCAAAACCTAAGGACATATATTTGCAAAACCTAAGGTCATATATTTGCAAAACCTAAGGACATATATTTGCAAAACCTAAGGTCATATATTTGCAAAACCTAAGGACATATATTTGCAAAACCTAAGGACATATATTTGCAAAACCTAAGGACATATATTTGCAAAACCTAAGGTCATATATTTGCAAAACCTAAGGTCATATATTTGCAAAACCTAAGGACATATATTTGCAAAACCTAAGGACATATATTTGCAAAACCTAAGGTCATATATTTGCAAAACCTAAGGACATATATTTGCAAAACCTAAGGACATATATTTGCAAAACCTAAGGACATATATTTGCAAAACCTAAGGACATATATTTGCAAAACCTAAGGACATATATTTGCAAAACCTAAGGTCATATATTTGCAAAACCTAAGGTCATATATTTGCAAAACCTAAGGACATATATTTGCAAAACCTAAGGACATATATTTGCAAAACCTAAGGTCATATATTTGCAAAACCTAAGGACATATATTTGCAAAACCTAAGGACATATATTTGCAAAACCCAATGACATATATTTGCAAAACCTAAGGACATATATTTGCAAAACCTAAGGACATATATTTGCAAAACCTAAGGTCATATATTTGCAAAACCTAAGGTCATATATTTGCAAAACCTAAGGTCATATATTTGCAAAACCTAAGGACATATATTTGCAAAACCTAAGGATCGTATTGTATTGTAAGGATCGTATTTATCAAATCAATAATACAGGATAATATTTTAAAATTTAATATAAGTCATTTTCTGAAGTATTCTATGTTACTTCAAAGGTAGTGAACTACCAAAATGTAAGAAAGAAACACTGACGTTTTGGTTCATAAGGACCTTCATTGCATGTAGAGTGAAAAGTATGGGTCTAGAAACAAAGCAATTCATCCCCAAGGTGACAATGAAAAGTCGGCCTTGTTTAATTTACGACAATCCACTGTTTCTGTTTAGCATTGCAAGCTCGTTGCCATATCCCTCGTTCCTTAGACGGAAACTTGGTATTAAGGGTTGCTCTGTTAACCTACTGCCAATTAACAGCACTTTAGTTTTATACTATATTTTATATTGCATCATTTGTCTACATATAGTCTCTTGTGATTGCTGAAGCGGAAATTCAGAAGCAACAAAAATATTTTATTGGATTTATTAATGGTTTAAAGCGAGACTTTAAGTAAGTTTGTAATTATCTTACCAATATTAATATATATATATATATATATAGTTATATACAGTATAAGTGGCGTATAGAAGGGAATTTGAAAAGGGTGCGCGCAGGTGATTTGGAGATGTAGCCTTCCCAGTTACAACTTGGACAATACACCTCAATAATACCTCAATAAACTAGGAAATCTCATTTTATCCCATCATTTTTTATCTTTCTTGTTTATAGTTTTATCTGGACATTATACGAGTATAATGATATGTATATATATGAGTATGACTTATTTACAGTCGATCACGCAGGATAAGGTTACCCTATTTATTCGAGCCAGAGGCTCATGTTTTAAACGCTCGACTATTCAGTTTATCACTCTTAGGAGGGCCTACGTAGATTTAAGGTTGTTTTCCGGGGAAGACCCCCCGAAAGTCTTACCATTTGCTGGTGTTGTTGCAAAGGCAGCACCTTCTCCTCAATTATTTGAAGACCCTAGTGGATCCAGACCCCGACCCAGGATTTGAACCCAGATCTCCCAGCTCATAGACATATATGGTAACCACTAGACCACAACAGCTGGTTAATATATGTCTGCGAAGCGTCAACTGAAACAAATTTGAAATTTGTTGGATTAATGTTTTATTATTAAATACATGATTTATTGGGCTGCCTATGGCTGTGATTAAACTTTACAATTAGGGTGGACGTTAAGGTTAGGATGAAACTTTAAGTTGGTGGTTAGGATCAGGATTAGGGTTAAGACATTAGACACCGTGTATTAACAAAGCCTTTATAGTGGGAATGATCATAAATATGATCATATATATGATATTATAAGTTTGAGTTTTTCTTATTTGCAACCCATATTATGTCGGCGTGCAGGTCGATAAGTAGTATAGAATCGTGCTAATCCACATCTCTGGTTTATATAGTGTTAGGGGGTGTTTATATGGAGGAAGGCTAGCCATCTTGGTATAGGGCTAGTCCCTCTTTACCGAGATTCCGCCTCTCAGTCAAACCATATGTAAAATTTATTTTCGTTTATATGAGAGGGCCAGCCCTCCTAGGCGAGATCTCGCTATTGACTGCCCGGGATCTCGCTTACGCGGGCTGGAAATTTTCCATATAAACGCACTCAAGAAGGCTGGCCATCCTAGGAGGGATGCACGCGACAAAGTTGGTCTTCGCCCCTATATTTTAAGACAACTCTTTATTTTACAAGTTCTGTTTGTTTATACGTTGGTTTTAAATTGGAAACTTCCGCGGTAAAATGGGATTCAGCGGGTTACGTGGGAAAATACATGTTGTCAACCCGGTAAACAAGTCAGCCCTCCTAGAAGGGCTATCTCTCCTCGACGGGCTAAAATATTCCCATGTAACGCGAGGTGAAATCCATCCCTTTTACTAGGGCCAGCCCTACCAAGAGGGCTAGCCCTCCTTCATATAAACACCTCCTTAGAATGTTTTCAACACGTTCATGGTATGATATATCCTCATTGAGCGTTATACCAACATACTTCAAAAAAGATTCGTTCATGCATGCAGGCAATGGAATATTTTTAAGAAGTTTAAAACAATATTAATTAAAAAATATTTCCAAACGTTTTCTAGAATTATGCTAGAAAGACAAGGAATCAAGTTGGAAAGCTATTCAAGAGATCAAAAGGCTTATGTGAACATGCTAAACAGGTTACATACTGCATCGAAAGAGGGTAAGATACCCTAATATTAAAGTGCTTATCCCATGTGTGGGCTTTTTATATATATATATTTATTTATTTTATATATAATCTTTGGCACTTTTTTATAAAAACTACTTAATAATATCATCAACTAAAGTTTCTTCTTCATGACTTTTTATCCTGCTAAAATTGGTCTACTATTCACAGAAAGTGATGTCATCCAGGGACACGGAGCAACGTAATTCAGCAGTGAAATACGAAGAGAGTTCGCTCTGAACTTTACTAACAGAACTGTTTAGAGAAAATCCACCCAACTCCACAACTTTCACTGCTGAATCACGCCGCAAACTGTTTGTGTATCCCTGGGGTTGACGTTACTTAAACCAACTTTAGCAGGAGAAAAAAGCATCAAGATGAAACATTAGTTGATGATACGATAATATTAAGAAATTTCTATCAGAAAGTGCCAAAGATTATAAATATATAAAAAGTCCAAACATGGGATGGGAAGATCTGTGTGAGAATACTAATTGAGTACTAAATTAATAACTTATAAAGACAATATCGAGAATTATCAAGGCCGAGGTTTGCTGAAGCCGAAGGCTGAGGCGGATAACACACACACCGAGACCTTGATAATTCTTGATACCATGCGAAAACCTAATCCAATCATTGTTTTATTATGCATAAGAAGTGGTAAAGCAATGCGTTGGCGAATCTTTGCGAAGAACCAATTTTGTTTCGCCGTAAACAAACTGGCAACAGCAAGCTAGCAACAACATATTGGAATAATCATGTCATATCTACACTTTTTGAACCATAATATTGGAACATTGATGTCACGAATTAGCTGTATGCCAACAGCCAACCAAAATCGAGATAGAGTAGAGAATGCATAATAATGTGAATTATTGGACGGAGGTGTCCGAAAAAACTATTGGACACTGATGACGTCATTACAGCTTAAAGCGCGCGAATCTATTGTTGAGGTAAACCACCGTATGGGGGCCAGACGTGATCACGTAAAAACGACCCATGAGCGCTAATCCTGGGTTAAATATTAATTAGCTGCGTGGAGCAATCTTGATTTCAAAAATATGGTTGGTTTTTATTTTAAATCTGCAGGGATGTTGTCAGACCTAAAAGCAAAAGTACCATCACACTATCAAGGTGTTGCTCAGGTATAGTTGGCGAAGGGTGAGATATATATTTTTATTATTTAGATATCAATGAAATATCAAAATTTTAATGATCAGTTTGCTTTATTATTAACTGTAAAATGGAAAACTAACACATTAGTTGATTCAATTAAGCTAGAAATAACGTTATTATACAAAACTAAATATTTTGGTTTGTTTTCCTCTTCTTATCCAAATAATACAGTGACGTCAACGTTTTAAAGCAAAAGTACCCATGGCTTATCGTCATATGAATATAAAGACTGCTGTGTGGAGCTATGATATATAATGCTCGATATTTCGTAAAAATAGTAAAGAAATCCACACGCTGTTGAGTCTGTGACGTCAAACTTTGCTTTGAAATCGCGGGCTCGTGAAGAACAATGGCAGACAACGTTTCGGCAACTTTATAGAGCTTAAATTTCATGTGATAGAGCGTTTGTCGTTCTTCTTAGGAAATCGTAATACGTACTGTATATTACGTTAAAATAAATCATGACACAGAGTTACGGTGTTACGGTGTCCTGAATTGTTTAAATACGGGCTTCCTTAGTTGCACGATGTATCCACCGAGATTTTAAAAAATATCTAACTTTACAGGAGACACTTGGACATCCACTTGGGAAAAGGTTAACAAGGTCTATGTCTGAGCTTCATAAAGAATACTGTGAATTGCAGAAAACTGGAGAGTAAGTATATATACCGAATAAAAAATTAAACATAAACCGAAGAAAAACATATCGAGAACCCAAAATATGAGTCAAACGAAGACAAAAAATGTTAATATTTCGACTTTATTACAAACTAAGTCATTAGACTAGGAGTTCTTATCAGAAGTGAAATGCTGCCTCGCGACTGACACAGGGGCAGTGGGTACGAGGCCTGTAGAAGTGTTCAGGATTAGGCCAGCAGAATGATGCTAGAAATTTTCTATAGCATGGAGGATCAAATAAATAGAATGTAGAATATAAACCACGTATAAAGGCGATCATATAGCTTAGCCTTTGGCTTAGCCCTTTATCATATGGCGCGTTTATAATGTCAAAATTCAATGTGACCATTTGAACGCCATACCGACATCTAATTCGAACAACATTTACTTGAAACGAGCAAGCCTCGCGACTATAAATTTTCCATTCAAGCGACACGTTTGCCAAATCGAACTTCACGTTTGTAATATTTGCTGCTGACTCATCTAGCGGTCGAGCGGTCATATTTCAAATCGAACTAACGAACGGGAAATGCGGGATCACCGTTGTCAAAAACATTGATGTTAACCTTCAATTTAGACGCTGTATTTTCATAATTCGTTACAGCATAATTTTATGTTTGTAAACCAATCTTCATTCACCATTTGCTGGTCCACATGCGTAGAATGAGCTATGTTTATATTGAAGTAAAAGCTAATATATTGTAAGCAATGATAGTATTAAATTTGGACAATTGGATATCTAAATGTAAACAATGTCGAACTGCGAACTATGTTGAACCGTGTAGCTTTGTTTTTTCAATAGAAACTAATGTCACATCCACTTTAACTTGTGCAGCAGCTACAGGCATGAAAAGTACTTTTAAAATTTAAATGGAGCGCTCTGTGGACATCCTGCGCTTGACGAATGACATATCACGAATATCAAGGCATGTTCGATATTGCGCTTTTTTAAAAACAACTAAGTAAGGTAGCACAATAACGTTTACGTATATTGTAGACAGATAAATTATCTTTGTTTTAAGGTATATAAGAGAGCTTGTAGAGTTGATTATTTGTCAAGAAAATATTCGACGTATTTGGGTTAAATTACGATGCTGTTTTTGAAGATGGCGGCCAAATTATATTTTAATTTCGTCGTCAATATGAAAGTACTGAAGCCGTCGATTAAGGACGATACAAATAATAAACATACAGCGATTGCGTTTGTTATCGAAATATCGGGTAATCGGGATTCTTGTCCACAGGCTCTCAAATACTCTCGAATTTCGGCAGTTCATAAGCAAGCGAAAACAGACAAAACAGCGGAGTCGATTTTAGTGTCAACTATTCGATAACTGGTTATTCTTGGTTATTCTTACCGTGAAAGCAGAGAAGCAATCTTTCTGTAGTTTGGGAAGACAGCGGAAGACAGCGTGCAAATAGAACATGCGCAGTTTTCCCTAGTTTCCCTAGTAAGTGCCCCCCCCCCCCCCGTTTCCCCCCGGAATGTGCGTCCAGACAAACTAAAGCTCAAACAAATCGAAATATTCGTCGGCTATACATAGCTCGGCAAAGTGACTGAGCACGAGTTACGCACAGGAAACCCAAGAAGTGTCAAGAATAGTGTGCTGCCTCCCTGAGGAGAGGCAGCAATTATGAGGTGGAAATTTCTATGAGCTGATAGCTGACGAGGGCGAAGCGCGAGTTAGCTATTTCCTAGTCGACTTTGAGAGAAATAGAATAGAAATATGAGAATAAACTTAAAATTATCGGTAATGTCTTTTTATAAGTTATTTTTATTTAGTAAAAACTTACTAGTAGTCTAATACCAATGCAGCAATCTGATTGGCTACGCGATAAGGCCGAGTTTTTCGCAAAAAGCAACGCTTATCTCTCGTTTTTCGAAATTATTTTGCTTAAGGAATAACGAACATAAGTTTGTTTTATATCACCTCAAAGAAATTTCGAGCTTATGATCTAATTGTCTATAATTGTTATTATATGGCTTGGCTCGTGAGCTGGCCTTAACGCAGCTTTTCTGGTTAAAGATCATTATATCGATAATAAAGATTAAGATCGGTCATTACAAAACAACTGAAAAGTTTATAAAAATTGCGAAAAAATTGCAGAAATGTGAAACATTTAAAAGAGCCATATAATAAAAATTTTATTAACCTCGTTTGGTAGGTCTTTATGGCAAAATTATCCTGCATTTGGTCTTTTCGCACAGACCTCGCTACTTCGTCGCTCGTTCGGTTTCTACTGAAAGACCACGGACAGGATAATTTTGTTGTAAAGACTTCCCACTCGGTACAGACCGAACAAACGAGGAGAATAAATTGTTTTTTATACTCTATCTATATATTCTATAATCTATTCATTCTATTCTGATGGACAAAAATGAATGCATTGTTAGCCACGTAATATATTTGTTGACTGCTGCAACGAATAAACACTTTTGAATTTTCGAATAAAAACGTTTTGTGCTTCGAAGTTCGAACCAAACAAATTCCAACTTCCCTGTTAACCTATAAATTCTAATTAAATCTTTAAAGGATCATTGGCAACATGACTACTTTTTATATCAAAGTATATGACTTAGATAGTCGGGCTATAGCATTTTAAAAGTTGAATAAAGCATCTAAAACCGGCTCTTGGGTCGCCATTTTGAATATTTTAATTTCACCACACTTTACAATAACCACATAGAACAATGGCAGGGTAACCGCAACAGCATTACGCCAATTACAGCGGGCCCAAATATGAGTCATGTGCTGATAAGCGTTGTATTTCGTACTGTTGTGCTACCTATCGCGAAGCTCGTAATATTGGCCCAGAGTTGTAATAGCGATTACGAAAATAACACTTAGAAGAAGTTTAACTGACCACTTTACCCAACACATGACGTCATATGATGATTTGACAGAAGAACCCTAATTATGTTTGATACGCGTTGCGTGATTTTGCATTTTCAAACTACGATATTACGGCTATTTAAGTCACATACTTTGTTATAAAAGGTACTTATTTTTGTTGGCAATGTCCTTTACTAGACGCTTACTGAATTTACTTCAATATACTCACGAAACAATGGCTCCATATCGAGGTTGGGAATGAGATGGTAATGCTTTTACTGTGTCTTTCAAAAACACCAATCCTAGAGGTTCAAGCCGTTATTCCTGCGTATATATACCTTGTTACCAATCTATTTTCAAATTATGTGCTAGAATAGTTTTGGAAATGTAACATACTAGTTTTTAGATTCTCTTCATGTTTCAAATTTTTATAAAAAAAAATAATAAAGCAGTGTTGTTACCGTGTCTAGGATGAATGATCCCTTGTTGATGAAACCAACGATTAAAAACTGGAGGAATGCAAAATCACCTAATGGAGTTTCTTCAGAAGAAGGTAAAAACCCAAATATATAGACATTAAGAAATGTCCCTATTCAGGAGGTAGAACAAGTGCTGTAGAAGTCTTCCCATTCAAAATGTAGAGTAGATCGATGGCAACATGATAAACAATCACTCACAAAAAACGAGATTGTAATATAGTTGCTTCAAATTTGGTGTAGATATACTCCATAGGCATAAGTGAATTCATTTTCTTATTCGAAAATGTCAAACTGAACGATTTTCCATTACTTTCGGGCCAATGTTTTCATGATTTCATCACTCGTATATAAATTTTAGCGGACTTTTAGTGGAAGATTTCCGGTTTTGCTTGCAACGTGAATATGTCGTGGCTTCTGATTGGTAGGATAGAAATATTCCAGTTATAAGAAGGTTTGTGATTGGATAACGCTACTGGTGGTCTATCACCAATAGACCACTAGTAGCAAAGCCAATCAGAATGCCGAATTTGTAATAGACCACTAGTTGGTTGATACTAATACTTGAAATACTAAGGAAGATTCAGTTATAACTGTTATAATAATTCAATGTCTATCTATTTTCTTTTCATGACAGTTTATGGTATCCATCCTGAACTTATTGATAAAAAATCAGGAAAACTTCTTGTAAACGAAGCCATGAAGCTTTTTCCCGAATGGAACGAGAGAGATGTAAGTCTAATAAAATTTTCTGAAATCTCGAAGACTATTTAAGGGTGTTCGGGTGTATTTAGAATTGCAGGCATTATATTCGTTGTTAAGCAAGCTTAGAATGAACAAATTTTCCATAGAATCACACAGATTTAAGAATCAAGACACTAGGTGTATGGGGTATATCTGGACAAAACTCTCTCGTTTGGTAATGTCATATGACATGAGGTCATAATGACGTTACCGAAAAATGAAATGAAGGTTTATAAGTAAAATTATTTTTTCACATGCGATTAGAATCTGGACCGATTACCTGCAAAAAAGGATTTTAAGAATTTTTAAAAAGTAGATTGGATGTCGAATTTTTAAGGTGAATAAAACACAATGAAATATTGATAACTTCGTTTTTATTTAATTTATGTAGGAAGTAATTTAAATTTACATGACACTCACAAATGTAGCACAATGTCAAAAATGAGGAATATTATAGAGTTTTTGTTTGTCGATGACGTCAATGTGACGTAATACGTAATGACGTTAATGTGACGTAATACGTCACCAGACGAAATACGTTTGCCTACCTATTCCACACATAAAATATCTTGGTTATACCTTGAATTTATTGTCCACTCACTTTTTATTGTCATAAAGACTAACTAGACTCCTTTATTTACAGATTACGGAAATGTTTGAACAGTTTCAAAACTTTGATATAAACAAAGATTTCTCCCTAGATTCTCAAGAGGTACCGTTTATCTTTGGTATATTTGAACTTAAGCTGGATTCTCGTTAAGTGAATATAGTCTCGCGAGCGACTTTCTCCTTTTATGAGCCCTCGTGTGCAACCAAGTAGAAAACCATTCGATTTATACAATAGAAAAGTCATTCGCGCGTCTATAATCGGGGCGACTATTATTGTGTTGCCCATGTATTGCCCACAGTACATGTTGCAATAGAGAATACTAAAATAACGTTGAGAAGAAGCTTAATTTATTTGCATTTCCGCCAACACTGACCGCTTTACCCTGCACGTCACGGGTTATGTGACTGAGAACCCTAATTACTTGGGCTACTTGTGGTAGCACCAAGTCTTAAAAAGGGCTCTATTTTCCGTGTTATTTATGTCGAGAATCTGCATTACGTCTCCCGATAGGCTTTGCGAAACATGCAAGAAATAGGCCGGCATTGCAAAACGTTGTCAATGAATCGCAGTCGGAAAAGCATTTACGAGACCTGTAAACCCGCAAACTATAAATGCAAAGATTCTCTCCAAGGATAGCTGGACGAGAGAAACACAGATGAGAGATTAAAGAAAGAACTCGCAGAACCGTGGACGAACGTCAACATGACAATTCACAACATATAGTCGTTGCAAGGCAATGCGAGCGAATATTTGAAGCGAGTTCGAACTTTCGTTTTATTGGCAATGAATCGCAGTTGGAAAAGTTTACCGAGACCTGTAAACCCGCAAACGCTTAACCATTGCAAAGATTCTCTCCAAGACGAGAGAAACACAATGACGAGAGATCAATCATGAAGACGGAATGGACAGCCGAAGGACAGGGAAATAATATTATATCATGTGTTGACATTTATCTTGTGAAACTTTGTAATATTAATCATTATGAAACGTAACGTTTGTTTTTGTCCGATTTAAATCAATTCTATATCGAAATGATCACTTGAATCTGGCGAATCGAACGCTGTAGGTTTCGTCTACTTAAAATGTGAAGATCAGATGTTATATGAGAAAATGCGTAAGCGATTAAAGCGAGACTCGTCTTTAAAATCAAAGGACATAATATGGCTTCAAGATCTATTCGTCGTTTTAATACCCGATGATTTAATGCTTTTATGTCCATTAAACCGATGTAATTTCGTAACAGATATGTTTCGTATACCTTGCCGTTGATTTTTATATGAATTTTGACACACGAAGACCTTCAATCGAACAGATATTAGGGAGCGATTATAGAATACCCGTCCACTTTTGAAACTCTTAGTTGTTAACATGAGTCAGAACAATTACGTAATCAACATAATATTGTTTCATTCAATAGAGATATATGTTGCGTAGTTTTGAAATAGAACGAGGCAACAACATATAATATTGTTTCATTCAATAGCGATATGTTGCGTAGTGTAAGATATATTTTTTCGTGATACGATGATACGAAGTCAGAACAATTACGTAATAATATAATAAAGGCGAGATATTTGATAAAGCCTGGGTAAGATATATTTTTTCGTGATACGATGATATACGAAGTCAGAACAATTACGTAATTATTCTGACTTCGTATCATCGTATCATGATAACAACTAAGAGTTTCAAAAGTGGACGGGTATTCGATAATCTAGCCGATATTAGAAAAATAGCATTGCCGTGTTTAGTGTTTTCGTCTGCGTGTCAGGCGTTCTGCATTGGGGAGGCTAGCCTGCGTGCAGACGCCTGATTTTTCTTCGTTATTTCCAGCGCTGCACAATGCCTTCAGTGGCCTGATGACAGAAATATTATCCTTGGTAATATAAGACAAGTGAGCGGGTTTTCTAATTCCAACTGTCTAACATGCCACCAATGCATACCCATCTCCGCAGGCAATATGCGTGCCATGTCCCTAAAATTAGTAGCCCAAGTTAACGCCTAGCGGGCGTCTTGTTTACTTTTAATATGGGATACGAGCATTTTTACAACCTCAAACTACTATATTTCGGTTATTTAAGTGACATACTTTGATGTGAAAGGTACTTATTTTTGTTGCCAATGTTATGTCCTTTAACCTAGCGCTATTAATTTATATTTTAGTTGCTTGAGGCAATACCAGGTATCCTAGGAAGAATGACTACGACTGAAGAAATCCAGGTGGGCAAACAAATGTAATTCACTTGTATAACGTACTCGATCTTATGATTACAAGTTATCCGGACTGACGTTTTAACTCCCGAAGAAGCCGGAATATTTACGGGTAACGGGTTACATCTATTCGTCCTTCTACTCGCGGTACAGTTGCTGGCAAACCAGATGAATTATTTGCTCTGCCAGAAAAAAAAAACTTCAACCTGTTTGAGAAGAAGAGATTGAGTTTGTTGCAGAATATTTGTTGCAGTTTGATGAACAACCAAATGAATACCAAAAGTATTTCAAGTACATTATCAAATTTGGACTTACAGAAAAGTACTAACTGGACAGAAGCCCTTACTAGATCTGTACAGGGAACTGATAAGTATATCTGAGCAAAACAATTAACCATATATGGTATCAAAGATGCACAATGATGGAACATGCACTGGTATCATGGAGATCAGTGATAACTGCACTGAGTTATCGCCCAGTCATTCATACCCTAGTTACCAGTGACATTATGGCTATAAGATAAAAAATATTATGTGTTTTTGAATTAGTGCCAGTGAAAGTTTGTTATTTTGGATTAATTACTATCTATATATCTTTTTGAATGGTTTGACCTATAATACGTCCAGGTTTTTTCCGAGTTTTTCGAGTTCATTTTATGTGTTTTTACGAGCCCCGAAAGGACGAGGAAAAATGCGAGAAACAAGTAAAATACCTGGTCGTATTATGGGTCAAACCATTCACCACTCCGTACGTTGACGGTTGGCGTTATCCTGAACTGCTGAAGACATGAAAATCCCCTACGCAGCTAAAAATAGCACAAGTTGTTACAGCCACTGACCTCGAAAGAAGACTAGATCGAGTAACCTATTGTCCGCCGATGGCAGAAAATGAAGCCTGCAAAATTCGACATGCGCCATTACTAAGGGACCAAAGTCGCAGTAAATCTGTAAGTAGGTCATGAATCGTTGTGTCCAGTAATTTGAAAAATGTCTTCTGGTCCTCTTTATAGCAAAATTATTTAATTTTGTGGATGGTAAGAGCACATAATCCAACAAAAAACCTCATAGGAACCTCAGTTGGTCCCTTAGTAATGGCGGACTTCCGGCTTCATTTTCTGAACAATAGTTGCTCGATCCAGTCTTCTTTCGAGATCAGTGGTTACAGCATGTTTGCTGAACAATACTATAACAACGCGGTTATCATGCATGCTGAACAATATTATTGAACAATGTTGTTCAGCATTGATGGTATAGTATGGTATACTGTGGTATGATTTATTTACAGTCGATCACGCAGGATAAGGTTTCCCTATTTATCCGAGCCAGGACTGAATCCGATACAATACGACCGCCATAGAAATTATAATGATTGGCCTTTACAACTCTTCTATATCTCACTTCGATCTGTTTGATATGTAAATGTACTCACGATGACGTCATACTGCATGACGACTTATTGAAGAAGCCTGTATATATTTGGAATAATGTAACGAAATAATAATGTGCACAAGCTGCTTCCAGTGAAATTGCATGCTCTCATTGGCTGAGACACGTCACGCGCCCGTCCGTTATTTCCCGTAATGGACCGGTCCGGATTTTGCCAGCCATTTTGTTTACAAAGGCGCCGAACAACGATGGGAAACTTTGAAAAGCAGCAAAAATTGAACGAATTTAGTAAATTAAGCACTAAATCGTGTACGAATCGGACGATGAACAATCTAAAAGAGAGTCTTACTATCATGAAAGCAATAGAAGAACAAGATTGAAAACGACGATTCTGTCACTCAAAACGTATGTAAAGTATGTTGTTTAAAAAAGCCATACTATATAATAAACCTCTTATTAACCTCGACCGCTTGGTCATTACGGGAAAATATCAGACCTCGGTCTTTTATGTACGAACCTCGCCCTACGGGCTCGGTCCATACTGTCAAGACCTCGGTCTGATATTTTCCCGTAATGACCGCGCTCTCGGTTAATAAGAAGTTATTATGCAGTGTGACGTCAAAGTGAGGATGATTATCAAACAAATCTTAATATCTCAAGAACAAAGTGAGATATGGAAGAGTTGTAAACGCCAATCTTTATAATTTTTATAGTTCTTTAAAGTAAGGGAGTTTATTTCAAACTGAATTTTTCACTGCATAAATACTTTAAAATTTTATTTAAGTTAAAAATTTCACATTGTCTAGGAAGCTATGAATGAAATTGATACTGATAAATCTGGAACCGTCGACTTTTTCGAGTTTTTATGCGTAGCAAGACTCACTACACAAGGAAAAGGTAGGTTTTACTGCTGCGTTTTCACCATTCAAATTCGCAGAGGAAGCGAAATGTTTACTTTAATTAATGCATGTTAAGGATTTGCAGCTTGATATTTGTATAACTCTTTGAGTTGTTGCTAGGCAAGTTGTAAATAATTCAGGGAAAATCCTGAACACTGAATGCAGGCCGGTCGAACCTACAACCTTTACTTTGATTGCTAACCGGACGTTCTTATTATATGGAGCTAACGCGAAGGTAAAGGATAGTTTCAGATCCAGTGGAGTACTTCGCCACCACACATTTGGAATCCGTAGCACCCGTTTCACCGCTTCTAAAACGCTAAAAGTGTCGGTTCTAAATTTTAGAATCGCGCTTCGAAGCGTCACTGGGTTACAACCGGCAATCTGGCTCACGTAAATGTAGTTTATTTGATTTTTGAGATGCTAACCCTAATTCTAACCCCCTGACTAAAGTTTTTCTTAACCCTAACCCCCCGCCTTTAGTTTCATCATAACCTTAACCCCCCGCCTTTAATAATAACTGTCGGCCGGTTCTAAAATCTACGCGTTGGAGATCAAGTCCTGGAAAGAGTTTCAGCTTTTAAACTGCTAGGGGTGTGGCATCAGAATGATCTACGATGGAATCATTATGTAGATAAGACAACTAAGAAGGCTAACAAAAGGCTCTTCTATCTCCGCGAGTGCAGGAAGTCAAACCTACCAAAAATCGTGGGGACTACAGTCTATTGCACTAAAATATACGCACACTGCTTGAATATGGCTCACCAATATGGGGCGGTCTGCCTAAGTATCTCATTGAAGAGTTGCAACAAGTTCAGAACAGGAGTCTCCGAATCATCGGCATTCCTAAAAATGATCTGCCAACTCTAAAAGAACGACGAAGGAATGCAGATAAAAGAGAACTTGGAAAAATTGTAGAGGAAAATGGTCACCCTAATCAAAAATATATTCCTAATGAGGTTATCCACCCTTACAATACTAGGAATGCTTGTGTTTTTAACTTGTCTATGTGACCCCCCCCCCCCCCCCCCCCCCCCCCCCCACTTGATCCGCCCCTGAGTTCACCAACTTTTCAGAGCAATCGATTTGTATTTCTACTGTCTACGCAGAAAATTTGGAACATTTGTAATTCATGGGCGCATATTCCCTTCATCCATCGAGAAATATGGAGCATAACCAGAAGCGCGCTTTAATTATATTAAATCTGTTAAAATGCTTCGTACTAACCATTATGAACATATCTTCTGTTTAATTTTCTGTCTGCTTGTTTGACTTGGTAGGTAAATCGGGAATTTTTAAAAAGAAGAAATTGACGGCGCTTCAAAAATCACCGCAAATTGGTTCAAAAGTTTGTGTTATTCAATAAGGTCCAGGTTTTGGGGATCTTTGGATTTTAGGAATAGTTTTACAAACGTTTGTTTTTTCTCGCATACGAGATGAAAAGAGAACTTAAACTGCGCCTAACAGGGCTTGAAACAACGGCCGGACAGGCGCCGGTCAAATATATTGCCATAAACGATACCCTTGTAATAGTCACTTGTTCTACACTATTCATCTATTTAAAATTATTTAAAAACGGTAGCCCTTTCAAGGGGTGGTTTGTGTATATACACAAAATCTCTACTACATTTATTCACATATTATTACAATTTGTAAAATTAACAATAAAAAATAATATTGAATATATATATTAATGTGAAATGAGTGTTGAATTAGGAAGGAGTGGAGAGTTGATGATACTTATGGACAATTTCAATAGGAAGATTATTCTGGGATACAGCTCCACGGTACAAAAAGCTCTCCGCGTTGCATGATGCTTAACTATAAGACAAGTTACATACACCAGTAAAATCCTTTGACAAAAAAAACAACTCAATCTAAGTCTGGTCACACGAATTGACTGGACAACATGACCGGCAATCCAAGGATTTGTTCTGTCAATACTCATTTCTGACCGGATAATGTCCGTTGACCGGCCATTATTTCAAGCCCTGCCTAAGACGAAATATGAGGGGAATTTTTCTAGCGTTTTTTATTACAGCAGATCATTTTATGTTAATAAGTTAACAATGAACATTTTATCACATGTCAAGTAAGTAATTTACGCAGGCTAGTCCCTAACGAGACCGCGATTTCAAAATAATCTATGACGTCAAGGACTCAACAGAGCAACAAATTTGGTGCTGTACCGCTTATTTCCCGTTATAAGACTATTTGCAAAGTAGTTTCGGTAACCACCCTTTATATTAATATATTGATTAATATGATCCAGTTTTAATGTACATGTATAAGACCAGTCATAGAATATGCTTCTCCGGTATTCCACGCACGGAGCGGAATTTCCTTTGTCTTGTTACTAAAGCTGGATTTCGATTAAGCGAATATAGTCGCGCGAACGACTTTTTTCTTTTGTTTTAAGAGCGTTCGTGTGCAACCAAGTAGAAAACCATTCAATTTATACAATAGAAAAGTCGTTCGCGCGACTACATTCGCTTAATCATAGTTAATAGAAGGGATGGTTTGGAAGGTCCGCGCTTGCCCGCACGACTAGGGTTTAGGGAAACTACTACGGTACCTTGCAAATAGTATTAGAACTCAATAATTATGGAAAACCACGGGAAATTTGTCACTCTGTTGAGTCTTTGACGTCATAAATTCTTTTGAAATCGCGGGCTCGTTAGGAACATATTTTGAGCAATAATGGCGGACAAAGTTCAGGTGAGTTTGGAGCTTGAAAAAATGTTCATTATTAATTTCTTTTTCAAATGAGAACACTTATTAACCTAAAATGATATGTAATAAAAAACGACAGAAAATTTCCTCTCATATTTCGTATTAGGGGCACTTTAATATTGGCCATGATCTTGGCTACTTGTCAATGCAATGTAATTGCGCTTTACGGTTGCCACTGAAAAACTCTGGATCATTAACAGAGCAAATTTGAAGCACTGACTGTTTAAATAGCTTTAAGTCAGCACTTAAAGTGCCCCTGACATCAAAAATTGTTATTGTCTTATTTGGAAGAACTTTTAAAATGATAAAGTAACTTCTTTTGAAGATTTTCGTTTCTTGAGATATATCAGTTTGTTTGATATGCAAATGTCCGGAATTTACGTCACACATGCATAATGACTTATTGGAGAAATGTGTGTATCTCTTTCATTCCGGAACGAAATCCTTTAAAATCGAGAAGTTTGGTGTTGTGGGAGAAACATGCAAACGTGTTATTCACACTTTAGTGTTTTTATTTCATGACAGGCAAAGATATATAACATTCTCTGATAACTCATTATGCATGTGTGACGTAAATTCCGGACATTTGCATATCAAACAAACTGATATATCTCAAAAAGAAAGCGAAGAAACGAAAATCTTCAAAAGAAGTTACTTTATCATTTTAAAAGTTCTTCCAAATAAGACAATAAAAAATGTTGATGTCAGGGGCACTTTAAGACTTTTGTTTTTTTTGAATTTTAAAATAGTTTTTGTTGTTATACCCAGGGCATTTTGCCTCCACGGTGGAAGGTCGGCGAAAATGGCCCTGGGATCGGGTGGTCACATGACACCCAGAATTTCTGGGTGTTTAGTAGTTAAAACATGAGCGGCCGATGTTTATGGGCAGTTACAATGGCGAGCCGTTGTAACTGCCCATAAACATCGACCGCGAATGTTTTAACGAACTTGTAAAATGAGTAGAATATATAATACATACTTTGTTTGGAAGTTGTAGAAACGGTACAAACAAATTATTTTAACTCTGAAAAAGCTCAATTTGAGCAAGTTAACTTTGATAAAACATTGATGTTTTATTAATCAATGTTTTATCCTGGTTAAAGATGCTTATTAAATATTAATTTCTTTTGAATTTTCTTCACGAATTATTAATGAATTTTACAAGATATGATAATTTTTGTTGTCTTTGTTCCATTTCCTTTGTCTACTTTGTTGACCTGAATAATTGAGAAATGTTCAATGCTCTTCAGAGTTGTTCATGTCAGCATTCGTCGGCATAAAAGCAGCTAACAAGCTTAATAATACACCATACATCCATGGTTATCTCTTCAGATTTAGATGAATAAATTACACTCGGCTGAATTAATTGGTTTTATGACAAGCCAATCGGATTATAGAATGGACCAGCCGATCCCAGGGCCATTTTCGCCGACCTTCCGCTGTGGAGGCAAAATGCCCTGGGAACGAGGTTGATTACATGTCATAGTTTTGATTTTATAATGAAATGTAATTTAATTTCATAAGAGCATCGAGACTATTGTATATAATGCTCCTAAAACGTCTTTATTATTATTATTATTATCATTATTATTAGTTTTAGAATTATTATTATGCATACCTGTATATATATTTTATCTTCAAAATTTTAAATTGTATATCTTGCTGTATTATTAAAAGACTGTTTTATTAAAAAATTGTTTTATTATTATTATTATTATTATTATCAGTATTTTTAAAGAAACCGATATTAACTATAAGAGGATGATCGCGAAGTGTATGGAAGTGGCTATGAGAGCTTCATTCTATATTTATATAGATCGTAATAAACACTGGACATATCCGCTGTTGTTAAAGTTTTATTAGTGAATGTAATTAGTTGTAAATATAGTGTAACTCCTTAAATATGTTGCCTGTTTTTCTCTGTGGATTGCCCTACGTTTACGTATGCGAGAAACAGAGTTGATTTATTTAAGTCTAAATGGTCTATCCCAATAGCGGTAGTCACATGTACGCATTGCGTACCTATTTTTCTCGTTCTCTACCCACACTGTCCGTGTTTACTAATATTTTCGAAAGGTGAGGACATTAGTACAAGTAGTGTGTTGAACTATAGTGAATTGACTTGCCAACCTGTGGGTGTATTATATGAAGGTTGATATGTAGGTAAATGAGAAGAATGGGGTTGCGTTTGAAGTTTTGGATACACCGATCTTGACGCCGTGTCGGGCGTTGGATGTACACAAATGAGAAATGTGAATAACTTTCTTTTATTAACAAAATCATTATTTATTACACAGGAGGCTATAAATAATTTTGCCCTTAGGCGGGAACGCAACAGTACAGTTCAAAAAGAACTTTGTCGTGCTGGATTAGGGCGCAAATCGCGATCAGTTGTCCAAAAGTAGTTACTGTACGTCATGCATAATGTCACGTAGCGTAATGAAATATAAAACAGAATTGCAGAACGCAACTTGTCAATATTAATAGAACTTCAACTGCAATTGTATAATTCAACATTGGATTTTGGCGGTGATCACCGTCATAATAGGCAACTATAATTGCTTGATTTGATAATTTAAGTTTTCTTTGTTAAAAATACAACATTTGAATAAATATACACCACATTATACACGTTATCACGTCCGTTAATCATCTGGTTCACTTTCCCCAGTCCAAAGCTTTCACGAACTCTTCCTCTGTAAAGGACAGTAGTCTTGAAGCCTCAATGTGCATCTATATAGTCACAAAGCAACAGAAAAGAAAAGTTAGGGGTATTTGGATTTGCTAGGTTAGAAATATAATAGAAGTTCACAGATCTACAACGGTCTATATGTGGGCAAAGCTCTTTCGTCATTATGACGTCATCGAAAAGCGGTAAAACATCCAAATACAGTATACCTATATAAAATGGGGGGAAGGAAAGTGCCCGCATCGACTGTAAATTGTGATATCTTAATAACCATTACCGCTCTGAAATTTTATGACTTTACGAGAACGTAGAGACACAAAATTCATTTTAGTAACAAATAAACAGGAATACTATTTATTAAAGTGCCTGTGACACCAAATACGTTATTACTGATATAGATTCTATACATGAAGTGAATAGTTGAATGACAAAATCGGTTTTATGATTTGAGCTTTGCGTTGATGTTCAACGGCTTGTTTGTCTGAAATGCTAACGAGTGTGATTAATTTATCATCATTTCGGGTGCGATATTCCGCTGCTAGAGAAATTTGACCTTATTCAAACGTTGATGAATACTTGAAGGCTATACTAGATATTTTATCAATCTTTTCACTCAACCTTTATAGAACATAAAAGCTCAAATCATAAAACATTTTGACATTCAACTATGATTCACTTCATGTAGATATCGTAATATCAGTAATATCGTATTTGGAGTTACAGTCACTTTCAGTACCTTCTGTCTTTTCAAAATATCAATGAGTTTCATCTGTTTCTTAAACGCAGTCATCAACTCGGATTTCTGCTTGTCGAGTCTCTTATTTTCAGCCAACAGTTGCTCTAAACGACGTTTCTCCTGCTCAGTTGCGTCCTAACAATCCAACGAAACCATTCAGTGTAAAACAAAAGCATGAGTGTTTTTTAGGGAGTGATAAGCAATAATGAATCAAGTTACACTTTTGTCAAACCACGGTGGTCAAACGTGCTGAAAATTAATAATTGTCTCGAACCAACTCCTACAGTACGTACGTTTGCGTAATTAAAGGACATTGGTAACAAAAAATAACAACTTTTTATATCGAGGTAATAGAGAATAATGTGCGTAAATATGGAGTGTTAAACAGGATATGAGATATCCTGTTTAACTCTTTCCTGACCGGCCAAGTCAAAATGGGTCTTAGAAGACCCACAAAGTCGTCAATCAAAAAACACGGCACACGGTAACGCAAGATTAAAAATTGAAATTCGACAAGCGCCAGGAACATGAGATCCACTCACACGCCACGTTTGATTTTATTTCATAAACAACTCTGCGATTGGTGGCATTTTGAGGTTTCAAGATGCTACGCGGGCGTGCAAGATGGCCTTTTCTAGAAAAATGTAAATTTTTCAACCTGATTTATGATAATTAAGGCTAATTTATATTAACATGTGTTTTGTTCGGGAAATTTAAAATAGTGCTGTGCAAACTCCGGTTTTTCAGCTCCGGCCAAAAAAACTCCGGCTCCGGCAAAAAAAACTCCAGAAAATTTCCAGCTCCGACATCCGAGGAAAATTCGAAATTTAATGGAAATTTTACGGCAATTTCACATTTCAAAGTGGAAGCACAAGCACTATCTTTGTTTTTGATTTTAACACTTCGCAACCTCGTACCCAGGGTCTTTGGGTACGAGGTTGAACATTTCGTACTATGCGAGACAAGAAGCAGTCGCTAAGTCAATGTGGTTAAAACGTTTTATAATTGAACTTGATGAAGGCAAGTTTACCGATGTTCGCTGGCAAAAGGGCGCACCGTTTTTTTGTAACAATGTTCCCCGCCAGAGAAAAGACTCGTTCAGACGTGACAGATGACGGAGGACAAGACAAATATGACAGTGCCAGCCGTGTTAGGGCCGGCCATTCGTTCTTGTGGCGATACCAATATATCCTCTCAGCTCTTCTAGATTAGCATATGATATGACATATGTTCAGTGTTCAAGACAATGGAAGACCTTTCAATGTCATTAAAATTGTTCACAAATAATCGTGTCTGACTTCATCTGGCTTCTTTGCCGTGTTTGCGTAATAAAACGAAAGCTCCGCGAGAAGAAGACATTTATATGGCGACTGCTGAGAAGAGAAAACGTACCGATCATTCCCCATCAAGCATCTTCTGCTGACGGTGTAAGCGTGGATAAATAAAAATGATCTATCTAGTCAATACGAAGCGGTTAAGTGCTGCCGGAGTTTTGCGGGAGCTGAACAAACTCCAGCTCCGGCTCCGGCAAAATAGGCCGGAGCTCCGGCTCCGGCCCAACGGCGCACAGCACTAATTTAAAAGCACAAGTAAAAGCCGGTTTATTGGGCTTTCAGAAAATGTATAGGTTTCGCAACAGTTATGGTTATTTCAAGAGATATCAATAGAACAAAGAGTTGGTTCAATTTTGGATGTTTTTCAGCCTGTCAGGAAAGAGTTAACACGAGTATTAAATTTCATATTTCCAAGCATCCACGTACATAATTCTGTTTATTTCGTAAACATTAACACGGACAATCTAAATTGAGAATCAATTTTATCTCCACACGTAAAAATATCGTATTTTTACGTTTTTTACGTGTGTTGAAATACGATTTTCCTCAGTGGCTAAAAACTCTGTATCACATTAATGTTTATGAAATAATATGACTTAGCTAGTCGGAAATAAAGTGGCGCTATTAAAATGATCGTAACACATTTTAAAAGTTGAATAAACCATGGCAAAACACCGCCATTTTGAATATGACAGTGACGTCATGTACTGGTAAGTGTTGTATTTATTACTGTTGTACTACCTATCGTGGTATATTGCCCAGTTTTAATTGTAATATATAGCGATTATAAAATAGCACCGAGAAGCTTAATTTCATTGCATTTCGTCACAGGTCATCAGTAGAGGAACCCTTAAGACCTTTAATACGCACTATACGAGCATTTTTACAACCTCAAACTACTCTATTGCGGCTATTTAAGTTAGGGTTATTTCGGTTACGCAAACAGATGGCTTCCCATGGAAAGTGATCCCAAAAAAACTTCTACCTCCCGCGTGTGAACATTCCCATCAGGCACCGCAAACCTCAAATTTTCAGAGACGACTGGGTACGAGTCAGGTGTTAACCTGAAACCGAGTAAGAATGCCTTAAGTACGATTTTTTGTTTAGGTTTGTCGGAGTTCGCTTCGTGGAGTTCGCTTCGTAGTGTTGGACTACATTGCACTGCACTATTATTGCTGCAGCACAACTACACCAATGTACTGTATAACTTTACCTTAGACGAGGTTTTGTCTTTTTGCATAGTTGTTTTAAACTTTTCAACTTCCTCTAAAGCCCTGTTCAATCTGAAGTTAAATTGAAAAGTGTAATTTAACCTTTGGATTATATATATATTTGTTAATGCATCAAAATCCCGCCCTATGCTTGGCGGAGAGTTACAGCATGGGACAAATACAAAAAATAATACTATTTACAATGATATATTTATGATATATTTATTAACAAAATCTGTAGAGAAGTGGGGAAACTTTGTTCAACATGCAACTCCATACCACAGAATAAGTACCAACCAGAAGTAACCGAATAGTTGTAGTACTAACCGAAAAGTTGTACATTTTTATGCGCATGCGTGTGATTCGCCATCCTCGACGAGAAACTCATTACGAGAAACTCATTACGTCACAACAACACTAGATCCATGCTCCTACTCATATTAAAAAACGCACGGCGTGGCACATTTTGACCACTCTGATCAGGGCTATTTTGACCGAATTTGAAGGGGTGTAAAAAATCAGGGATTTGTCGAAAACCATTTTTTTCGTAGAACCTTCCAGATTTGCTAGTATATTTGTTATCTATCAATATGAATAGGGGTTAATTTCACTTTAACAGTGTTGTATATATAGTTATACTCTACAGTATTCAAACCATATATGATATTCCTATACACACACCACTTTTACTGATATAGAGCTGCTGGACAAGCTAACATGAAATCGAGGGCAGAGTTTCGAATATTATTCATAACGATTTTAAGATAGTTTACCTGACTTCGATTGCATTTTTAGAGACGACTGCTTGTTTCTGATCTCGCTGCATGTTATCCAATTCCTACAATACAACCAGAGACTCGATCGTGTCAATACAGACAAGATAGCCTCCTCCGCAGGCATCTCTGTGTCTTAACGAGCAATAGGAAATGTTTAAAATCTCATAACGAGCAATAGGAAATATTTAAATTCTCATTCTTAATGATTGGGTACCTCGTTATGTGAAGACACAGTGATGCCTGCAGATAAGATGTTTATCGTCCAACATTTTTGAACAAGCCCAACTAACGCGTACACGTGTAAAAATATTTCGCGATATTTGAAGTGCCTATCTTTACATATTCGTAATATTTGGGTCTTCTTGAGCAAAATCATAATATATCTTGTCAGCCGAAAACTTCATCTTCATGGACCTTTTTGCTGTTAAAGTTATCCGATGTGATGTCACAAGAGGCATTTTTGTGGCAAGTAACAAAATCGCGAAAAACTCCACGAAGATGAAATTTTCGGCTGACAATATATGTTATAATGTTATTCAGGAAAACTCAAATATTACGGATATGTAAAATCCCCAAACAAAAGTGCCTACTTTAAACATATAAACTGTAGATTATTTGTACAACGTTTTCAAGTCGGTTTTCCGCAAAAAATGTACGGGAAATTGCTCACAAATTACTATGAGTTACTAATGAGTTTTAGTATAAATTGACAAGTTTCTATCTCAAATCCTCAATTTTGATTGGTTATAGCAGGAGTTACTATCCGCTGATATAAACCTCGGGGGTAAAAGTCGCGTGATTTCGAAAGAATATTTCCTTTTTTTCATAAAAAATGTTTGTTAAAAAAATATTTCTTGGGTTACAAACTTGTAAATTTATACTAAAACAATTAGACAACTCGCCCTTGTTTTCTATATGAGCGATAGTCAACTCGACTCCGCCTCGTTGACTATCTGCTCATAGAAAACGCGGGCTCGTTGATCTAATTGTTAATTATAAACGAATACATGCGTGGTATCCAGTGCAATATTACGAAAAACAGAATAAACAGACTCGGAAAATAGAATATATAGAATATTCTGTTTTCAATTATAATATAAAAAAGACATATACATTGTATCGTTTTCAATATTTTCTAGTATTTATACGAAGTATACCTTTCGTAAGGAAACCAGCTGCGATTCAACGCCTTCGCATTTTCTTTTTGTCTCTTCGTAGAGCTTTTTATATTTATCACTTTGAGCCTAGGAATAAATCGGGGGTGGGAAGAATACTTAAAATCAGTCGCATGGGAATGGCAATGTGTTTTTGTCAAAAAATATAATTCAAAGATATACACAAATTTTCAATATGTTAAAATGTTGTGCAAACCATGTGACATCATAGATTATCTCACATCAGTCTAAATATCTCGAGAACCAAGTGAAATATGGAAGAGCTGTAAATTGATGTTCTCCATTATTTTAAGAGTTCTTTCATATAGGACAAACTTAATTTTCGATTCATTGGCTGACTGACACTGCTATCGTTTTAGAAGCAGTGAAGCGTTTTCAACACCAAAAAACTCTTTGAGTGTCAAATACGCTACCGTAGAATCCCGCTTATAAGCCCTGGGCTTATACAACTTCGTAAGGGGTTTTGAGTGGGCTTATAACCGGGGGGCTTATAACCGGGAGGGCTAATAAGCGGGATAGAAAAAACGTTTCAAAACGCAACAGACAAACTATGTTGGCACTTTATTGCTCGACGTTTTGCTTAATATCGCAAGTGCAAAAACAATAACAAATAAAGAAGATTTCTGATTTTGGCCAGGGAACCATTCCAAAAACAATCCATTCCATATGAAACGTTATTAAAAACCCGGCGCAACTTAAAAATTCAAGTTATACCGCTTCAAATTTCTATAAAAGTAACAAATAGTAGCGTCGCGTATGTGTATAACAAAATCTGCTACACAAGTTATGTAGCTGCCTCGAAATGATCTTCGTCGTCGTCGTTATCGTCATCACTGTCAAAATGAAACTCTAAATCGTCGGCATTGAATTACCATGTGTTTACTTTATATTTGGGGACAAAAAGCACAAAGTCGATGTGAAAAGAATACGACAAGCACAAAATGCGTCGTAAGGAGACATCATAACCGCATAACGCCAACTGAAGGACTGAACTCTGAAATTTTAGTAATGTCACCTACAGCAAAGTAATCCAATTAACTTGCCATGATGAGAATGCTGAATTGTTGAAACATATTATCAGTAAAAGTTTTGTTTCAGCGCTAGTTGCGCTGTTTCTCTGTTTTTTCGTTGTTATTTTTACTATAAAAGGTGCTTATATGGAAGGTGGGCTTATATCCGGGGGGCTTATAACCGGAAGGTATTTTCTGTTAACCAAACTTATAAAACGGGGGGTTTATAATCGGTGGGCTTATAAGCGGGATTCTACGGTATATGACTACGGCTACTTTTGGTGGGATTACGCAATAAGATTGGTTAATTTGCAGACCTGATGTACGTTGTCTTAAATCCCGTGGTCGATTACGGATTTTCTGACGGTTTTGAAGGGAAAATCATTTTGTTGATTCATTGAAAAATAGGTACGCAACGCGTACATGTGTTTGCGGACATTTGAGTTACAGAGAAATGGGAGATAAATAAGTTCACTGGCTTGTGTCTAGATGCTGAACTAGAAGATAGTTTCGCGCTATAAGTTTTCACGATATACTGCGGAATGGGGCAAAAATTTTTAACATATTTGGAAATTGTAAGTTTATTCAAATCATACATGTATACAGTACAGTAAGTTGTAGGTTAGCAATGCCTGAAATCGTATTTCTTTCACTGTTATATCTACGAAAGTTTAGCGAAGGTGTAGATCATGTTTGAGTTAATTGAGATGCTTCTGTTTACGATATAATATGACAAACGTGTGTGACGGTAAACATTAATACCCGTACTCATAAGTTTCTATTTTCAATTATTTCGGCTAAAATAGTAAGCGATTTAAAAAAAAGCGAAATTACCTGGCAGCATCACTATTAAATTTAAACTACATGAGCCGAAAATGCCGGTCATTGCAAACACACTGACACTGTCTTCGTTCAAATTCGTATAGTACGTGAAATTTACACACAAGAACCTGACCAGAATGTTGGTCAGTGTAAACACAATGGCTCAGATAAACAACAGAAGTAGTTCAATACCTATCGTGGACCAAATAAGCGAAGGAAGAAGCCTACTCGGTGAAGCAACAAACGATCTCGGCGAACTTTCGCTGTCTTCCGGAACGTGTTCGGTTGTGACGCAAGTTCAACAACCAAACAACATTTCGATAACTAAGTGTTTGCTGACTACGTACAGACCTCGCATTCGGTTAATAAGAATAGATATTATTTATTCTTAAGCTTGTTTCAGAGTGGTGTTGTAATGCAGAAAGTTAAGAGAACGGTGTCGAGATTAGTCGGGGGAATAAAAATTCATTCCTTTTCATTCCTTTATTCTACATGACGAATGGTTTGAAAGACTTTTCCCCCCTAAAAACAACTTTCGCTTCGCCGCGCAGCCCCCCATAGCGTGAAGCTTAAACTCTCTAACAAAACAAAAGAAACCGTCATATCAATTTCCAGGTAGACTATCCCATTTTAACAAAAGTCGGACATCTAGAGAAAAGACGTACCTGCAGACTTTGGTTTATTTTCTGTATCCTCTGCTGCTCCTCTTTGAGTTCTTTGGTTTTCTGGTCACGTACAGCAATTTTCTCATCCTAAAATTCAAAGATGACCAAAGATAACCACTTTGAGCGACGGCGTCACTCGACCACTATACAAGAACGTTTTTTAGAATCTGTTAGGGCCGCATGAGAAGATTCTGATAGAGCAGTTGTAGTCAAAAGACACCACTGTGAAAATTGCCTATTGCCAGTATTCTGTCGTTTTGTTTCACAATTGGCGTAAAGCCCGTTTTCCATTTCTCCGCTAGCGAAATATTTCGAAAATGACATCATTTTTTTCAGTTGTCGACCAATGAAAACGGGAAAAAATTATGTCATCGGTGAAATGTTTCTCTAGCGGCGAGCGAAATGGTGAAGTGGGAAAGATTCTGAACAATTACTGTAGCTTTAACGAAAGGAAGACGATTGACGACGACGCCTCGCAGACACCCATTTTTCCAGGAAGGAAAATCGGGCGTCTGCATGTTATTTGTCGTTCGGCGTATATCAACGTGAAGCTGAACCTTACTCATGCGTATATGTCGAGGTGTTCATGCAGCAGCAAACTATACCTTTGATATGGATTCCGCGGAGATTCTGTCCAGCTCCTCTTGCATTACTCTGAGTTTGGCTTTTAGAAACCGGATGACTGCCTCTAAAATTCAAAAGTGAAGATTACAGAAAAGATTCTAGATTTTACAAGTTGTAAGAAACCTATATAGCAGCGTTTCACAAGTTGGCAATACAAGCCATGCAAATAAGCTGTTTTGAATCGATATCTACCTACCATACCTACTCATGTTACCTATCTATACCTACCCATACCTATACCTACACATACCTACATATACCTACCTACCTTTGATTGTATACCAAGATGTGACAAACTAACCTGAACTCAAGTCTTCGGCCGCTTCTGGCAGAACGTCGTCCGTCATCTTACTGGAATACAAACTGTCCTCTGATTCACCTTCCAGTACGCTTATTGTATTAGCAAGCTGTATGCGATCTTCCAATAAGTTTTCTCTTTTCATTATGTCTTCGATTGAGTTTTGTGCTTTTGCAGATGGTTGTTTACCTTGACCAGACTGAGCACTTTTTGGTCTGTTTCTATAACACGTAATTATTATAATATATGCAATAGTATATTAGGATTAAGAATTAGCTTTGAATGCCATGGATGGAATATTACAAACTTTTTCTTAATAATGACAAAACATAGATGTCTAAAGTTCCTTAATAGTGATTTTCCTTACACCTCCCCCCCCCCCCCAGCGTACGGGTTGCGAGCAAAGTTCACTGCCTAGGAATATATTATCAACTGGATAGGATATCAGATAGATTGCTTTATTAAATGCAAAAGGAAATTTCTGTCCATCTTCAAAAGAAAGTTTACTATATAGTTATAAAGTTATCCCCTCGCAAGCGAGGGTGATAAGTGTAAAGTGGTAGGTCCAACTCCTTATAAAGAGGTAAAATGTAGTTTTGGGTGATCCGTTTGAATCCGATCGACACATAAACAGGTTTTTACGAAAGTATGCATGTTTGCGTAAGATAATATAATAGGCACGTATGTTATGTACTTGGACTAGGCAATTCTAAATGTTTTCAGAATTGAAAACGGTTAAATATTGACCGAGATAACGTTCAAAATAATATACGACGAAGTGACCGGCATATATAGCCGACTAATTTCTAAGTACATAAACCGTTTTCACGAAGGGTATTCACGTTCTCGTAATGTAGTAGAAACGTATGTTATGTATTTTGACTCGCTAATTCCAAATCTGTTTTCAGAATTGAAAACGGTTAAATATTGATGAGATAACGTTCAAAATAATATTGACCGGCTTATAGCAAGTAAAGTCGACTAATTTCTAAGTATATAAACCGTTTTTACGAAGGGTACTCACGTTCTCGTAATATAGTAAACACGTATGTTATGTACAGTATGTTGACTCGCTAATTCCAAATCTGTTTTCAGATTTTAAATCGGTTAAATATTGGCCGAGATAACGTTCAAACATTTCTTCGACGAAACGGGCTTTTGCAATTGAGAATTTTTGCAACACACAAATACACGGCCACGGCGTGCGAGGTCTGGACACCATGGATGGGGAAAATCCCGTAGGGGGGATAGAAAAGGCGGGCGAGGGGATTATTGTGGATTCGTATTTCTAGTATATTACACAATGCGGCAGTCTCGAACAGGGATAAAACCTGTAACCTTCTGATTAGTGGTGAGACTTTCTAACCATTGAGCTTTGTACCCTTAGGATCCGTACAGAAACATTTTCTGAGAATTTTAGCTCGATGATGGGTGCGGTTACCTTTTCGTTTTCGATGCTGGTCGTTTTGAATCTTTTGCGGATAAAGGTCTTTGTTTCTAAAGGCAAATGGCATGAACATGCATGAGCTTTATTTATTTATTAAAGGACATTAGCAACATAAATCACAATTTCAAATTTTTGACTTTATGATTAACAAACATGAGGCTTAGATTATGATTTGATTATGCTTAGATTATGATTAACAAACATGATCCAAGTAAACAAAACTACTCAAACTTGTACAAAACAACAACACTAATTTTGACCAAAGACAAACCTGTCATCCGCCATCTTGTAATACTTTGCCTAATTAACTGGGAAATTGGTGACGTCGCACACGGGTTAAACCTGATGAAACTAGCTTTTTAAAATGGTGTGGTTCAATTAAAAAAGGAAGACATTCACAAAATCGAGTTTTAAACTTATAAAGACACGAGGATGGCTAGATTTCGCTTTACCCCGGTTGTGACGTCACACGCATATGAAAATACATCCAAGATTGCGGACAATGATTCAGGTTAGCAACTTTGACAATGCAATTAATATGCTTTACGAGCATTTTTACAACCTCAAACTACTATATTCCCACTATTTAAGTTACGTATTTTGATCGAAAAGGTACTTATTTTTTATTGCCAATGTCCTTTAATGTTATATCACAGGGAAACATTGAATGCACATGTGGCAGGGTGGCCGCAATATCGATAGCCAATTACCGCGGTCCTGAAGTAAGTACAAGAATAAGGGAAAGATCGAGTTAATAAATTAGGTCGCATTAGGTCGATACAACACGCATAACCACTCGCCCGCAACCCGCCATACATCAAACTCTGCGACACAGAATCTTTAAACTTTAATGTTTGCTTCGAAAATGCGCAATTTTATCTGCTGCTTTACCTTATTATTCTCTTTGTTCGTGGAAGCAGTGCTCTCAGTTAATGTTTCACTAAAAATAACAAACATAGCAGACGTACAGTATATCTTACAGTAGGAGCAACAGCATACTGATGATGGTGGCGGTGATAATGTAGTGATGATGATGAGATAAATAAATAAATCGTTTATTAAAATTCCATATGTTGCAGTACAGTACATATGCAATTAATTTACAAAAATAAAAACTCTATTAAAATTTGCAAATAGTAAAGTAAAACTGCTATTTACATGTAATGAATATTTGAATAGTGAATAATAAAAGACTTCCGATAGCGATCGGTACGACAATTAGGTACGTTAAAGGTTCTATTTCTCCTTAATCGTGCAGATAGTGATTGATATCTGTAGACAATTAAAACCCGTGGGTCCCTTCCCATGTAATTCTTTTTAAACCAACTACATTTGGCTGGCACGTGACCAGCCGAAACCAGGGCCGGGATGGGGGGGGGGGGGGGGGGGGGTGTCATATAATAGTGACCAACTTTTTGCGTTTTTGTGAACATTTTCCTTACCCATCAGGGTCGGACAATCACTAAACACATAAAAGATGTTCTGTATGTATTAACTGCGATATGTCTAATGTCTATTCCGTGAATTCGTAAAATACAATAACCACGCTTATTGTAAAAAATGCATGCGAAATCGCCAATATCGCATATTTACTGCTCAGCGGCGGTTCGCGTAAAAGTATCCAAAATGTCTCCAAAATATAAAATAAGTTCAAAAACGAATTACATGAAGTATCGCACTTACATCCTTATGAAACCTTTATTCAAAATGGCTGCCGAACTGGCAACAGAGTAAGTCAGTGAGAAATTTAGAAAGGATAAAAATATGACCTTTTTTAAGAAGTTTTTAGTTGGGTTTGGCAAGGGTTTATGTTCAAACGAGTTTAATAAATGCGTTGACAAGCGTATGTCAGTATGTGAATAATTTGAGCTGGCCGCTGGGCTGCAACGTTTTTGTATGAGCTTTTCTAAAATGATGAAATTAGACTAATAATAACATGCATCACAACATTAAATTGCACAACTGACTTACTTAAGGTTTGTAAATTAGCCAAATGACATGCGAGTAGTTCAAAACCATTGATCCGTATCCTCGGATTTCAATGGTCTGCGGTCTCCCGTCTCCAGATCGGAAATACTTCACTACGGAATACATCAACTGTACTCACTTAAATACAATTTTTGCTGGGGATGTTTGAGCGCTATTGACCAACTGTTGACCGACAATTGATAAAAAAAACAAATTTTAGCTTTTTTTTCTGTCTCACCATTTTTATTTTGGCCAGCAGCAATCCCTTGTGTGACCAACTTTTTGCTATTTAGAATTATTGGGGGGTGTCGCACCCCCCCACACCCCCCAGTCGCCACGCCCCTGCGGGAGCGGAGATAAGATGCTGGGTATGAGGTAGGCGAGTAGGTATCCCCCCCATCCACCGCCACAAAGGGATGCCGCCTCATTAAAAAGTCATTAAGAAGTGAAACAATGGTGCATGTTCGGTCAACATGCGGATCACTTTTGGGTGATTAACGGATAGAATAGTACACTAACTTGCACCTCATTGGTGAATTTTCAGTCGGACCTCTGCGAAGACATCTCCCTCTTCTTCGCGCGTTTTTTTTTATCCGAGGCAGAACAAAGAGCGTTGCGTACAAAAAGTAATTAGTATTGTTAGTGTGACGAACGCGTGGCGAACGGAATTACTTAATTAGTATTCAAGGGGCTCTGTGTGTTAAGAACGAAAGTAACTAGTATGGTAATCATCGAGTATATAAGCGACAAACAGAGTGAGAGTCAGTACTTTGCCTACAGTGTTTCGCTTTTTTCGGTGCTTAAGGGGGGAAAAAGTATTGCCAAGTGTGGAACTCGAACGCATGAATTACAAAATAAGGTTTCTTGGCAGAAAAAGTATAATTGAACGGCTTTACTTCATAGAGAACGACCGAGTGAGGAGTTCGAACGATGATATAAAGCGGACTAACTAAACTTAACAGCTTGAATAAATTTGTCTACCTGCTCATAGATAAAAGCGTGGGAGCCATTAAGCGTAATTAAAGGTTACATGCAATTCCACAGACAAAAGAGGGCACACATATTTCGATAAACACATCAAATAAATAGTATACAATATTGAGTTTATGAGATTTTTATTTCAAGTTATAAATACTAATAAGGCCTACTTCTAAGGGAATATCTAGGCGTTTTAATTTTAAAAGTTTTTCGATATTCTTCCTGGTCTTCAGGCGTTAATGTTGCCACATTTTGTTCTGTCATCGGTAAATATTTTGATCTAGTCATCGATAGATGGTGTTCATATTCACCTCTTTCTTCAGGGGTCATCCTTGCTAAATCGCTCTTTTTCCAATCGGAAGAACTTTCCCAATTATTAAAGAAGTTTCGTTTAAGCTTTGGTTGTTCTGTCGAAACTGTAGTTGGTGGTGTCAAAAAATAGTGTTTAGGTGTAGTAGGAACCTGGTGAGGATCGGACGGGAGGTATTCTGTAGAATCATATTGCGTTGGAGTCTTTGGGATATTGCTTTCAGTTTGAAGATTATTTTGAACTGGAACCTGGTCGTGGAGTTGATTTTGGAAGGACAGAAAACGTTTAAGCTCATTAGAGTAGAGTATATTCTTCACATCTGGTGTTAACTGAGGCGTCTGTATAATATTATGCATCTGTTCACCCGAGTTGTACATAGCGTTGAGGATGGGCGATTGTTGATACGATAGCTTTCGAATATAACGGTTTAGGTTTTGTTGGTCAGCGGTATTTTCTTAGGGCATCACGTTCGATTTCAGTTGATATTGGTCACCGGTGATAGGTGGTTGTTCATATGACCGCTTTCGAATATAATGGTCCATGTCTAGTTGACCAGTGGTATTTTCATCTGGTAGCACATTCGTTTTTAATCGATGTTGATCATCGGTAGTCGGTTTTAGATCAAGCATGAGATATCCGTGTGGACGCTTTGTCGCTTCCTCGTAACTTTTCATAAACTCTTGAACATGGCCAGGGTTAACTTGTCGTGCTAAGACTGAGATTTGTTGCTTGTCCCGTGGAGATTTGAACAGTACGATTTTGTGGGCGTTGAGGCTGATATTTCTGGTTTCTTTGCCTTGATGAAATATATTTTGAACAATATAGATCACAGACAGATTCCGATGATGACTTCCTTTTGTGAATAAATCGGCAATACGTTTATCGTCCCCTGACTGAGCCATAAGATCGTCGAGAACGATGAGGCTGCGTTCAGAGACATCTAAGAAGTTCTTTTCGGCAATGTCGTCATGTATTCCTTCATTGAGTTCAATGCCTGGTATAGTTGTGATCATATCCAAGTACATTGGTTGCCACTGGCCATAACACCAAATGATACGTTCAGGAGGGGGACTGATGGTTGCTTGAGCGTTTTCCAAAAGCTTTCTCACCCAAACGGTCTTGCCACTTTGAGTACATCCAGCCACAATACACGTAAAAGGATGTTTCATAACGGAAGATCCACCGACGACTGGAGGCGGAGCATTAAAATGGTCACCTCCTCCATGGACGTACTTGATATGACGCTGAAGATTACCTCGGGTTGAAAAGTTCTTTCCGCATATATCACAGGCAAATGACATGTTCACTCGGTGAAGACTAGAAGCCAAATGATGTTTCTGAGGAATGTTCTATGAATTTATCCTTATCCTTATCCTTATCTTTATCTTTATCTTTATCCTTATGGCCTTATCCTTATCTTTATCCTTATGGCCTTATCCTTATCTTTATCCTTATGGCCTTATCCTTATCTTTATCCTTATGGTCTTATCCTTATCTTTATCCTTATGGCCTTATCCTTATCTTTATCCTTATGGCCTTATCCTATATAGCTTATCCTTATGGCCTTATCCTATACAGCTTATCCTTATGGCCTTATCCTATATAGCTTATCCTTATGGCCTTATCCTATATAGCTTATCCTTATGAGTTATGGCCTTATCCTATATAGCTTATCCTTATGGCCTTATCCTATATAGCTTATCCTTATGGCCTTATCCTATATAGCTTATCCTTATGGCCTTATCCTAATCCTTATGGCCTTATCCTAATCCTTATCCTTATCCTTATCCTTATCTTTATCCTTATCCTTATCCTTATCCTTATCCTTATCCTTATCCTTATCCTTATCCTTATCCTTATCTTTATCTTTATCCTTATGTCCTTATGTTATCTTGCCATGAGTAAATGAGTAAAGAGTAATATAAAAGGTGTACTTCAGGGGGTGACCTCGTCATTTATACGTTGGCTATCGTACAGAGATGTTTAACAAGAAGCAGAGAGCTTTTCTTCGACATTACTGTTTGTCGAATTCTGGAGAACAACAGGCGCTTCTTGAGAGAGCTACCCCCGAACAAGTTAAGTGTATACATGACTGTATCCATAATGTTTGCAAAATGAAATACGAATTACCTCGGGAAACGATCGAAAAAGTGAGACCGTACGAAAACGACATAAGTACTTTAGTTGACCCCGGAAGAAGTTTCATGAGAAAGAAACAAATACTGGTCCAGCGAGGAGGAGGATTTCTCGGTCTGTTACTTGGTCCAGTTTTAGAAGGACTTGCAGAATTAGTATAAAAGAAATCACTTCATTGTACTAGAGTCAGTCGAAGCCATGGACAGCAGCGAAGAAACATCTCCCTTTTACAATGATCAACGCATTCGACATGTACTATCCCATTTTAACAACAATGTTGAAAAGGCTTCAAATCTTCTCCACAGTTTGCTTATATCACATGACATTTTGATATGGAATGCTCAACGGGAAATCGTTTACAATGGTAGAGTTATACCGAACACAAATATTGTCAATCTGATCGAATATTGTGTATCCGAATACGATACCGACATTCCCAAACCGCCTGGCCTAAACGTTTTCGTGAGAGGGCTTGCAGAAGTCAAAGTCAATAAGAATCTCATTGAAAATCCTGAAGTACTTGCATTACTGGCACGCGAAGGAACAGAAGATACAGATTCGGAATATGAAAGCAGCGAAGCAGCGAAGAGAGAAGCGCCGCGGAGAACTCCGAAGATGACGAGGAAGAAGAAGAAGAGGAAGAAACAATCTCGCAAGATGACATTGATAAAGATGAGAGTCGATACATTTGTAATTACTGTGAAAGCAAGATGACTGGTGTACATTTAGCTATATGCCCCAAATGTTTATGGCAAGACTTTTACAACAATATTCATCAATGTAAATTATGTGGCTTAGCATCACCTTTGACTATATCACACAATATTGTTTTTTTGTACTGCATGTCCGTATACTATTGTAACAGATGGCACTGGAGATAATATTATGATTGAGCTTAAATCATAACCACTATTTGCAACTTGAAATAAAAATCTCATAAACTCAATATTGTATACTATTTATTTGATGTGTTTATCGAAATATGTGTGCCCTCTTTTGTCTGTGGAATTGCATGTAACCTTTAATTACGCTTAATGGCTCCCACGCTTTTATCTATGAGCAGGTAGACAAATTTATTCAAGCTGTTAAGTTTAGTTAGTCCGCTTTATATCATCGTTCGAACTCCTCACTCGGTCGTTCTCTATGAAGTAAAGCCGTTCAATTATACTTTTTCTGCCAAGAAACCTTATTTTGTAATTCATGCGTTCGAGTTCCACACTTGGCAATACTTTTTCCCCCCTTAAGCACCGAAAAAAAAGCGAAACACTGTAGGCAAAGTACTGACTCTCACTCTGTTTGTCGCTTATATACTCGATGATTACCATACTAGTTACTTTCGTTCTTAACACACAGAGCCCCTTGAATACTAATTAAGTAATTCCGTTCGCCACGCGTTCGTCACACTAACAATACTAATTACTTTTTGTACGCAACGCTCTTTGTTCTGCCTCGGATAAAAAAAAACGCGCGAAGAAGAGGGAGATGTCTTCGCAGAGGTCCGACTGAAAATTCACCAATGAGGTGCAAGTTAGTGTACTATTCTATCCGTTAATCACCCAAAAGTGATCCGCATGTTGACCGAACATGCACCATTGTTTCACTTCTTAATGACTTTTTAATGAGGCGGCATCCCTTTGTGGCGGTGGATGGGGGGGGGGATACCTACTTAGGCGTGGTTAATGGTAGAGGAAAAATTCCGGAGTGCAGAATCTATATTCTATCTAACAAATAGATTCCATTTTGTCGTTCAGGCATTTTCATAGAAATACTGTAAAACCTTATTTGTTGTTCGAAAATTGGAGGTAAAATACGGTCCAGCTGACGCAACTTGCCTCGCATTTTTCAAAGGAAGAGGAACCGTCAGCACAGAACACCACAGTCAGATAAGAACCCATTTTTTGAGGAAGATAAAGAAATCGTATTGCAAGTTGCAAAACAACTTACATCCATCTGACACCTCACAGCTGCAACATGCGTTGCAAATTGCAAGAAAGAATACCTCGTGTATAGATGGTCTGTATATTCGATCATAGTCGCTAGAATTATATTGTCTGGAAACGCGGCGAACTTCAAAGCGGCTAACAACAGCTGTGATTTATGTTGAGGATGCCCTGAAAGTGCACAAATCTTTTGTCTTACGTTCATTAATATTTATGCAACACGGTTAAGTGATTAAACCCAAACGCTGTCATTGGCAGCTTGCTTCATTATACAGAAAATACAATGTGTTCAACAAGTGTGAAAGTGCACACATTTGCATAAACGTGAACAAAAACATAGAACAAATACTTTGACCGCCTTTCCAGACAATATAATTCTAGGAACTATGATCCGATACAACACTTCCGCTCATCTTGTAAATAGTACTTGTTACTATATACATGACAACATTACTGCATTCCGATTGGTTGAGAGGAGTACAATTATTTTATTAATTATTTAATTGTACTGCAGAAATTAATGATTTTCCAAAAACAAACAAAATGGCGGATCAAATTTTGTCATGCATATAATAAACAAGTAATCACAGGATATTACTCGCACAATTAACGATTTACACTACTCGTGATATTTGAAAATTGTGCAAAATTATACTCGGATGACGGCTCGTGCAATTTTGACCCAATTTTTAAATATCAGTCGTCGTGTAAATCCTTAATTGTACGGTACCATATGATTACCTATACAAAGTACATTGCTCACTAAAAATAAATTTAAACATACCTTATGTCAGCTTCATAATCCTTATCTACTTGCACTGGTCTTGAAAGTAACTTCTCCTGATCTTGCTAATTAAAAAAATAGTTGAGTATAAGGTAGCAACCAATGTCACATGTTCTCAACGGGTACCTCCCAGTGTAGATGATCATCTCTGCAATCCAAAATAATCCCACAAGCATTAGGGTGCATAAGCACGAGGGTTAGGATAACACTTATAAGGAGAGGGGGTTCAGGGTTAGGGTTAAGATTAGGGTTAGGATTAAGATTAGGGTCAGGGTCAATAAGATTATTGATGGGGATTGCAGGAATGATCATCTACAGTACGCTGGGCGGTACCTACAATTCTCTATTGAGAAATATGAAATTTACCTGTTGAGAAAATATGAAACGGGTGAAGGTGCCGTAGAATATTTCTAACCCAACTTTAGCTTATTTGTTCATGTTCAGTGCAATCTGAAGAAATGTGCTGCGTACAAACAATTGCCTATATACACCAGAAGCTATAACAAATCGCCGGCTATATTTTCCCGATGTCCAAGTAAAATCGTCTCTGCAGGTTTGTTTTTACGAAAAGCTACTAAAATTCCACCATCAGTGTAATTCATACAGTGGATGCCAGGGGACAGGCCGTCGATAATATATAGTGAAATTTGCTACAAATGAATTATTTCTCCAAATTGTATTACCAAGGTTCACATTTTGCAGGAGTAGTATAAACCGCACCCCCTGGCACTCCATGATTCAAATTGTCCTTTCGGCGCCCATGTCTGCCACTCATGACGGGTACTTAATTTGGACAGCCACCTACTTCAGAACTAAGCGAAAGCCCTGAGCTCGGTCTTGCAATTTGGTCACATGGTAAGTCAGCCGATGCCACGTTTTACCCATTAGAGGTGGTATGAGAAAAGACTGATTAAGGGACACTCCACCCCCCCAAAAAGTGTTGCTTAAATGAAAGTGAGTGTTTTTGGTACATTATGAAGGCCGCCATTGTTGTTCTGATTGCGGGCGAATGCGGTCGCTTTCATCAATAATTTTTAAACACTATGAAAAAAAATCCTTCACAATAGTGTGAATAGAAATCCTGCACAATAGACAAAACCACTATTGTTTTGCTATTTGCAATACAAACAACACATACATGATATGTATAGCAATGAATCTATTTGACTTTAAGTCACGCATTGCACATCCATCCTAAACATTACTAAAGAGTACGTATTACTATAATATATTGATGTAAATGTAGTAGATAGGCTGGTTTCCGTCTTTCGTTTTGGGTCGTTCTCGATATATATTTACTAAGTAGTGATTTCTTCTCTTCTTCTGTCAGTTTGGTGTTTGTCCTTTATCTGTTTTCTCTTGGTCTGGCTCTTCGTTCCATGAATTGCTACATGCGGATGCAGGTACCTGTACCATTGCTTAATTCATCTCGATCTTGAAATGTCCGATCGCGATCGAAATGTCCGTGTCTAATTTTCCATTCCGAAGCAGTCTAATGTCTAGCTTGGCACATAACACGTAAATTTAATGGGTGATTGACAGATTGTAATGAATTTTAACACTTTTTAGGAGATTAATTTATTTACAATACTGCACTTACCAATACATCTTCAGCTTCCTTAATCAAACTTGCTGTTTTAGCTTCGAGTTCAGCATTTAACCTCCTGTTGAAAATTAGTTGGAAATTATTAAGAAATCAATGGTCTAAATATAAGTGGCTGGACGCGGACATGTAAGTGGCTGGTCTCGCATGTGTAAGTGGCTGGACTCGGACATGTAAGTGGCTGAACGCGGACATGTAAGTGGCTGGACGCGGACATGTAAGTGGCTGGACTCGGACATGTACGTGGCTGGACTCGGACATGTAAGTGGCTGGACTCGGACATGTAAGTGGCTGGACTCGGACATGTAAGTGGCTGGACGCGGACATGTAAGTGGCTGGACTCGGACATGTAAGTGGCTGGACTCGGACATGTAAGTGGCTGGACTCGGACATGTAAGTGGCTGGACTCGGACATGTAAGTGGCTGGACTCGGACATGTACTGTAAGTGCATGCTGGACTCGGACATGTAAGTGGCTAGACTCGGACATGTAAGTGGCTGGACGCGGACATGTAAGTGGCGGACATGTAAGTGGCTGACATATAAGTGGCTGGACGCGGACATGTAAGTGGCTGGACGCGGACATGTAAGTGCTCGATGCGGACATGTAAGTGTACATGTATATGCCAAAAGGGTGTCACAAGTAGAAAGTAGCCAATCAAATGCACGGGAGATAAACAAACTAATAATTAATGAGATGCGAAAAGTTAAATCATTTGCTATTTTTACAGTCGATCAGCAAACAGACGGAGGGAGAAATGACAGGGGATTAGGCGACAGTAAAGCAGTAAGAAACAAAAACTTGAAAGGAATGAAAGTGCATAAGCTAATAATAAAAAAGTTCTAAGTAAACTAAAATAACAAAAAACTTGTAGGAAATTAAATAAAAGAAAAAGGTTCGTTAAGACCAAGAGGATGTGTGGTGCCAATTAGTTTTAAAATGAGACGCTTCTCTTGCCGTTTGCGGTTATCGTTACCACCTGAGATGGGAAGGATGGCACAGACTTTCATGTCTGAAACCAAATGGTTAGAGCTGTTGAAATGGCGGGCTACAGGTTTGTCAACATCATTGTTACTCACGGAACGAAGATGTTCAGAAAACCTGTCTGAAAGGCGTCGTCCAGTTTCACCGATGTAGATTGATGTGTAACCACGTTGAACTAACTTATTAACAGACACAACAGACGTGTGACTTTACAATTGTTAAGCTCAAAAGTTGCCGAGTGGCCCGAGTCGACGGTATGTCAAAGGCGCCACAGGCTGCCACCATTCAACCCATGTCTGAACACGGAGCACAAGTGTTGATTTTCGTGAGGGAGGAAAATCGTAGATCCTGGAGGAAAACCAGAGAACCTGGAGGTTTCAACAAGATGGTGGCATGTTTTTTAGGCTGAAAAAACTGAAATCGATGGGTTTTTTTTTAACATACTAGTGCCTTTATCAGGGTGATAAACAATAGGAAATAATGCCCTAAAATCTACATCGGTGAAACTGGGCGACGCCTTTCAGACAGATTTGCTGAACAGGTTTGATGTTGACAAACCTGTAGCCCGCCATTTCAACAGCTCTAAAGGTCGGGTCGTGTAAGTCGGGAATGCTCATGATCTTCGTGGTGTCGTCTGATCGAGTGCGTTATGGTTTTTGGCTTAATAATTCCCGGCGTGTCTTCTGTCAGTTCTGATCGAGACTGCGTTTTTGGCTTTTCGGAGAAGTTTTCGACAATCCTCAAAACGTCTTGTCTTTCTTGAACTTGTGTAGTTTACATTAAAGGTAAGTTGTATCTTTCTCGTTTTCAGGTATTTCTGTAGGTATTTCTTTGATCATAAATTGATGTGCTTAGCTTCGCTCCTCTGAGTAGCTATGTTTATACTGTCTGTGGCTGTTTTTGTTTTATATTTATTCGTCAAATTCAAATGTTGTACAGTACAGTATATCCATCTGTTTCAGGTGAGGAAGTCAGTCTAAGTTAGGCGACAATGCTGATAAACAGTGTATAGCAAAGTCATTGATCGTTAAATACATTACCGGTAAACATATTTATAATTGGAATTCGTCTGGCTTGAACAATATTTTGTTTCATGTGAATTGTTTGTATGGTTGCAATTAAAGGTTCAGTATTAAAATAAAGATTTTTGTTGTTAACTATGCTGCTGGCCCTTATGTTTGTCTAAAAATGCATTTACAAACTTATTTTTTTGGTTTAGAAACCAACTATGAATGTTGCTTGTTAACAATTGATTGTTTCAGTGTTCACAATGTCAGACAATTATTTCAAGATGGTCAAAGCTCTCAAGTAATAATTTGTGCCAAGATTATGAACATCATTAAAGGGGGTCTACAGTCGCATCTGCGCATGTCCAAGTGGGGGCTCCACCGGAAATAGGTTTTGTTTACATCTCATGTTTACATCAGTACTGGGCTCATGTTACTTTACGAAGGTGATGGTTCGACTTGAGGGCCAGTACTTGAGGTATTAGAATTCCAAAGTCGAAGGTTGTGTCACAATTTGGAAATTGAACGATAAAAAGTACAGAATATCAACTTTCAAGTTTCAACTTTGCGCAGATGAAGCCATTGAAGTATATACATATATAAAATATATACAATAGTAAGAAAATTAGCGTCACACGCTACAATGATTCCATTCCCGATTTTAGTCCGTTGCTCAGAATACATATAGTTGGATACAATAAAAAATAATAAACTTTATTCCGCTATATCACTGTCGCGACCGAAGTCTTCGCCATGGCACGCGCTTGAACAAACGTTATTCAGACTTCTACATGGACAGAAATTTCTGCCCTTTCCTCGAAGACAGTGATCACGACATTTGCACGTAGTTATGTTATCTATGTTAGGTAATGCAGCGAACTGTTCTACTTGACTGATTTCCAAATCTTCAAGCGTGAAGCTAATTCCTTGCACTGATGTAAACATGAGATGTAAACAAAACCTATTTCCGGTGGAGCCCCCACTTGGACATGCGCAGATGCGACTATAGACCCCTTTAAGATAATTTCAGCATTATAGAATAGTTCTTCTCTGCAGTAATTGTATGATGTTCTCATTGTATTATAAATGAGAAAACTTGTGTTTTAACCTACAGTGAATGAACCGATGAATTATCCATGACATGTAATAATGGAACCTATGTTTGTATTAAAAATGGATTTTACAAATGTATTAATTCTCTGTTGATTTAGTTAAATCTGCTGTTAGCTTACCAACAATAATAATGAAAAATAGCTTTTACACAACTATCGTATCTTATGCCATTCTCGAGTTATTACATACATTTCATGTAACTTGAGCTGTGACGTAACAAGATGGACACAGCATTACACCAAAACTCAAAATCAGGCATATCTTCGGATTGGTTTGACCAAACCGGCTCAAACCAAATAAAATAAAATAATACCAAACCAAAATAAACCAAACCATGCAGACTTACTGAGTCAACAAGACTCTGCATTGAGATTGTTGTTATTAGGTTCCCATGGTAACAGATTTTGTTCCCAGGCCACTACTTTGTATAGAAACAAAGTTTTCTACTTTTTGTCGTTGCAGTTACTGTTTTATTGTTTTAAACAGTATTGTTACATTGGAAATCATGAGAAAAGGATGGCAACTTCCTAAAACTAAATAAGTTGCTGTAAATGTGGTTGAAAACAATTAAAGAATTGTTATAAAGGAAGAGAGTAATCTGGAAACTAATCCGTTACCATAGCAACCACATTAGAACCATGACAATGTTTAGTTTTCTTGACTGAGCAAGTCAGCAAGGTTTGAATCTATTTAGTTGAACCAGTCTGAAGATATGCCTGATTTTCAGTTTTGTTTTTATAATGCTGTGTCCATATTGTGACGTCACAGATCAAATTATATAAAGAGTAATAATTAAACATAAAAAGCCATTTTTCATTATTTTAAGTGTTCTTTCAAATACAGTAAAAAAAAACTGGAGCGAATTTTCATTTCATAGAGACTTTAAAGGCACCACATCAATATAATGATAAAGAGCCTCCGTGGCAGTGATTCCATAGTGGAGATAAATGCCCCAGTCCAGTTCAGTTAGTATTGCAGATTTGGATATTTCAGTTTTGGTCACACCCCAATCCCATGCTCATTACTCATTGACAAGGCTGACCCAGGCATTAATGTTCCATACGGTACCCACATGTTCGCATTGCGGACCTATTTTTAAACTTGGCACCACACATCCTCTTTTAACGAACGTTTTTCTTTTATTTCATTTCCTACAAGTTTTTTGTTATTTTAGTTTGCTTAGAACTTTTTTATTATTAGCTTATGCACTTTCATAATCCTAATCCTAATCCTAATCCCCTTGAATATTGGACCTGTCATTTCTCCCTCCCCCTCAGTCTGTTTGCTAATCGACTGTAAAAATAGCAAATGATTTAACTTTTCACATCTCATTAATTATTAGTTTGTTTATCTCCCGTGCATTTGATTGGCTACTTTCTACTTGTGACACCCTTTTGGCATATATATATAAGCCCTATTTATTTTATTTCATATCGTCTTACTCTGATGAAGGGCTCCGCTCGAAACGTCAGTAGGTATTTCATCACTAAAAATCTTGGCAGTTTACCACCTTTTCACTTTGCTATATATCCAAAACACTGTCTACGCAGCACTCTACAGTACTTTTTTACTACTCTCAGAGAATAAAGTAAATGGTTTGAACCTAGGAGTATCATTAGATGTGTGAAGTTGATCGTCCAGGTTGTTGTACTGTCTTGAGAAAGACTGTTGTTGGTATAACAACATAGACGATCAACTTCACACATCTAAAGACAGAGAATAAATAAAAACAATCACAATTCCAATCTGATCTGATGCAAAAAATAGCCAGTCCTGGAGAAAAAGTCCTGGAGAAAAAATAGCAGCTGCATGCATGGTTCAAAATTACTTTGAAAATGTGAAAATAGCTGATGAGACTCAGGTACTGTAACTTGATCTCTCCCGTGCTTCAAGGGTTTTCCTCCAGGTTATCTGGTTTTCCTCCAGGGTCTACGATTTTCCTCCCTGAGGAAAATCAACACTTGTGCTCCGTGTTCAGACATATACATGGGTTGAATGGTGGCAGCCTGTGGCGCCTTTGACATACCATCGACTCGGGCCACTCGGCAACATTTGAGCTTATAACATTTGTAAAGTCACTCACACATCTGTTGTGTCTGTTAATAATTAGTTAGCACAGTAGGGCTTGAAATTTGCGGTATCCCGATATCCACGGGATACTAGATTTTGATTTTGGATACTAAATGTCATAGTTTAGTATCCCGATGGGATACCATGAAAATTTTATGCTAACGCTAGCATTTACCTGGCAACAGTTTGCAAATTTGTTCGCTTCGATGTGCAGATTTTTCACCCACCTCGCGTGCCCCGTTATCCCCCAACGAGCGAAGAAGAACCTCTGGCACCCAGGGTACCATTTATGCGGCTAATTCGACAAAGTAGCGAACATATTTTGCGTTAATTTCGTGCAAAGATGGCGTCTGAACAATAGAAAGAGGAAAGGCCCTGGGTACGAGGTCGACGGAAAACGGCCTTTGACTTTGTCATGCAAATGTCGAACGCAAAAAATGTTAAAATATGTGATGAGATATCCGGTTGAAACACCGCAAGAAATAGTAATAGACGATGGAGAAGAGAAGCGATCAGCAGCACAAGAAAAGCGAGAGAAAAGAAACACCGAAGTAAAACGTCACTACGAACAAGCAAAGCGATCTCGAAAGTTTAGCCAAAGCTGGAACAAATCTTTTCCGTTGGTGACAATTAAAGATGGTAAGATGTTTTGTGAAAATTGTATGGCAAACCCGAGTTTTTGTGATAAGGATTCCAAGTTCCAGATTGGAGAAATGCCTTGACAGATGAAACAGTGACAGCCCTAATCAGAATAAATTTACACTCTCCAGATATCAAGGATTTCAATCCAGACCCTATCATTCACTTGTGGAGAAATGGAGCCATTCGAGATCGATGACCAAACCAAAAGATGTGGCGCGCAAACGCCACAAAAACAAACAGAGTGCTGTCAGTGATGTACAATCTGCTTCTGACAGTACTGGTGAACCTGGTGACCGGTGAGGTTGATAATGTGTTGTCAGATGACCCATCATCAGATTCTGACAGTGAGGTTGAGGTCAACAATGGATTGCTAACATTATTTGATTGTGAATCTTCAGATTCAGAATTTGCTAGATTTTAAGCAGTGCACTTTTTTCAGTTTTTGTGCAATTGTAATGCATCAACTACTGTATGTTCTATTTGGAAATTATTGTAATAATATATCGTTAAATATTAAATACTAAATAATAGTAATACACTGAGTGACTGTACTGTTCTGATCATTAAATATACCTGTAGTTAATTGTGGATACGGCAATTTGACATTTAGTATCCAAATTAATGTGGGATACCAGCTTCCAAAATGGGATACCAGATTCAGAAAGCTGGTATCCATCTTGGATACTACTTAATTTCTAATTTCAAGAAATTTCTAATTTCAAGCCCTGCAGTATACTGTACCTGTATATATATATATATATTTTTTATTATATATCTACTAGTAGAATATGAGCTATCTTACAATTTGACAGGCTCCTCTACTACTAGACTATCATCTCATATACTGTATCCTATCAGCTAAGAGAAAAAAACAAGATGGTGGAATGTTTTTTTAGGCTGAAAAAAGCTGAAATCGATGGGTTTTTTTCACATACTAGTGCCTTTATCAGGGTGATAAACAATAGGAAATAAAAACAATATTATCCCTAGGGACATATCATTTTTATCACCCACTCAGAGTTCGAATTAACGGTGTGCAATGTGCAATTTGCACATCGTTTTGGCCAAAATAGCAAGAACTGCACATCAATTTTCAAAACGATGTGCAAAAAATATAAAAACATGCGTCAATTTCGTAATTTTACAACAAGCGCTTTCACTTTGCTCTAGCATCATGTTCGCGAATCTTTCAACAAGCGCTTTCACTTTGCTCTAGCATCATGTTCGCCAATCTTTCTCAGGTGCCATATTTTTAGCCGCGATAACAGTTGTGACGGAAATAAATTTGTCACCAGGTGACAGGTCTTACGAATCTTTTGTCCCATATTTGGCTGATACAGACCGTGCTTTAAAACTCTCTTCAATCGAAATTCCTCTCTTTTATACTATGGCTTCCTTATCGAAAGGTTGTACGAGCAAAGTAAACACCGTTGTGAAATGGAAAGAAATGCTAAACGCCGACTGGCTTGAGTACGACAGTGATGGCAAAGTAGTGCATTCGTTGCGTTGCAAAGTTTGCTCAACGAAAGAAGACAGAATTACCTCCGCGAAAAATTTCTCGCGCATATTCATAACCGGTTCAGCAATTGTAAAAAAGAATTCCGTAGTAAAGCACATGAATTCCGATCAACATCAGATGGCAGTGAAGTTGCATTTAAAGGAAACCCTGAAGACAAAGTATCTTGACGAATATGTAGGAAAAACCCCCATTGGTCGAGGACTAGACAAAATGGCAGTGGACGATCGTAAAATGATGGAACATCTTTTCAACACGAGTTATACAGTATGTAAAGAGGAGTTGTCTTTTACGAAATATGCCCCCATTTGCCAGCTCTTAGAAAAGTGTGGTGTTAACCTTGGAGAATCCTATCGGACAGATCGAGCTGCCGCGCAATTTTCTGATCATATCTCTGGTGTTATGAAACAGACACTCGAAGATGACTTGAAAAATGCCAGATATTTCTCGGTTTTATGTGACGGTAGTACCGATACAAGTGTGCAATCGCAAGAACTTTTTTATGTTTTGTATATCCAGAAAGACGGTCATCCAAAGTGCAAGTTGTTGTCGGTGGAAACATCTGAAAACGAGGACGCTGCTGGGTTAAAGGTTGCGATGACGGACGCGTTTGCTCGTCTTGGCATTGTACATTTTGAGTCAAAACTAGCAGCAGCTGGCATGGATGGAGCAAGTGTCAACATGGGGAAAAATACAGGTTTGGTAGCACGTTTGAAAGAAGTCGCCCCCTGGCTAGTAGCTGTTCACTGTTTTAGTCACCGACTCGAATTAGCTGCAGCTGATGCATTCAAAGATACTTTTTTTGGCCAGTTAGATGAAATGTTGCGTCAACTATTTTCACTTTACCAGAAGTCGCCAAAAAGGCTAAGAGAGCTGAAAAAAGTTGCTGAAGCATATCAAGAAACTGTTGATAAGCCCGTCAAGGCAAATGGTACGAGGTGGATAGACCATAAAGTGAGGGTTAGGGTAAGGGTTAGTATTAGGGTTAGTATTAGGAAACCAGCTTAATTACAATTTGTAAACAGGATGGCGGCCATCTTGAAACCTACCTCCCGTCCATAGTAATTTACCCAGGATATGATGTGGGTCGTGGCTAACTCCCGGGTGTTCTTTGTACAGTACTGCTCAGAAATAACCTAACGAAAACCGCGGTCGAACCTAGGTCGATCCTCGGTCGAACCTAGGTCGAACCTAGGTCGAACCTAGGTCGAACCTAGGTCGATCCTCGGTCGAACCTAGGTCGAACCTAGGTCGATCTTCGGTCGATCCTCGGTCGAACCTAGGTCGATCCTCGGTCGATCCTCGGTCGAACCTAGGTCGTAGTCTGGCGTGACCGCAACCGCTCTTCAAGTTTCACACGATAGGAAATACGATCATTTCCGAAGTTTGCCTTTTCAGTTACGCGACGGTGTTGTTTGGTGAAATGAGAAAACTGTCTATTTACTCATGGAATCGAATTATTTCACGCAAACATATCGACTATAAGATGACATGAACGACGAGTTAACATCTGCATGCCAAATTGAAAACTAAACTAATGGAAGAATGCGGTGTGAATGTTTTGAATTCTACTATTCGTCGTTGAAAACGTGATACTCAGCGCACTAAAATAGATATAACTTGGCAACAATAATAGCGTTGACACGTTACGAAATTCGTATAAATCAATACGGCAAATTGAATTAAAGTTTGACAAACGCATTTTAGCTGCAGATCTTTTTCAGTGAATTGTATTCGGTACACGTTGGTAGTAACATCTACTTTGTTTCAGCAGATTGCATTAATATGATTACGATGAACAATCCGTTTTCGTATTTGGAGAAAAACCCCAGTATACAAAACTATATTTTTATCAAACTCGACCGGAAATCGCGCGTTGTGAACGAACGCCTCTATATATTGTTATATCTGCCGGACGAATAGACACTTCGTTATAAAATTCCGTCGCCGTGTAAACGAGACATGAAAAAGCTTGACCTGTGTGAACTACTTCGCCCGAAACAGCACTAGAATACAATTATTATTCAATATATTCATACGTTCCTCGTGTTGTGGTCAATTATATTCAAACCTGTCAAGCGATATTTTGATTTACGACGCACAAAGGCATTCGAACCGTTCAAATCTAATTTTGTTAATGATGATTTTTTGACTTCCTATTAACTTAAAATATTTTCACTAGCAGATACAGTATTCAATGACGTGGTATCGAAATTTCAATCCCATTGGAACACTCAATCCCCTCAAAAGAAATAGTGTCGATTTCTTTTGTTTTGAAAAGTCGAGTCGATCCGGCATTGTAAGCCGATCGAATTTTCGATTCGCTTCATGTAAACACAGAAATGGTTGAAACTTCATGCCAATTCCACTTTTCGACACGTGAATTATCAGTTAGGAATCGAAAATGCTAAAAGGTTTGGTGTAGTGCCGAAATCGTGAATAATAGGTCTAACAATTTCGAGAGAAGGCCTAGCTTCATCAGAGATATAGGCTCTTTCTAGTTTCTGCCATGCTATACGCGGCTGACGCACTGCAATAAACAATAATGATCGGGGAAAACGGTTTAGGAATTAAAACGGACACACGCTCTGCCGCAATCATTATATTGTCGTAATACTATCACATTCATTAAGATTCGACGAGGATTCGCTACAAACGGTGCCACGAGTGCAGTATAAGTCGAACATTACTTGAATTAGGTTTTGGACGGCGAAAGCACAACGTTGCACTTTCAACTGCGAATCTCTTGCGCGAGTGTATTCTTGTCAATAGGACATGAAACAGACAAAGAATGAAGCCAAACATGAAGATCTATTTTGGTTTTGGTGCCCTCTCTATATTTTAAACTAAACGCTTTCCATGTCGGAAATAGTCGGAACCCAAGCCGTTTTCACACACGCTAATGTGTATCGACCGCAAACCGAACCGCAAACCGAACCGTAACCGAACCGCAACCTAACCCCAACCGAACCGCAACCGAACCCCAACCTAACCCCAACCGAACCGCAACCTAACCCCAACCGAACCCCAACCGAACCCCAACCTAACCCCAACCGAACCGCAACCTAACCCCAACCGAACCGCAACCGCAGTGTTAGGTTATTTCTGAGCAGTACTGTAAGTGCCCACAAACATTGGTCTTCTGGACGATGCTTTTATTAGTATTAGACTGGCCGGTTATTTAATCAGCAAACGACTTTAAATACATTTTTATTTTGCTTTTTGCTGAGCCTGTTGTTAGTTGCCAGGGTTGTAATGTTGAATCTGGCGAGTTCAATTCCCACAACAGATATCCTTTTTGGGAGTTTGCTTTTAATTTTTTCTTTCATTTTTTTGTCTTGATTTTTAACGGTTAGGGTTTGGTTAGGGTTAGGATTTGGTTTATGTATAGTTTATGATTAGGGTTTATTTTACAATTGTTGTTACGATCACTGACTGCCGGTAGTTTTCAAAACTAAATGACAGGCTGCAGGTCAGTGTATTAGAAAACCATTAGGTGGGGGGTTCGGGTGAGGATCTAAGTTGTTTTGGGGGTTATTAGTTCTATGACTCATCATACAGGCATGTCCGATCATATTATAGCAGTACAATCTATCATTTTGTCCCACCTCTCGCGGAAACTAAAAAAGATTGTCCAGAAGATGATCGCTGACAAAGAACGCCTGGGTTGTAGTAAAACCCTCATATCCTACTGTAGCAGCTAAGAGAAAATACAAGATGGTGGTATGCTTTTTAGGCCGAAAAAAGCTGAAATCAATGGGGTAGAAACCAAGAACTGACTTAAGTGTTCTTTATTTCGACAACGTTTCACAGCCCCTTCTTCACATCCTCTTCTTCTGAAGGGGTTGTGCCCGGAAACATTGTAGAAATAAAACATTGTCGAAATAAGCAAGTGGATACTAACATATATTCTTCTTCTTTGCTCATGATGTTACTTCTTGATTTTCCAGACGGTGGACGTGAATTTTTTGTGACAGAATTTCCATGTCCCTTCCCCCTAGACGCTGACGACGGTCGCTGAAGCGATGAAGAATTAGGTCGACTAGCCTAGAATAGATAAAGTATTTCAGACACTACATATATCCAACATTATAAATAAAAAATATTTATATTACAGTAACGTACCATGTTGTTTGCCATTGTGTTTTGGCCGCGCACAACAACCAGTGAACTGGAGACCACGCGTCCTGGCAACGGGATACACAATATGTCTTATTACATCAATTTCTGGAGCAAACAAAGCGCGAAATTTAGAAGTTTCAAACTGTCAAGTGTCAAGTTTAGGAATTTTTAGGATTAAAGCTCTAAAAATTGGCAATTTTACAACTGTCCAAGGTGAGATGCTAGCTATACAAGTTGTCGAACAATTTGTTTGCTGTGGGAAAATCAAATTATTGCAATGTATCTTAACCAGTATTGGGGGTATACCAGAAACAATTTATTCAATTATTGTTATTGTATTGCTATATTTGTAATTTGGCATTGCGATTGTCCCGATACTGTGATAGCGTATATAGTCTTTTGAGTTATAAATTAAAAACGATGAGAAAATCATGTGCGAAAATTCGTACTTGCAACATCCCCCTAGGACTATATAGGAACACATCCCCTAGGGCTAGGGGGGGAGGTCGAAAATGTTGCTGTATTATGATATCAAGAGGGGGAGCCAGGAAGGGTTATATCCTAGGACAAGACCACTACAGAACTAAGGGACTGGTCATTAATTAAAGGGGGGAGGGTTGGTGCAAAATGGGGGAGGGTCACTAATTTTTATGCAGAGGAAAAGGGAAATAAGCAAAAGGGTGCCTCTTATATTACGGTAACAGGAATATAATCAAAGGGGCACATTCTAATACTTAGTATACAATGAATTTTCAATAGCTATTAAAAAGTAAACAATATAAATTGATATATGGTAGAAATTTAAAAAAGACAACACAAATTTGGGTATGAATCATCATCTAAAATACATCTTAGTAATCATCATGATCGTAGTCATTGTCATCATCATAATCATTATCTAAATCATGATCATCGATGAGGTTGGGCTGTCTGATTGCTCAGACGAGGATGAGAATCTTGAAAGTGGAGACATTGCAAAAGACCCACAATTAGTAGTTCTTTACACGAAGTCGGGGAGGAAGGGCAATGCAAATAAGAGTATAAAGGTACAGCACAAACTGTTAAATAGAGGAGGGAGAGGGGGAGGTCAGCTTTAGGGGAGAGTCATGAAAAATTGAACATGGTATATTTCATTTGCATCAGCCCCCCCCCCCCCCCCCCCCTTTAATTAATGACCAGTCCCTAAGAGCCTGATGAAAATATATATGCTTATAATTAAATTAACGATCTCACACGGTGATCAACTACATCGCAGTGATGAACGTCACAAGCTGGCTTTATCAATGAGACACACTTACAGTACTATGTTGCCCGCTGCAGATCGGCAGGGATGGAGATGGTAGCCGGTTGCACCGACCGCGATGCATGTTGGGGCTCCTGGAAAGGATTCAGGACTTCCAGAACCCTAAACGATACCCTCTCCATCCCGTGATAATAAATAATAAATAAATAAAGACGACAAGGCAAAAGGCAAAGAGGGTGGGCCCAATTCAATGGGATGGGAAGACAAACGAAAACGCATAATATCTCGAAGCAAACCGGGCTGTTATATATACAAGGTGGGTACTGATCCCCGAGGTAATACACCCGACCGGGTTAACCCGAAACAGCGTACACCTTTTAGACGTTAACTTCCTTTATTATTAATAATAAATACATTTAATTCCGTTTGTTGAAGTCAGAGCTTTGAGGTTATCATGCAAGATGGGAGAAATCTTACACTTGTGGCACATTCGACTTGTGGACAAGAATGCTCTGACTTGTAATTGGTTCTTAAAATATTAATTTTCCATCCTTACTCACAATTGACTTGCTGCTTAAATGCAACAAGAAGTTATTGAGTTGTAACAAATGTTATTTTCATCAAACTGCAACAATTTTGCAACTAACAAGTTTGTTGCATTTGTTAAATATAACAAAGAGTCAATATAGGTCTGTTTACCTGAAGACTTAACTCCTTATACATGTACACTGTAGACTTTCCACAGCAATAACAATTAAGCTTCAGCTCAGTGCATGCCAATACAGTATGAAAATAATTATTGGCTTGTTCACAAAAAGTTCTAACAAGTCTGCTACAGACCAGACTTTTTTAGGTGGCTGTCCAGCTGTCATATGAATGGCCATGTTGAAAAGTCCTAAATTAATATATTTTAGCTTTATTTGGATGGCCATGCATGGACGGTCTAATTGCAAAACAATTTTCCACAACTTAATTGCAGGATCTTAAAAGTTTTCTTACCGTACTTAGTTGGGATTGTAGAATGTAGGATTCTTCTAAATTCTTATTTAGGATCCAATTTATTGTGGATCCCTAGTAATTACATTAAGCTGTTTTCACACACGCTAATGTGTATCGACTGCAAACCGAACCTCAACCTAACCCCAACCGAACCGCAACCTAACCGCAACCAAACCGCAGTGTTAGGTTATTCTGAGCAATACTGTACATGTAGGATCCTACTGTAGAATCTAGATGCTGTAGGAATCTGTGCATGTATATCTATAGGAAATTTGAAATTCTACATCAGATCCTGGGAAATTTGAAATCCTACATACAACAAGATTGCATGAAAATACCAAAATTATTACCACTAATCCACAGTACTGTTAATAATAATAGTAATAATAATAATAATAGTTTAATAAAATTCCAATATTGCAACCATGCAGCTGAATTACATTGGGTTCATAGTCGGTTAACAAAGTGCAATGTACAAAGACTAATTACTTACATTACTATAGTTAACTAATGATTATCTTACTACTGAAATACTACTGATTATTTAGGCGGTTAGCACTTGCCATAATGAAAGAGTTTTTAAACCTGTTTGTTCTGCACTTTGGAATATTAAAAAGTCTGTGATTCTTAAGAGGGTATCTATTGCTATTATTAAGTTCTGGTAAAAGATTAAACAGTTTATGACTATAGGATTTTCAACTATCGAGCGAAAGATCTTGTCGCTTGCAGCCTGTCTTCGTTGTCTTAGTGTGGTAAGACCAATGGTTGACATAGCATTGGAGTAAGATTTAATTTCCAGGAGATACAATCAATAACGCACGCTTTTGGATGCGTTCTATGTCATCACTTAGATATTGTGGAAGTGCAAAGTGGAAGACTGGGGATGCATATTCTACGCTAGTCTTCAATGGGTACGTTGGCACGCTTCAATTGTCGTATTAGCAATACATTCTTTGGGAGGCTTTTTTGATAACAGATTCCACGTGACTGTTCCATTTTAAGTCACAGCTGATAATTACTCCCAAAACTTTAGCTTCCCTGGTAATTTCAAGCTCTTTGTCACTGATGACTATTGGACTGTAATCAGTTCTTCCGCTCTTCGCAAAACGTATACGCATCTCTTTGCATTTGGTTTCATTCAGTGTAAATTTGAGGGCGTCTGCCTGAGCCTTGATTTCATCAGCTGCAGTTTGAATATTACTTCTACTACCTCGCACAACCGTCTCCGCTACTGTTAGGTCATCAACATACAGTATTTCCAAAGATGAAAATCACCAGTGTTTAAGTTATTTATCATGAGGACGTACCCGGCCAGCAGGAATAGATGTTAGAGATGTACAAGTGTAATGTCTGGGGGGCTTGGCATATTAATAGCGCCTAATAGATAACGTCATCATTGGTTCTATAAGGCTATAAATACTGTAGGGAACGTTCACCCCCTAATGATGATCACAAGATTGGAGTGTCAAAACATTGGGTCATGGACAGTAACTTTTAAAGTTACGTTCAAAAACCTTTTAAGCCAGAGTAGCATCAAATTATGTGTGATATAGGATCCTGTAGGAAACTTGAAATCCTATGGAGGCACGTGCCCCCAACGTTTATGAAAAGTATTTTAAAAATATGAAAATTAGTCCCCTTTTTGAACCACAAATATATAGACAAATTAAATAGTATATATTTGTACCAAGGACTTTTACTTAGTTCTGTAGAATGATATATAGTAACATCAGCTTGGTACATTATTGTGTAGAGTTGCCATGGACAAGTATATAAGATGAGTTGTGAAGAGCAAGCTGAAGCATTAACTTTTTCACGCAATTTTTCAATTCATATGAGTTGATTTTTTTAGTAAAATGTGTAAATTGTCATCTGTTTCTGCTCCTGCTGCTAAACACCCCTGGCGAAATTCCTTGCGCGGATCCTCATTGCAAGATCCTGTACCAGAATCCTTGAGGATCCTTAAGGATCCTGAAGGATCCTTAAGGAAATCCTTAAAGATCCTGGGAAGGTTTATTGAAATCCTGAAGGATCCTTAAGGAATTCCTGAAATCCTTAAGGAATTCTTTAAATCCTCAAGGATCCTGTGAAGGTTTATTGAAAACCTCAGGCAATTTCCCATACAGACCTCACACATGGTTAATAAGAAATCAATATTTATTAAGAGTTAAGTCAAGTTACATTTGTGACAGTGACACTAATTACTTCATGACTTTCACACTCTTTGCAATCGATTTTCCAGGTGGCAAGCACGATTATGATGAATATAAGAACCCAGCTCAAAATTCTAAATAGCACCATAATAAGGGACATTAGTCAAAATGTATTTATAGCTTAGTACTGTAGAATGTAGATACATGTACAGTGCAGTATTTCAAAAGCTTTGTTAATTAATACTCTGAACATTTTGCACGTTATCAACAAAACGTTATGTTTTGACTAGGGGTGAGACGAAGTTCGAACCTTCGTTAGAAAAGCTTCGGTGCTAGGCCCTCCCACTTCCCTAAATATCTTCTGGTTTTAAAACAACAAATTTATATATATATATATTCATGCATTTATACCACGCACTACAGCAAACAGTAAGCAGTTTATTACGTGCGTTTATTATCTCGCTTCATTAATTGGCGTGGGAACATAAAGAAATATAATTTAAAGTTTAAGTGAACTTGTTGTAATTGTAAACCGTACACTTCTGTAAAATGTTAACTGTAAATTGTAAACTGCATAATATCGTATTATCTTACAATCTGTACTCTACTACTCTGTAGTTGATTTCCCAGAGCTTGCTCAAGTTGTTTTTTTGGCTTAAGACAGTTTCTGAGCTTTGTGACGGTATTTCCTGCTGTAGAAAAAACCCGTTCGGAAGGCGTAGACGTTACTGTAATAGATAGAAGCATTTTTGCTAGACGAGAAAGATTTGGAAAACGCGAGGCATTCGCTTTCCACCATAAAAGTGGGGATTGGCTACGAGGAGATGCTGTTTCTGATAGGAACTGTTTAGTTTAATGTTAACGGGAGTCGCAGAAGGCGCTGGCTGCTCAGAACCCAACAATACATTAAGCGCGGTCTTTTTTTTTCTTTGCCTGCAGGCATTGAGGAGCGTCTACTGACTCTTCATTCTCTTCGTCATCAGCTTTTAAACTATCTACAAATTCTACGATCTTCTCTGCTAATAAGCTAATTCCTCTTTCTGACCGTCGTCTAATTTTGCCATGGCCAACTGCCAACATCGTGGATCAAGCACTGAAGTAAGGATCAAAGGACAAGAGACGTCCACAGAATCAAGCTCCCATCTCCTTCTAATTTTCTTCGAGACTATTTCCTTGAACTCGAAAATTGCCGAAGAATCTGCCGAAGAATTTGATGATGGTTTGAGCTGGTCGAGCAGTCCGTGGAGGATGGGGAAAACGGATGAGATCGAGACGTTTTCTGCATAGCTGAGAACGGCTGTAGCTACATTAAAAGACTCAAGTATACCTTCACTAAATCACCCGCAAGGTCCCACACAAGATCTTTGTTAGATCTAGGTAACGATCGCTTCTTTTTGTCACCTCCTCGTCAGACAAAACTTCTGTCACAGGCCATCGAAGCTTCAGCAAACGATCCAGCATTGCAAAAGATGAGTTCCAGAGCGTGGCACAACTGGTTACTAGCTTCTTTCCTTTCACATTCATCTGTTCTTGCTTCTGCTTCAGGGCATCGGTTGCCACTACACTGTGGTGAAAATGAGATACGATCTTCCGTGAAGCACCAATGAGTCTGTTTATAGCGTTGATATCTAAGGCAATGCGCAGAGCAAAATATACTGTTCCATCCTTCGTTTTCTTGTAAAATCTCCATTGAGACCTTTTCAATGATTTCCCATCTCTCGCCTATTTCCTTTAACTTTGCAGCAATGTTGACTCCAGTGTGCCTCTCAGGAAAATCAATGGTTTCAAGGACAAAAGCTTGCATCTCCCAGTTGGAATCCAAATAATGAAAATAACAGTCATATATGTCTCTATAGCCACACTGGTCCATAAGTCGGTTGTCAACGCTACACTCAAAGCTTCCTCGTTCAGCTTTCACTTCAACTTGGCTTTTCCTAGGGTATGTTTGTGGTTTATGCGCACTGTAAAGCTCTTCTTATACTGGATACTATATATATATATATATATATATATATATAGGTTCAAGGCTTCAAGCTAACTTATCAATCTTCGAAATCCCTCACCTTCTACCATTTGGATTGGTCTCATATCCATCGCAATCATCTCACTAACCCTTTCAGAAATTCCTTCTGCCTTTGCTTCGTTGCATCGAGTTGGTTGGATGAACGAACGAATATTTTGGGATGACGTCTTGTTTTTATTCGGAAGCGTCAACGGGTATTGGCTATAAGGTGATCACGAAGGTTTGTTGTTCCACCGCGGAAGGCAAGCTCCTTGGAGCAAAGCTTGCACTTTGCTTTATTTTTTTCGGGAAGCTTTACAAAAGAATCCCAAACATCTGAGCGTGCTCTACCTTCAGCCATACGTGAAGTCTGAACTATCAACCAAATTATTTTGATTTTGAAATAAAATCCGTGATATTGGTAAAATATAATTGGTTTTGAATGTGACAGATATTGATGTGATTGATTGAAATTTACAAAACTCTGTCACATCGATCGGGAAAACAAAATAAAACAACATTTGATGCACATGTTTTGACTGCTTGTGTTTACACTTAGAAGGTTTTAAAAAAAAATGGGTGTGGCCGAATCTTCGAAGTGCTAAAAAAACCTTCGAAGGTTAAGAAATCTTCGAAGGCTTCGTCTCATCCCTAGTTTTGACATGTCTCTTATTATGGCGCTATTAAGAATTTAATAGAACACTTCTGATTACAGCTAATTTTGCTATTTGCAATAGTTTATCACCATATTTCCTCTTGATGCATTCTATTAGAAAGACAGAACAAAATTCTCTTTTAAAATATGTTTGATTCCTTTCATATTATATACATATAGAATACATCAAAGTAAAGAGGAAAAGTAAAATAAGCTGCTTTGGGCGAACTAAACTTTAATGTTGCAGTCAGTCTTTATATTAACCACATAGAAGTCTGACCAATAATAATAAAAAAGTAAACATACTGTATTTTTTATCTAACAGGTTTCATTCAAAATATTTATTTAGTATTTTTGTTGATTGTCTTCATTGTAGTTACGTCATGTAAGTCTTGAGAAAGACTGTTGGTGATGAGCCAATAGGCAAACTGCTCTTAGGCAAGGTTTTACTAGCAAAAAGTGATGAAAGATTTGTAATTATATTGATAGCAAAATAATATATTTGCATTTTATGTATAAAATATATGGTGCTCAGTTCTATGGTTCTATAAACTCTCTAAATAGTCTTGACTATATTAAATACAAAGGTTCACTCGTCCTAGGCCCCACCCAGTGAGCAAGAAACTCCTTATTTTACAGTAATTAGTTTGTTACTCCTGCTGTTGGTCCTCCTCCTGATGTTCCTTCTCCTTATCTTCCTGATTTCTGCTTCTGTTCCTCATGTTACTGTTCCTTCTCCTCTGCTGTTTCTGCTGCTGTTCCTCCTGCTGCTTTTCCTCCACATCCTCCTGTTCCTCTATCTCGTTGTGTTCCTCTACCACCTGCTGTTCTTCTACGTCCTGCTGTTCTACGTCCTGCTGTTCTTCAATCTCTTGCTGTTCCTCTACCTCCTCGTGTTCCTCTACCTCCTGCTGTTCCTCTGCCTCCTGCTGTTCCTCTACCTCCTGCTGTTCCTCTACCTCTTGCTGTTCGTCTACTTCATGCTGTTCTACGTCCTGCTGTTCCTCCTGCTATTCTACGCGCTGCTACTTTTGATGCTACTCTTGCCGCTGCTACTGCGTCTCCTGTTATTGCTGCCCCACTTGCTCGTGCTTCTACGTTTGCTGCTACTTGTGCCATTGCTACTCCTGCTGTTCCTCCCGATGCTACTCCTCCTGTTGCTATTTTACCGTCTGCTTCTTGTCAGTGCTTCTAATGCTGTTTCTGCCTCTCCTGCTGCCAGTACTCTCTCTCTCTTCTGCTAGTCCTGCTGCTGCTAAGTATGTCTTCTTCTGCTACTCCTACTTCATCTGGTGCCTGTACTTCGTCACCTGCAGGCGTTTCTTATCTGCTTTTGCTGGTACTATATTTACCACTGCTGCTTCTTCTATTCCTTCTTTTCGTTCTGCTACTAAACAACATGACGCTTATACTAAACATTGCTGATAGGCTGCTATAATGTCAATCACTGGCAAATCCATCTGAATGTAAGAGTGACCCGTACTTATACAACTGCAATCGTTGGTGACAACTGCATGTGGGACAGCACTGGTGACGCTCGCATCCAGAGAGCATGAGGTGATATTATATATATATATATATATATATATATATATATATATATATATATATATATATATATATATATATATATATATATATATATATATATATATATATATATATATATATATATATATTTAATTGATATATGAGAGGATTTAATATTGTCAAATACATATATGGAAAAAGTGACTGACCCAACCGGGAATCGAACCCTGGTCTCCGAATTCGGAGACCAGGGTTCGATTCCCGGTTGGGGCAGTCACTTTTTCCATATATGTATTTGACAATATTAAATCTTCTCATATATCAATTAAATATATATATATATATATAAACAAAATAGTAACGAAGTTGGCGTAAGGCAAAAGAGCGCTCAATACCATAGTAGGTAGAGCGTAATCAAACAATAAAGGTTTGAATGTTTTTGTCGCTACTCTGAGTTTCACGCTATTGCGATCATCAGGCAACTGACAGATATAATTCATATTGTATCTGTGAATTATATCTGTCAGTTGCCTGATGATCGCAATAGCGTGAAACTCAGAGTAGCGACAAAAACATTCAATTGTTTTATTTATATATATATATATGTATATATATATATATATATATATATATATATATATATATATATATATATATATATATATATATATATATATATATATATATATATATATATATATATATATATATATATATATATATATATATATATATATATATATATATATATATATATATATATATATATATATATATATATATATATATATATATATATATATATATATAATATATATATATATATATATATATATATATATATATATATATATATATATATATATATATATATATATATATATATATATATATATATATATATATATATATATATATATATATATATATATATATATATATATATATATATATATATATATATATATATATATATATATATATATATATATATATATATATATATATATATATATATATAGATATAGTTAATATTTGGCATTTCACTCGATCAAACTACATGTTGAAAGGATTTATGGTGAAGGAAAATTTCGAGTGTTGGAATACATACATTTTAAGACCAAACCGGGACCAAACTGGTCCCGGTTTGGTCTTAAAATGTATGTATTCCAACACTCGAAATATATATATATATATATATATATAACTACAGACGGTACCGTTTCGGCCTTTTGGGCCTCATCAGTGTAGTGCTGATGAGCAGGATGAAGATGACTGCTATTTGCAGTCACCCTTGATGCACACAAAATGTGGGACATCAAAAACCATGTCAGAGCGCTCAAACTGCAAGCAGTGAGCGTGCGCACAATGTATATATATGTATATATACATATATGTACATATATATAAATATATGTATATATATATATGTATGTATATATATATATATATGTATATATATATATATATATACATATATATATATATATATGTATATATATATATATGTATATATATATATATATATATATATATATATATATATATATATATATATATATATATATATATATATATATATATATATATATATATATATATATATATATATATATATGTATGTATATATATATGTATATATATATGTATATATATATATATATATATATATATATATATATATATATATATGTACATATATATATATATATATATGTATATATATATATATATATATGTATGTATATATATATATATGTATATATATATATATATATGTATATATATATATATATATACATATATATATATATATATACATATATATATATACATATATATATATATATATACATATATATATATATATATATATATATATATATATATATATATATATATATATATATATATATATATATATATATATATATATATATATATATACGTGTAGGTTTTGGTCTACGAAATGCAAAGAGTGCTCAACAACATATAGTTAGAGCAAATAATAGATTTTCGCTTACCTCAAAACTGGTCTGCTACAACTTGTTTCATCTGTAAAAGAATCTTCAGTCAATCCTGCTCATCAGCACTACACTGATGAGGCACTGCCTGAAGATTCTTTTACAGATGAAACAAGTTGTAGCAGACCAGTTTTGAGGTAAGCGAAAATATATATATATATATATATATATATATATATATATATATATATATATATATATATATATATATATATATATATATATATATGAAGGAAAAACAAAGGTATTCATCATGCCTGGTTATATGATATAGGTATAAGAAAGAACTTCTTCAGGCAAAGTATACAAAACAGTATTTATTTCCAAACGTTTCGCCGATTAGGGCTTCTTCAGTGGAATAATCTGTGATAAAAGATATCGTCCTCTATATATACAATTTAGTTTAAAAGTGAAACAAAAGAATAATACAATATGTAAATATAAATAAAACAAAGACTAAATAGAAAGTGCTCTTCCTATACATCCGTTCATAATATTCGTGGAATGTTTCTTAATTTCAAGTGCTTCTATTGTTTTACGTTCGTTAAAATATTTAATATTAGCGTGTAGTATTTCCCATATAATAGGGGAATTATCTATTTGATTACCGTCGCTATGTGTCTTTAAATGACTAAAAACTGGGGGCAACAACCTTGCCCCAACACTTGCCATCATATATATGAACGAACTCGACTCACAGATACTTGATATATATTATGGATCAGTTATCTTAAAGCGATATATTGATGATATTTTTGTAGTGTGGATGTCGAATACAATTGTTCCTGAGGATCTATTGTCCGTAGTCAACAACCTGAACGCCGCCATCAAGTTCACAATTGAAATACCTAAGGATAATCAAATACCATTCTTAGACACAATGGTTTTATTTGATTCCATCAAGAAAACATTTACCACTACGCTTTACATTAAACCCATCCATAGTGAATCCATTACACCTTGGGATAGTCATGGTTCGATATCCTCGAAGCGTGCTATTTTGGTGGGAGAAACAAGACGAGCTATTTCACGTTCAACAGATCCCTCGTCGAGAACGAAATCTCTTCGCACAATCACACGCATATTTCTTAAAAATGGATACCCGAAAAGGTTTGTGAAAGCGGTCATCAGACATACGTTACACACCGCACCTGTGCGTAAGGAAGAACAGGAAAAAAACATCTGTCTTAAGTTACCGTATATCAATGAAGAAATGAAGCGACGCGCTTTGGCGGTTGTTCGCCGTTCTGGAATAAGTGGTATCAGGGTCCATTTTATGAACGGAAAGCCGTTGTCACGAGTCTTCGCACCACCAAGAGAGAAGCAAAACTGCCCGGAAAATTGTAAAACATGCATACTGGCTGTGAAAGAAAATCGGTGCAATACCAAACACTGTGTCTATCGTATTACTTGCTCGCATTGCCATATAGTCTATATTGGTGAAACCGGACGAAGCATTGGGACTAGAGTTAAGGAACACCTTAGCATGAAAACACAGACAGTTTTTAGTCATTTAAAGACACATAGCGACGGTAATCAAATAGATAATTCCCCTATTATATGGGAAATACTACACGCTAATATTAAATATTTTAACGAACGTAAAACAATAGAAGCACTTGAAATTAAGAAACATTCCACGAATATTATGAACGGATGTATAGGAAGAGCACTTTCTATTTAGTCTTTGTTTTATTTATATTTACATATTGTATTATTCTTTTGTTTCACTTTTAAACTAAATTGTATATATAGAGGACGATATCTTTTATCACAGATTATTCCACTGAAGAAGCCCTAATCGGCGAAACGTTTGGAAATAAATACTGTTTTGTATACTTTGCCTGAAGAAGTTCTTTCTTATACCTATATATATATATATATATATATATATGTATATATATATATATATATATATATATATATATATATATTTTAAGGATTTATGGTGAAGGAAAATTTCGAGTGTTGGAATATATACATTTTAAGACGGAAGGCCTTGAAGTTGCATTTTTTGCAACTGGTCCCGGTTTGGTCTTAAAATGTATATATTCCAACACTCGAAGTTTTCCTTCACCATAAATCCTTACAACACGTAGTTTAATCGAGTGAAATTCCAAATATTACATAGTATAAAATATTGTTATTTGAAATCAATAATAGACTACTTGTAGTTCCGCTCGAAACGTCAGTATATATATATAGTACTGCAAGCTACACTGATGAGCTGTGGAACAGCGAAACACGTGTCTGTAGATTGTACTATAAGTAATATTTGGCATTTCACTCGATTAAACTAACCTGACGTTTCGAGCGGAGATTAGCTACAAGTAGTCTATTATTGATTTCAAATAACAATATTTTATACGTTCTAAAATTTTGTCAAAGCAAAATTGTTTGTGAATTCTCCTTTATCATTGAATGCATGAAAAGCAACTGTTACTATTTTTTTCCTTTTTCCCTAGCTACTGTATATCAGGTTCGTATGGCTATGGGACCGCTTGGTTTATAAATTTTCGATCGTCTTTAGTGAATTTTTTTAATGATGGAGGAGAGTTCATTTCAAGTAGAAACAAACGAGGGCAAAGGTCGTGTCTCGTATCCACGTGATCCGTCAAAGGTCAGGAATTACAGTAACCTGTATGTAACCTACTATGGGCAAATACAAGGTTTAGGCAAATCGTTTAATCTGTGGTAAAACATAAATTACTTTTAAATAAGTTTAAGTATAATGTTTGGAAATGTTAATAGTTTTTCGTTAGCTTACCTGTAGCTTTTGTCCTCAATTTCATTCTGATATTTTATGCTTTTGAACGCTGAGAATAACGGGATGGGATACTAGAAGGGAGTAAAACTCGCCCTCAAGCGGTTGTGTAAACCTTCAGTCTTTGGTTCACACAACAGCTTTCGAGTTTTCCTAAACTATTTACATTAACATAACGGTAGTTTGACTGTACGAAATTGTATTGTTAAGTTAATGCGGGAAGACTAGTTGTTTTGACTACATCTCCAGTGAGAGTAGTGTTTAACTATAGTGAAAATAACATTGCGGGAAAACTAGTTGTGTTTTCGACATCTACAGTGAGCGTGGTTTTAACTATGAAATTGTAGTTAAAATAACAATGTGTAGTTTTGACTGCTAGTTTTAGTTAAAACTGTAGTAGTGAAAATATAACTGTGCGGGGAAAGAGTATATAGACGCTCGTCAAGCTCGTATCCTCAGAAAAATTATACGAGTCCCGGACAGGAATCTGTAACCTTCTGATTGCCGGTTAGACGCTCTATTATATTGAGCTACCGAGATTCAGATGGAGAGCAATGACGAGAGTTACAATGATGTACTGGTTCGATTGATATACGGTATAGTCACTATATATATATCGGTAATGCTTGGATGTGTTAATATGTACACTGCTTGGAGAGCTTGGAGTAGACAGACGATACCTTGACGATCGTCAATCACATATATCCTCAGAAAAATGATTCTGATTGATCGATTCTGAAAATGATTCTGATGATTAGAGCGTCCCACTGGCAATCGCAAGGTTACAGGTTCGAATTCTGTCCGGGACTCAGAATCATCAGCAGTGTTGAAACGGTTGGGTCATGGACAGTAACTTTTAAAGTGACGTTCAAAAAACTTTTTAAAGCCAGAGTATAGCGTCAAACTATGTCGCATGATTTATCACCTGGTTGCGTTTGGGAATTATTTGTTTACTTAAATTTTGTTTACTGAATTATCTACTGTATAGCAACGTACATGCATGTTACATGTATGTTGACAAGTACTCCGTTTCTTTTTATATCGTTGTTTCTGTAGGAATTGGGGTTACAAGAAGTTAATAATTCCCTTACCAGCATTGACATTCAGGAAATGGAGCGAGTTCGTTTATCTCTTCAGAATATGTTGAAATCCTCGGAACATTTTCTGCGTGATGATGATAAAGGTGTAATCGAAGTTTCACACCGTGGAGGTTTGTGTTAAGCTTAAAGGACAACCTCAGTTTTGCGCCTCTATTAATGCGATCACCATATATCGTATATTAATTTAAAGCTAATTGATCATAGACGAAAACTAATTTCACGAAATAATTGTTGGCTATAACTGTGTTTTATTTACCAAAAGAAAAAATAACTGTGTTGGCTTGACAAAATTAGTTGGAACAAATTGAGGAATGTAAATTACTTTAACAGGATACTTCACTCCCCTATTCAATGTTGCTTTTACAATGATGGAAAGCTATTGGGAAACAACTGAGAAATCGGTTAACGTTTTGGGCTTTTACAACATTGTTTAGGGGGAAGGGGACCAGAAAACCTTTTGTGACACCACTCCAACAACAATTTTGTCAATGATCGCACAGTAGGTATAAGCTAATTATGAAGCTACAGTCGTCGTTGAGTTTCCGCGGAATGATTTTTGAAGTGTTATGGTAAAATCTCGTAAACTTGTGACGTCAGTCGTATATGAAAATCCGTCGACGATAACGCACAGGGATTCAGTATGACGACTTTGTATGAGGCGGACAATATAGTCTTCAACGAATAATTATATCCCAAACATCAAATATATGACAAATCTCCCAAATATATAGCTGTTAAATGTATGCGGAATGCAATAAATACTGTATATGCTGATAAATATATATATATATAATATAAATTAATATATACCGAACTAAACATACTGTATTGGGTATATTACAAGTAATATTTGGCATTTCACTCAAACTGTATGTTTGGATTTAAGGATTTATGGTGAAATTTCGAGTGTTGAAATATATACATTTTAAAACCAAACCGGGACCAGTTGCGAAAAATGCAACGACCCTGCGATGCTAGTGCTGCTCTCAAATATTCAACACTCGAAATTTTCCTTCACCATAAATCCCTAAAACATACAGTTTAATCGAGTGAAATGCCAAATATTACTTGCAATGTAGTATATACCCAATTCTTCTCCCGGCATTACCACCATTATATATACAGAACTCGTGACTAGGCTCTCGGCAACGGTCTCTGTAGCTCAGTGGTCAGAGCACTGCACTAGCAGGCCTTGATGTTGAATTCTTCGCCACTGGTCCCGGTTTGGTTGTAAAATGTATATATTTCAACACTCACCATAAACCCTTCACCATAAACCCTTTAAACATAGTAACTATATATATATGTGCTAAACATAAAATGTACATGCTCGTGTAGATTTTTATATACCCATTTTGAAATGCAAAATTCCCTCTGAATATACGCCCACCAAAAAAGTATTTTAAACACATATAAGCCAACGACTTATTTTCGGTAGTTTACTGTAAATGTTCTAATTATGATGCTTTGCGAGCTTGGCGTGATTGATAAATTTAAAAGTCGAAATGCCGCTATACCGAGATCTTGGTCAACTGAAAATCTTACTTCTACGAATGGAATAGCTCGTTTGTTTCGTTGATAAACAGCACGAGTAATAATGATGAGAGTTGGCACATGCCTGTGGATGATTCACAGACTAAAAATAGTATATATTTAAATAATAGAATAATATAATAATAATAATGTTTACTATTTTTATAGCGCAAATTAGCATGTGTATATGATCAAATGCACTTTACAACGTCGACAATTTATTCTATTGCATTCATTACCTAGTATCCAGTACCCAATCAATTAACCTTAGCTATTTATTTTTACAGTTTTTATCATCATTAGTTTTCCTAACTATTTATCCTAACCCGCCCTGTCAACTTCCCTGTGGGAGGAAACCGGAGAACCCGGAGAAAACCCACGACTTTCGGCAGAGTGTTGACCAACTCTTTCCGCGTGCGATCAAATGTCCGAACACAGGATTCGAACTCTTGACCTCAGAGGTGGGAGGCAGTGGCCCTGACCACTAGACCACCGAAGCCCCTGCACCACCGAAGCCCCTACACTTGCACAAGTCTCTATAACGTGTATGGCTTGGCTCGCGTTAGTGGTCTTAATGCAGCAGATTGGTTCCTGAGCAGTCTTTTCAAACCGGTAAAGACCGGTCATTGCAAGACAATTGAAACGTTTTAAAAATTGTGAAAAAATGGAGGAAATGTGAGAAAGTTAAAAGAGCCATATAATTAAAATCTTATTACATATACCGGATTATATATATAAAGGATAATTTTGCTATAAAGACCCGCTCGGTCAAGATTTTAATAAAAACACGAAAGAAATGTAGGGAGAAACACAAACAAGTGCTTTCCCAACTTCTCGAGTATTTTTATTACTTCGTGAGGGTTTTCATCACGTTATAAAGACCCAGCAAACGTATTCTATTATTTTTATAAAGTAATTCATTGCTAATAATTACAATATAAAAAGCTTTTGATTTTGCAAATTCTCATTAGTTACTGAATGCAAATTCTCATTAGTTACTGACGTCATTCCGGTCACCGTAGCCCGGCAAGCTGACCAATCACAGCGTGTGTAAATTAAACATTATTTTACGTAATACTTAGTTGAGCAGAAGTGTCAGTCATATGGAAATTAAAGGTGTAAGCTAAGCAACTTTTTGCTTTTGTTTTAATTAATAGATATGCATTTGCGTAGAAACTAAAATAAGAAAACGAAGATCTTAGTTTTGACCAGTCTGTGCGAACTTGGCCGATCAAGAATTAGATATGATATTAAGAGCAGTCAACTTCAGTTGTTGCACAACGGAATGGTCGTGACGCAAGCGTAGAGATGAAAATTAAGTTTGTCTGATTTAAATGAACTCCAAAAATGAATAAGAATGGTAATTTAGAGTTCTTTCGTATCTCGCGTAGTTCTTGAGATATTTAGACTATTGTGATATGCAAATGAGATAACCTATGACGTCAAGATGTTTCTACATTTTTAGAAAATCAATTATATCTTTGAGATTATTTACGATTTACTATTTGTAATTAATTCTTAATTATCTAAAAATGTAGAAACATCTTGACGTCATAGGCTACTTCATTTACATATAACACAAGTCTAAAGATGGACGTAAAATATGAAAGTGCTCTAAATTACCAACAAATATTTACACAATAACATATACAAGACGATGGCAGGGTGTCCGCAACAGCTTTGGCCAATTACTGCGGTCCCTATGTAAACTAAACAATACACAGCTTATATATAGTTACAGATAATTACAATATACAAATACTGATACAAACTAGAAACAACATGAAAGTGGTTTTGTTAAGTCACGTGCCTGGTTGCATTTAAGGCAAATTGTTTTCCAGGAGCGAGGGTCATCTACATTGTAATTGTTTTCTAGAGCATAATGATAGTAATTGAGCAGTGAATTTTTAAAGGTTGTTAGAGTGATATATTTACTGATAATAGATTCTGGACTGGTAGTACATTCCAGATCCTTGTTGTCCTAATAGTATAAGATTTTTGATATGTCAGAGTGTTGGATTTCTTAATTTTGAATTGAAGGCAGTTGGGATCCACTGATCTTGTAATTTTGTTGTGAAGTTGATGTTCTGGAAGTACTGAGTTAGACAGATTGATGATGCCACAATTTGCTTTAAAAAAGAACAGCATGTCGAGATATTCGTGCCAATAACTTAATGGTAGGATATTTAGGACGGCAAGCCTTTGATTGTAATTGGAATCACAAAGAAAAGGTAGATCCAAAATATATTTGGATGCGCGTCTTTGTACGCGTTCCATGCGTGAGATGAGGTCGACAGACTGCGGAGACCAAACTTGTGTTGCGTACCCCAGTTGAGAACGGACGAGACTTAGATATAGAGTTCGACGTGCTGATGAGTTTTTGATATTTCTAGTTGATCTACGAACATATCCTAGAAATTTGTTGGCTCGGGAACACTGTTCAAGAACTTGCTTAGACCAGGTCAAATTATGCGAAGTCCATACGCCAAGATCACGTTCACAGTCCGAACTTTCTAAGATGGTGTTTTGTAGTGTGTAAGGGTATTGGATCTTACTGTGTTTCCTAGTGATTTGTAGAGTTTTGCATTTGCATTGCTATTTGTAATTTCTTAATTATCTAAAAATGTAGAAACATCTTGACGTCATAGGCTACTTCATTTACATATAACACAAGTCTAAAGATCGACGTAAAATATGAAAGTGCTCTAAATTACCATTCCTAAATTACCAGCAGTTTGTTTAAATAAGATAAACTTAATTTTCATTTCATAGGCACTTTAACATATATTTACCAGGTTCAGCATATATTTATTAAGTATAAAATGTTTATTTTGGAAATTTGTCATATATTTGTTGTTTGGCATATAATAATTCGTTGAAGAAAATATTGTCAGCATTGGCGCCTCATAACTTTGATTGAACGAGTATTTTATTTGTTTTGTGGCAATGCTTTTAAGCGAAATATTGTATTTTCATCTTATTGCTTTAACCATTTTTTGTTTATTTTCATTTAGGTTTACGGCACAAAGACCCTATGGGTCAAGAATCGTTCAATAGCATCGGTACCTCCGTTCTTTTGAATAACTATGTCAATGCGGATAAACAAGAGGTAATAGAGGTTCAAATAAGTGATATAAAAGTCGAATACTCCTTTTGGAGTAAAAAGTGTAGGAGGTCTAACGTTTCGAGTGAATGTCGTTCGTCAGAGAGTGAAACGTAAAGTAAGTAAGTATTAAGTAACTTTATTTAACAAGGGGCATGGCACATAACACTTTACACTGATTAACTGGTGGCCCTCAATCTTAAGAATTACAATAAATATGTGACTACTATACTATAAATATATAAATATGTGACTACTATAAATTATATACATTTAAATAGTTAGATAAAATAGAAGATAGAATAATTTAAAAATATCATAAGAACAATATAGACCTCTTTCATAATGGCGGCCAGTCTAAACATTCTTTTATATGCATGCAAATTACAAAGCAAAGATTCTTTGGAATTACAGACACACGAACGAGGTCAGAAAGCTTAATTTAAATGAATATAAAAGAATATTTAATTTGGTGCCATTATGAAAGAGGTCTATATAAAAATGAAAACTTTGAAGCATGTAAAATAATATATAAAATTTATACTTGGGAATAGGTTTGAAAAAATGTTTTTAATGTTGATTTAAAAGTTCTAATAGTTTCTTTCGATCTTATGTCAATTGGTATGCTATTCCATAGTTTCGTTCCATTTACTTGGAATGTCCTTCCTAGTTCCTCCTTCAGATTCCCTTCTGTATCGCGGGCATACCAAGTTGGTGTTTCCATGACGACTAATCGGATGGATGGATGGATGGATGAACTTTATTTAAACACGGTGTCTCATCATATGAAAATTCTCTTCCTGAGAGCCGTGTACATATATACAAAAAGTAAAATATAAAAATAACTAAATTAGGAGTTAAAAGGTATTTACATTCAAAAAGATCTATATATTAAAAACTAATGTTATATACATATTTATTAATAATGTAAATTATTTTTAAAAATTTCAATATTTCCTGATATTCTAGTTTCATGTTGTGTCGATCAGAGTCCCTAACAAGGAGTTGGGTTATGTAACTAGGGGAGTCACCTGTAATTCTGTTGAATATTAAGCAAAACTTTTGAATATTTATCTTCTCCTGAGAGTGAAATGAAAACTGAGTGAAGCTTTTATAATGTAAAATAATCATGTGACAAAAATAAGCCAATACGAAAAACAATAACAAATACAGTAATTAATGAGATGTAAATGAAGGAAAGTCATTTGTTATTTTTAACGTCGATCAGTGAGGCAAGCTGGGGTGGATGTTAATAAGTAGAAGGTGAAACAAAAACAAAGACGCGGCAGAACACGAACCTTTTAAAGTATTCGATTTGTATTTATAAAATAACATTTTGAAAGGTGTGTTCTGATTTGCTAAGATTTGCTGGTTTCCAGCAAAACTTAAGGACATTTTTGGTGGGAAAGGGTTATGACCAATCAGAGCCTGCATGCGTAGCTGACATGTTATTTTATAAACATGATGGGTTCTACGCTGTGGGTGCATTTTCTAGATGTGGTCTAACATAGAAGTGTATCATTCTATATGTTTAAAGTTTACCTAACCGCTAAAATGGTTAAAAATTGTTAAAAAAATTTTTTAGAAATTGTTGTTTAATATTTATTTGCAATGCCATATATTGGATTCATTAGAAGAATAACACGATACAGTGAACTTGTAAAGGTCACATATCAACAATAGATAATATAGGACGTGTTTTCCTAAACGCGACTGTCGATCAAATTAAAGTATCTACTGTACTATTAACTATAGTTCTTCTATTTTCGTACAAAAGACTAACAATATTAACAATTGTTTTGCTTGAAAAATAATCAGGTTTAACGGTTTTTCGATATCGGTTTTCGTTCATGCGTTTTTGCGTTTTATTATATACAGTAGATATCGATGAAATACCAGGTTTTCTCCTATTCAGAAAAAGTAATATCATTTTTATCTTCACTGTGAAAATATCATCATGGCTATTTCATCGATTTCAATATAATAAACAGAACAATTACCTTCTATTTTTGTAATATACAAATAAGATGTATGATGCCGTCCACGATAACAAACGGCGTTGTGTGCAAGTCTTAAAATTAGGGTATATCTTGGAAACTATAATCACCAAAATTACGTGAACCTTTGCATGTGGATACGGAGCACCAAACTGCATTTGACAGAAAACTAATAACTTTTCTTTTTGAAATTAAATCTTTCCTGTCTGGCTCAGTCAAAATCGGTCGTATAAGACTGATGAAGTCGTCAATCGAAAAACACGGCACACGGTAATGCAAGATTAAAAATTGAAACTCGACAAGCGCCAGGCGCATGAGATCCACTCACACGCCAAGTTTGATTTTATCTCATAAAAAACTCTACGATTGGTGGCATTTTGAATTTTCATGACGCAACGCGGACGTGCAAGATGTCCTTTTCTAGAAAAATGAAAGTTTTTCAACCTGATTTATGATAATTAATACTAATTTATATTAATATAATGTGTCTTTTTCTGGAAATTTAAAAGCGTTGGTAACAGCCGGTTTATTGGGCTTTCAGAAAATTTATAGTTTCGCAACAGTTATGGTTATTTCCAGAGATATCAATAGAACAAGGAGGTGGTTCAATTTTGAGTGTTTTTCAGCCCGTCAGTAAAGAGTTAATGCATATGGCAACTATTCTGTTACTGTGGTGACAATATAACTTAACTATGTTCTTTACTTTGGTGGTCTGTATCTATGTACAATTAAAGTTTCAATAGATTTCGGTGGATAATTTTGAAGAGATTTGCACTATGTGAGAAACACTTATATAAGTCTTATTTCCCAATATTTTTTATCTTTTCTTTTAAAGGGTGCGATGGTAGTGAGTGAAACCTCGTTTGATGAAAATAATGAAACTATGAGACGATCCCGCACGAATAATTATGACAAGTCACTGGTATTAGAAAACTCTATACTCAACGAAAGCCTTGAGAAGGAACGTTTCAAAAGAAGGGTACTGCTAGCTTTTGGTGTTTTTATTTTCTGTGGAAAAATCTACCCTATACTGTACGTATGATGTAGTTTTTATTCCTCAAAATTTACAGTGCATGACATGGGCATCTTCTTCGTGTACCGGACACACAATGGACACAGATTACGTCCTAGACACATCAAGGTTGTTTTCTCAAGGTTCAGAAGCTTTACAAGAACATAAACCCTAAGCATAACCCAAATAAAAACTCTAGTCCTATAAAACTCTGCTGTTTTGTAAATGAGCTTTATACATTGCTTCGTACAAATAAATACTCAGATTAACTTTCCCCTGGTACATAACACATTGTGTGCTGGAGAATTAAAAAGCAAGTATCAGCTCTGGTTAGCCGAAGAAATAGCGAGGACTCCAGGATACTTTTTTTCAAGATTCATCTTCATGGTATATATTTTAATATAAAAACAGTGTGATGACTAGTTTTATCGGGAAAATTGATGCCTTTGAAAAGTCGAAAGAAGATTGGCCAACTTATATCGAGAGAGTCGAACAATACTTTATAGCGAACGATGTTGCCGGTGACAAGAAAGTACCTGCTCTTCTCAGCCTGATTGGCAGCAAGGTTTATGGTTTGCGGAACGATTCCGGTTTTACAAGCGTCAACAGAACGAAGGTGAGAATATCATGACTTATGTTTCTGAACTTAGAAAACTTACTGAACATTGTAATTTTGTTGGAGATTATTTAAACGATGCCCTGAGGGATCAACTTGTTTGTGGAATTAGGAGTGAGAACATGCAGAAGCGACTTCTCTACTCCTGAATACCTTAACAAAAGCAGTAAATATAGCTGTCGGTATAGAGATAGCTGCAAGAGATGCTGAAGAGTGTCAAAGTAGATTGCCACACCACCACCTGTGAATAGTGTATTCACTACATGCTATCGATGTGGGAGTTCTGATCATAATGCAAACACCTGTCGTTTTAAATCTGTATCTTGCCGAAGATGTGGAAAGCAAGGGCACATCCAAAGAGTCTGTCGTTCAAAACCTAAAACCCCCAAACCACCTAAACAAGCAAACCAAAGAAATCAAAGCAACATATGGAATATATGAAGTTCAGAACAATGATGATTCTGATAGTGAAGGGTTTGATGATGTGCTTGGCAGCATTGAAGTCCATGCCATAAATAATTCCAAAAGTAGTGTGATTTGGGAAAACCATTAAAGATGGAGTTGGATACAGGATCTGCTGTATCTATTCTTCCATTAAGCCAATACCAGAAGATGTATCCTAATGTAAAACTTAAGAGAAGACAACAACCTTTTTTAAACATATACAGGAGAGAAAATCAAACCAAATGGCAAAATGGAGGTTATGGTAAAACATAATGATCAAGCACACCTATTGTTAAATCTGGTGGTCCCCCACTCCTGGGAAGGGACTGGCTTGAGAAGATTCGCCGCGACTGGCAGAACATTAAGAGTATTTCTGTCTCCAAAGACAAGGAAAACACTATCACACCCAGATTGGAAGAGCTACTGGAGAAGTACAAGGATGTTTTTAATGAAGAGATTGGAACACTCAAAGGTACTAAAGCTAAATTGATACTAAAGTTTTCATAAAGCCCGTCAAGTCGCATACGCCTTGCGTCCGAAGGTAGATGCTGAACTAAAAATGTTAGAGCAGCAAGGAATTATTTCCAAAACACATTGGAGTGAGTAGGCCACGCCTATTGTTCCGGTCCCCAAGAAAGATGGAACTGTGCGTGGTGATTTCAAGGTCAGTATTAATCCTGTTTTACAAGTTGACCAGTATCCTCTGCCAAGAATAGAAGATATCTTTGCAACCTTGTCTGGTATACCAAGCATACCTCCAAATGGAAGTCGAGGAAGAATCAAAGAAGCTGCTGACCATTAACACATCACAAGGTCTATTTCAATACAACCGCCTACTCTTTGGTGTTGCATCTGTCCCTGCAATCTGGCAAAGAACGATTGAGCAAGTTCTAGATAGCATCCCTGCACATGGTACCAAGATGGCATCCTAGATAACATGGTTATCACTGGAAAAACAGACGAAGAACACCTGATGAATCTAGAAATGGTATTAAAGAGGCTGCAAGAATATGGCTTGAGAGCACACACAAGAAAGTGTGCCTTTCCAAGGCAAGATCAAATTTTGTGCTGATGAGATTGACAAGAATGGTTTACACAAGATGCAGGAAAAAATCGATGCAGTTACCCAAGCACCTCGTCGAAACCACAAGTGGAAATGGACTGTTGCGTGTGAAGAAGCATTCAAGGGAGCCAAAGAGCTGATTGCATCAGATCAAGTCCTCACCCATTATGATCCAGATTTGCCAATCAGAATCGCCAGTGATGCATCTCCATCTGGTTTTGGAACTGTGTTGTCACATTTTATGAAGGACGGAAATAAACGACCCATAGCCTTTGGATCACGTTCCTTAACGAAGACCAAACAGAAATACTCACAAATCGATAAGGAGGCCTTGGCGCTTATCTGAGGAATAACGAAATTCCACCACTATCTCTTTGGTAGAAAATTCACTATTTTAACAGATCATAAACCCGTAACACAGATTTTCCACCCACACAAATGAATTCCTATACAACAACTGCAGCACGACTACAGAGATATTCCCTGTTCCTGTCTGGTTTTGACTATGACATTGTATACAAGCGAACCACACAACACTGTAATGCTAACTGTTTGTCTACAATCAATTTCAAAAGACGTTGGGACACCTGAGATTTTCTATCATATACTTGATCTACATCATCTATTTGACAATGGGGCTACTTTCCCTCCCTCCCCCTCCCTTTACAATGTTGTCTAGCGAAACAAGTTATCATTTCGACGAAATTCGCAGTAGATATGTCGTACAACATTGATCAGGGGCCCGGGGGAGCACAGAAAGCGGAAATGAGTCAAAAACCTTGTGAGTGTCCCAACGCTTTTGAAAATGATTGAATCAATTTCAAAAGACGTTGGGACACCTGAGATTTTCTATCATATACTTGATCTACATCATCTATTTGACAATGGGGCTACTTTCCCTCCCTCCCCCTCCCTTTACAATGTTGTCTAGCGAAACAAGTTATCATTTCGACGAAATTCGCAGTAGATATGTCGTACAACATTGATCAGGGGCCCGGGGGGAGCACAGAAAGCGGAAATGAGTCAAAAACCTTGTGAGTGTCCCAACGCTTTTGAAAATGATTGTAGACTTCCACTGACTGGATATCAAAGCTGATGAGAAGAGAGATGCGGGAAAAATTGATCCTATCCATGTTTTCCACGTCACCGAACTAGACAGCCTTCCAGTAACCAGTGTCCAGTGATATGGAAGACAAGCAACTGCTCGAGATCCAGTATTGTCAAGAGTCTATGGTGGTGTCATGAAAGGCTGGTCGTATAATTCTGATGACGAAGAACTTCGCCCATTCCATTCGCGCAAGAACGAACTTACAGTGCAAAATGGTTGTCTCTTATGGGGAATGAGAGTCATCATACCCTCCAAGCTTCGTGATACAGTTTTACACGAATTATACCAAGGTCATGCTGGAATAGTCCGGATGAAAGCCCTGGCTCGGAGTTACAGTATATGTGGTGGCCTGGTATAGATCAGAACTTTGAAAACCTCGCAAAGAGTTGTTCTGGCTGCCAACATTTTCAGAAGATGCCAAAAGCTGCACCCCTCCATCCATGGGAATGGCCTACCTCACCATGACACGGCCTACACATTGATTTTGCAGGCCGTTTTTAGAGTCTATGTTTCTTGTAGTGGTCTACGCGCATTTAAGCCTGGTTCTCACTTGTCGTAAGAATCGTAAGAAACGGGGAATTTTAATTTATCGGCGACCGTCTGGGATGCGTTTTCCAAATAGAAATGATTCCGATTCTTCCGATCAGATCGGCGACAGTCTGGGACATTGCTCCAATCATGTCACACTCGTCATAAAAATCCCAGGCGATCGAGGAGCGGCAAATCCCCGATTCTTACGATTGTTACGACAAGTGAGAACCAGGCTTCAAAATGGCCAGAGGTTATTCCAATGTCATCAACCGCCATTAGTAAAACTATCGAAACACTCAGAATTTTATTTGCTCGTTTTGGAGTTCCAGAACAAATCGTTAGTGACAATGGCCCACAGTTCACCTCACACGAGTTTCAGATGTTTGCCAAGAGAAATGGTATCAAGCATATTACATCAGCACCATACCACCCTTGGACGAATGGATTGGCTGAACGATTTGGCCAAAGTTTTAAGAATGCCCTACGCTCCATGAAGCAAGAGAAGAGAAGCTTGACTGAGGGAAAAGCTGGAGAGCTACCTTCTGTCTTACAGAAACACTCCTCACCCAACCACCAATGAAACTCCAGCAAAGTTATTGATGGGAAGAACTCTTCGGACACGCCTTGATCTACTCAAACCAGATATCAGAAGGAAAATACAAGGAAAACAGATGGATCAAGGCAAGGAGCGATGCAGTCGCCCTGTGCGCGAGCTAGAGGTCGGACAGACTGTGGCAGCCCGTGACTACACAAGTCCTGAAAAGTGGAAAGACAGAGTAGTCCATGCTAGTGGCACCAAACCAAAGCTGGCGACGCCACATCGACCAGCTGTTAAGTATACTACAGTATGGTCAAGCAACAAGAAGAGGGAGGACAACACAATGCAGCATCAACTCGGAATGAAGGAGAAGAACACAACTCCCTGGATCTACCAGAGTATGAGGAAATGGCCAACACATCGGCAACTACCAATGACACAAAACTTGCGGAAACAAGTGCCGCATGTCGAGAATTAGAACGGCGTTACCCGATTCGAAAACACAAGCCACCGGACAGATTTACAAGCGAATGTCTTAACTGAAACATTTTAGAAAAAGTACATTTATTCAATTTTGACACATGTTCATATTAACGATTAATTAATTGCTGTTGACGTTATGTAATTAATTATAGTTGGGGAGGAACTGTGGTGTATCCATTATAGTATTATATTGACCTGTCGTGGTCATTCGACATGCACTTCCAGAGTGAAAACCATGCTGTTTCGTACAAATACATACTCGGATTAACTTTCCCCTGGTACATAACAGTGCGTGACTCGAACCATAGACAATCCCCCGAGCAAATCTGATCGTAATTCTTACATCCTCTTTCCATCCCTGTCGTCGTGAACCGCCCTTTTCCAGCATTCGTCAATTCAATACAACATGTTAAATCAAATGTTCTAAAGCTTTCGTATGGGTCTTAAGAGTGCAGACTGATTACAATTTATGTATTCCTATGTGGTCCTCTTTGTTTTTAACTTAATCTAGCATTGCGAACAACATATAAAGGATCTCCAATCAAAGGTAAATATTCAATAAAGTTATATTCATTAACTAACCAATAAACATAATGGTGCAATAATTCATATTATTATTTATTTAAAATAATTCGTGATCGCTGATTTCATGGCTAACAGCCAACGGTGAAATCGTCATATCAACTCATTGTCCTACCAAATATGGAGTTGTGACATCAATGGTGCAATATGACAAAAGATTATTGCACGATTGACGTCACCTGGTGCAACATGAAAAACTAATATTGCACACTATGACGTTTTTCCAACGATGCAGTTGTTAAATAGTTGATAAAGTTAATATTTTAAATAAATAATAAAACAATTATTGAATTCGGTTTTCGCATGATATGAAGAATTATCAAGGCCTCAGTTTGTGTTATCCGCCTCAGCCTTCGGCTTCGGCAGATAACACAAACTTCGGCCTTGATAATTCTTCATATCATGTTCAACCTCATTCAATAATTGATAATTATTATATGGCTGAGCTTGTTTTTGGGTCATTGCGCCAAACGGCGCATGATGATTGGTTGCTGAGATGTCCGGACAATCAACCAATCACAAGACTTGTTCATATAGGTAGGTGGCGACCCACTCGGTTTGTAAGTAATCATGATCATATAAGACATTAAGGTATTATTCGGGAACATGTTCTACCAAACGTCTAGAGATAACCCTGAGTGAGATAACCTTGAGATCTAGATGTAACCCTGAGGTCTAGAGATGGTTATAGCTGTGTGGTAACACTGATATCTAGAGATATAACCATGAGATCTAGAGATAATCCTAGCTAAGTGCAGTAATCTGCATATCTAGAGATTACTGTGAGTGTGATAGCTCTGATGTCTATAAGCAACCATGCAGTGTAATAACTCGGAGATCTAGAGATAACCCTGCGTGTGATAGCTCTGATATATTACCATTTAAACGTGTGTGTTCATTTTAGCTCCTTGAAACGCAGCAACAGCTTGCCGTGTCTGTTTCTGGAGAACGAAAGAAGGACGTAATGATAAACCAGCTTGATAAGGTGTGTATTATTTGGAAACATTGTCAGCGTACTTATATATAGCATGCTATACTTGTCTCGCTACTTTCTTATACGCAAGAAATTACGTCGTGTTATCATGGATAATTAAATTATGGGTGAAGGCTAAAAGCGATGACTCAAAAGGACCTTCACATTTTCTAGAACTTCTAATCCTCACCCTAATCCCAAACCTAATTCTAACCCTAACCTAGCTAACCCTAGCCTTACCGCAAACCTAACCCTAACAAAAACAGCTTTTTTACCCTTTTGAGTTATCCCTTTTAGCCATCCCCTAAACTATGGTTGACGACGTGAGCATGACAATATTGTTGGAGCATAAGAGCTTGGCCACGAGTTCAGTTTATATAATGTGATATATGGTAACCCATATGAGTCAATGTTTAGATGTACACTAGTATAGTACACCAGGTTAGGATTAGAGTTAGTATTCGGTATTTGTTAGTAAAATTCACTAACTTTTTTGGAATTACTAAGTATGTATATCAATATAAAATAATAAGCTTATCTTGCCAACACCTTTTTCATTGCGATTACACGATACCGGATTTAACCAGAAATCAGCCCTTAGAACCTCTACCGAACCCCCAAGAATAACCTAACATTTGGTGTATGTGTATTTTGGTTTGCATGCGTGATTTAGACATTGGCTCGAGTGGTGGAAGACTGGAAGAAACACGAACAAGGAAAGTTAGATGCTCTCAGTAAACTAGAGGAACGACGAGAACAGGACGAACATTCCCAGCAAAGACAACAAGAAATGTTGGCGCAGTTTGAGAAAGATTTATCACAAGCTGTTGAAGCTCTTTCGAAAGAACAAGAGAGAGCAGCGAATGCTGAGCATGAAAAAGACTCTCAGGTTTGTTGGGCGATTTTGTTTCAATGTGATTTATTACAATGTACTCTAGGTCAGTGATGAGCCCTTACTCACTTGCCTGGCAGTATATCGTGTGCATATGCCACAAAAGTGTCAGCGCGTCATATTGCTCACTCACGATCTGCATGTGCAACAGCCTGGCACGTAAAGCGATCTGCTGTGAGACAAATAGCCTTCGGTGAACGGGGATCAGTGGCGTAGCTAGGAATTTCCTCAGGGGGGGGGGGGGGGACGAGCGTTGAAAATTTCCGACAAAAGGGCGTGGTCAAATGGGCGTGGCTATAATAGTACCGCATGAAGACATTTCGAATATTCGCTATCTAACTCGAGTGTCGACGGATAGAAAATAGCCTGCATAGCAAACGGATAGGCTGAATTTTAAACTTTTAGTACATCACTCAGTGCAAATAAATAAATAATGGTAGTCTATTTTTTTAATATTATATGAATCGAGTTTGACACTTAAAATATTTACAAATTGTGCACACAAAGATATGAATAGTAATTAGAATAGTATACGCCACTTTTTCATCATTAAATTAAAACGTCATTGAAAAATTCTTCTTGTTGTTTTCATTTAAAAATGGTTGTTGAAGTTCTCTAATCGAAATTCCAGATTAGAGAGGCGATTTTCGGTCATATATTGTGCTGCGCCGAAATATTTAATGGTGTTAAATCACACAGTTTCTATGCAGAAGTTTTTATTTTGCTATATTACAGTTTACGACTTTTTCAGTTTACGAAAAAAGTGGGGGGGGGGCTATAGCCCACCCTAGCCCGCGTGTTCCGCGGCCCCTGATAAACCAACCGAGAAAATTCAAGATGAGAACAGAATTCGTCAATTCGAGTCTTTGTGTTGAGTTATTGTACTGCCAACTGATTGAAACAATGAATGAAATACGAGTCGCAAGAAGCAACCGAGTATTTCATCGGAACAGCTATCTGCTGTCAACAGTCAACCTGTGAAAATGATCTGTTCGGCGTGTTCGCATTTCGCATTTTGCAATCGCATGTAACCTGACGTCGTGACCCGGCACTTTGTCACCAGTTTAAGTTTATAAGTATAAAGTGTCAGTTGACACTTCTCGTCTTCTCGTGCGTTTCCCTTGACTTTTCGCAACAAACATTATTTAGTTTATTGAAAAAACCCAAAGTAAAAAGTTATTATTTGTATAATATCACGTTTGCGAGTTTTCCCTTTGTCTTAACGGGTTGATTTAATCACTAATACACCCCGATTGAAGTTGTATTAGAACTAATACGACCGCGGCAAACCGTGACGACAGGTAGTATTACACTAATACGACCTAAGGTAGGATGAACCCCAGTAGAATTATCAAATCACACACGAAACATTGCAGTATTACATCATTTTTATTAACCCATCTCGAAGTATGCAAAGACTGCCGCACCCTTTCGGGAAAACTCGCAAACGTGATATTACAAAGTAATATCATGAAATGAGGCGTATTAGCTATTAAACCGCGCCCACTCGATTCGCCTCATTTCATGATATTACTTATAAAAATACAATAACACGAATGTGTAAGTCGTTCTGGATCAATTCGCCTTCTTCAACGATACGATTTTCCGACAGGCATCAAAATTTTCCGACAAACAAAAATGTGCGAAAATGTGCGTATAATAACTCCTCATGGTAATGAACGTTGTAAACTTAGCAATCACTGAGATAATCCAGCACATGACGTCAGAGACCATCTCATTTACATATCAAACAAACTGAAATATTTCAAGTCTATCATTTTACGAGTTCTTTCATATTAGACAAACTTAATTTTTGTTGCCAATGTCCTTTAAACATGGCCTGTTTTATGGAAAAGCCACATGGGACGAGCCATTTGTGACGTCATCTCAGGAATGAGTAGATCATACACAACAAGGAAAACCTTACATTTTCACAACAAGTTTACGTATGAGTTACTTTCTTTTATGTTTAAACTGTTACAGTACGACGAAGTTCTGTGACTGTGTGTCAGAGATCATGGAGTTGGCGCGGCGTCCCTGAGACGATTTCAAGTCAGCTTATAGGTACCAGACCCTTTGCAATTTGCGGACATTTTCAATTTTCTAAGCCATTTTTAAAGAGACATCTTTGGAAATGAATGGACCTAATCAAAAACTATAAAATAACTTATCAACTATATTTTGGCATCCCCTGTACAAAAACTAAAAACTGTGAAGAACTGTTGGGCCTGGTCTAGCATTTGATATCGCATCTTAACTGCGAAACTGGCTGTGACGTTGCAGTTGCAATTCAAATATCGCTCATCGAACCACTACATTAACTAACCCTCGCGCTGTCATCTGAGTCCGTGTAGCTCAGAAGGTTATGTATTCGATGCCCATCATATACATATTTTTGAGTAATATTCCATTTGGCAACAAAAAATAAGTACCTTTAAGATCAGAGAATGTGAGCTAAATAACCGGAATATCGTAGATTGAGGTTGTAAAAATGCTCGTAACGGGTATTACAGGTGGATTAGAGTTGTCGCTATGTGACCTGGGTAAAGCGGTCAGTATTGGCGGAAATACAAAGAAATTAAGCTGCTTCTCAACGTTATTTTAGTAATCGCTATTACAATATAAACTGGGTAATACATGGCCCCACGATAAGTAGCACAAAAGTACGAAATACAACACTTTCCAGCCCATGACGTCACGATCATATTCAAAATGGAGGCGTTTTTATATGGATTATTCAACTTTTAAAATGTGTTACGAATATTTTCATGATGCCAAACCAGCTATTCCTATTCCTAGCTAAGTCTTATACTTCGATATAAAAAGTACTTATTTATTTTTTGTTGCCAATGTCCTTTAATGTTCGCACCTCCCTTACAAGTAGTTATTATTAGTATTGTAATAGTGTAGTGCTTTGTAGGCAGTGTGGAAATGCAAATCGAATTTCCTTCTGTTTAGACACTAATATACTTTCCCAGAGTCCTTTTCAGTATTTTTTGTCACTCCAATATGGCCGCCACGCCCTAATTCCATCTTCATAGTTACTGTTATGAAGCCGTAGTTTGTATTCTATATTATGGGAAAACCTTGGACAACTGATTCATTTTAGCATCTTAAAAGATATGCAGAGACAGATAGTCTCTATCGCCTATAGTAAAACTATATATTCGTGGCCCAACAATTTACCTTCGACTTATAGTTGCTCGATCCAGTCTATATTTAGAGATCTGTGGCTCGAATCGTCAGATCTCCTATACACACTATTTCGGCAGTACACCAACCTTTTAAAGTATTTGATTTGTAGTTATTAGTTTGTTCTCAATCGAAATTAAAGCACTGGCGAGAGGAAATAAGGTTATGGTTTCATTTCTGTTTTTATTTCCTAACAGATTGCTGCAGTGCTGGGAGAGAGAAACCAACTTCTCCAACTCTTGGCGAAGGAAAGTGAGAAAGCCGCATCACTTGAAAACGAAATCCGGGCGCGCGGACAAATAGCAAACAAAAATGAAGAGCTAGAAAGACTTCTTGATAAGGTATTTAGGGAGGTTTACATAGGCGAATGGTACACAATACTTATAAATCCTCTTTTTCAGTCATCGCAAGAACTTGCGAGCAAGTGCTTGCGATAGTTTAAAAAGAGGCTTAACGCATATTAAAGCCCATCTACACGATACGATTTATCGTATACGATTTTCGTACAGGCGTATATGCAATTCTTTGTACGCGATACAATTCTTTATAATTCGATGGCGAATGCTGACACGCTTGTAGTTTCATCACATACCAAGATGACAATCGTATACGACAAATCATATCGTGTAGATCGGCCTTTATAAAATAGCATTTTGAAAAGGTGTGTTCTCATTGGCTAAAAGACGTGTTTCTAGAACCTTATAGAAACACGGCAATTTTTCCACCATTCTTGAAGTCAAACGGTGCTAAATTATTAAAAAGTTTAAAAGATGTCAAATTCTAATCTTTTAAACAACATTCACTGATTCAAGTATTTCTTCTCGAACGAATTGTTTTTGTTCTCACAATTCAGTCGCATTAACAGCTGAGTGTGATTTTATGGAAACACGGAAAATATTTTCTATTTCTTAAATAAACTCGCGAAACCATTGGTAAAATAATTACAATTAATCCACCCATAACATCGCGTATCTTCAGAGGTATTGTGATGTATGTTACCATGAGACAACCTCGTTCCCAGGGCCTTATCTCCGCTCGCCGACCATGAGATTATAATAAGGTGAAGACAATGTTGACAGGAACATGCATGGAGAACTTGAAAAGAAACAGATAAAGAGGTGCTGAGTCATAACGAAGGCTTGTGTTTGCTAATTAACATGCTTCCCGCGTAAACATTCACCGACGCAGAAAGAGTGGAGATAATTTATTTCAAAAGTAGAAATGTTTTGTATTTCTAAGGCTACGTCCACACTAGTCCATTTTCGTTTGAAAACACAACTTCTTTGAAAAAGTTTCCGTCCCACTATATCGTTTTCGAATCGTTTTTGTCGTGCAATCGAAAACGCAAACGGTAAATACCTAATTGAACATGCGCAGTTGACTTGAGCCAACGATCACATGATCGTCGTGTCGTTAAAGGAAACTATAGTTAAAAATAAATTACTATTAAAATAAAAACGCCTTTAAGTATAATGTTTCGAAAAGTTAATAGTTTCGGTATCTGTTCTTGTATCCTTTCAGTACCATATATTACCATATACTCCTGAAGTTAATATATAATATATTCAAAAGTATCTGATGCTATACAAGAGTCTAAGACTATTCTTATCTTTACATTGTGTTTGTTTAACAGGAGAAACACGCTTGGCAAGAAGAAAGGTCTGAACTAGAGTCCAAAATTGAGCTTATCACCCAAGCTCACGTGCAAGACTTGCAAAGTGAACGGGTGAGAAACACATGCTAGTTTTTGCGTTTTTCCAGCCAGGTCTCCCAACTTCGCCCAGGTCGAGAACGAAAATATTCTATTCATGTCTACAGATCGGGAGTATTACCGCTGACTCTTTAATGAATATTGAAGTATTTGCATGCTCGGATTATTAAACTTCTCCATGAGGAAAATCCTCGATCAATATATTACTCTGAGAGAAACAAATTCCGAGTCCCAAACTTTTTAAAAAGTTTTCTACAGATCGGGAGTATTACCGCTGACTATTCAATGAATATTGAAGTATTTGCATGCTCGGATTATTAAACTTCTCCATGAGAAAAATCCTCGATCAATATGTTACTCTGAGAGAAACAAATTCCGAGCCCCAAACTTTTTTAAAAAGTTTTCTACAGATCGGGAGTATTACCGCTGACTATTCAATGAATATTGAAGTATTTGCATGCTCGGATTATTAAACTTCTCCATGAGGAAAATCCTCGATCAATATGTTACTCTGAGAGAAACAAATTCCGAGTCCCAAACTTTTTTTAAAGTATAAAAATGTCGAATTGTGATCTTGTAAGACGACAATCATGTATTTCTTGTCGAACGAATTGCTTAATTTGCTCTCGCAATTCAGTCGCATGGGTAGCTTGGAGTAATACTTCTCAGTATATTTGTGTCTGCTCCATTCGCAACATGTAAAAAATACACTAAATAGATTAACTAAAAAAGGTGACGTCAATGAAAACGATTGATGGTTATCAGTCATTTCAAGCTAAACTGGTTTGGTTGAAGTTTCCCAACAAAGCACTTATCCAACAATTTTATAGTACCTATAAGCCCTGGGCAGTTTTTTGTTTTCTGTATATTAGGATTATCATTATTATTATTATTATCATCGTCGTACATACTGTATACTATAAGTGTAAACGTGGCCTAAATCTACATCTTTTCCTACCATTACAGAAACTGGTCGATCATGAAAGGCAAGTTGCTGAGGTATGTGCCATCTGTATTGTAGAGAAAGTAAATGAAAGCGATATCCTTTACTATAGTAACGTAAGGGCATAAAACAACCTTTATGTTCAAGAGTGATTTACAGTGCAATACAATACAATGCAATGCAATGCAATGCAATGCAATGCAATGCAATGCAATGCAATGCAATGCAATGCAATGCAATGTAATACAATACAATACAATAATATACAATGCAATGCAATGCAATGCAATACAATACAATATTGATTTTATTGCAAGTTAAGTTTACAAGTGATGGGTCTACTTAAAACCTTCGGTATAACAAGTGCCATTAATGGTCAAATTTAGATAAATAAACACACAAAATAAGAAACTTGTTCTTAAAGCAATTCGGAATAAAATAAAGTGTTAGTTCGTAGAAGTTTAAAATATACGTGAAGCTCTAACACAACAATAATGTAAATTACTCAATATCGCATTCTCTTGCTAAATTGCCTCATCTGTGATGCCCAGATGTTCACGGTATATATTAGTTGACCCTTGTATTGCGTCAGTGCAACATAGTTTCCTGAACAAGGAACGATACCGTTTTGTCATCCCAAGGTGCCTTAACACATTCTCATTCGGTGGATGCCAGGAACCAAGAGCACCAACCACAAAACCAAATACCTCACATTGCTTCCCTTCGCTGAAAAAAGTCCGTCATATTTTTCCAGTTTTCGTTGTTCGGCCTCACGGAGAGCTTCTGCACTATTGTCAAAAGGGCAACAAACATCAATGATGAGAACTTTATTGCTTTCTTCAACAATAATGTCAGGGCGTAGACGGGAGTTGGCAGCACGAACTTGTTGGTCAGTTGTAACAGTTCCATGTCGAACGGCGTTGGTGATACGATCAACTATGGTGTTGTGTCTGCGGAGAATATCAGGGAGAGCAAATAGAGTTGATGCAAATTGGTCTTGGACATGAAAATGTAGGAAACGGCTGGCACCTTTAGCTAGAACAAAACCAGAGTTTTGAGAAGAAAGAACAGGAAGTCCATTGTCATTGAATTTAATTTCAATACCAAGGCTACGAGTCTATTTGCGCACCCGGATCCACATGCAAGGTTTGAATTCGATACCGCATATTGTTTAGACGGTCATCAGGAAGGCAGGACAGATAGTTGAATTTAAGAGAAGAAGTAGGATTAGACCGGGAAGCATATCGGACAATTTCATTTAATCAGCATTAGCAATGTTAATAAAGTTGGGTCGGAAGTGGATCAAAAAATCTTGACAGAATGAATTATTGCTTGAACATCAGCTTCAAGGTTTGGATCAAGAAAACCAAGGCCACCAGCGCGCTTATGGGCGAAAATATAGGAAGTAGAGGCTCGTAATGGAAGAGAGCATATTTTACGAACGGTGGATACAAGACTTGAACGATATTCACGAAGATGTTCTTTCTTTGGGAACCCAGCACGAAGAGCGAATGTTAAAGAAGGTTGAAGAAAGGTGAAGATCATGTCCAATTTTTGCCAAGGAGCCAAAAGAGATTTCTCGATACTTTCCAAATCTCGTGTAAGGTTGAACTAAATCAGAGATATTATCTGGGTCATGGATTAGGCCAATAGGAACACCAAGATATTTGTAAGGATGTTCACGGTCAAGGGAAGGAATGGAATTGTTTTGGACGATAAATTCATTCAGTTCAAAAGAGGATTGTGAATCAATGGATCTGGAACAGGTATAAGACTAATAGAAGCGCATTTATCAGGTCTGAAGGATAAACCAATGATTGTAGCAGTGGAAGAAGCAGCATCTAGAAGTTTCTGGAGTCGGTCTTTATTTCGGGAGATAATGACCAGATCGTCGGCGTAAGCAAGAACAGAGATAGAAGTACTGTACCATGGAGTTTAGCAGCTCCAACGTCTGAAGCTTTTCGTTTAATCGCGCGTAAGATAATGTCGATGGTCAAATTGAAAATGATCGGGCTTAACGGACAGCCTTGTTTAATACCAGATAAAACTGGTATATCAGACGTCAAACTGGAAGCAGTACGTATCTTGGTGGTGGCTCCGGAATATGAATTGGTGATCATTTCAATTAGAGGTTGAGGTACATCAATGTGAGAAAGGGTGGTGGTAATGGCGGAATGGGGGATACTTCCAAAAGCATTTCGAAGATCAAGCCAAGCGACGTAAACATTTCTGTGGTTTCATCGGACATCACCGACGATAGACTGTAGAATTCATGTACTGTATGTTCATAACAGCCTTCACTGGGACGAGCACTTTTCTGTTCCTGGGATAGAAGATCTTGATCAATTGCCCATGATGTTAAACGCTTGGCAATAACACCCATAACTAGCTTGTACAGACAAGACATAAGGGCAATGGGCCTAAAGTTGGAAGGATCGTCTGTGCATCCTTTCTTGTAGATGAGCACCGTAGTTGCTGACTTCCAGGCCGGAGGGACATCACGTTTCTTGAAACAGTGCTGGAAAAGAAGAGAAAGAATAGAGCACGATGGATCAATGATTTTCAAGTGGCGATATTCCACGCTGTCAGACCCAGGAGAGGTATTGGCGGCGGAGAACGACGGATTTCATCTGAAGAAGGAGGCAAAAAGAGGGAGTCATCATTCGGAGCAGGTGTGACGAGATCTTCTAATTTGTCTTGAAGGGTCTGGCGGCGTGCTAAGGTATTAAAGGTATTAATTAGTCTAATACCTTTTTTCTCTAGATTGAAATAATGAATGGTAAAATAATATAAGTTTTCCATCAGAAAGTACTTATTTTTATATTCAATTACCTGGTAGCTAACCACTAAAGAGTTTAGTATTCCGCACTACCGTACCGTCCTAGCTGACGCGTGCAACATCCTTAGCGACTTTTGCGATTGGCTTGACAAGAAACGCAGATTCTCGGTGTTAAATTTCACCACAGGTGGATCATTCATACATTGGAAAGTTCACAGCAGTTACTGTTATTTTCTAATAGACTCCTAAGATGGAACTTTCTAATCTCACTTTGAAATACGTTAATGAGCATGGTGTGCTCGTTGTACGCGCGTACGGAAATTACTACAGTGCATAAGCCTTGTTGAAACTATTCATTTCCGCTGTGTGATCTACTGATCTCTATGTCTATGCAAAAATAATTTTGATTATGTCGTCGTGATTCTCATGCACTGACAAGTAGATAATTTCTGTTAATTATTTCATTCAAAATTATCACGAAAAGTGACCACGAAAAGTGACCACCTCGCTGCCTTATCGCGTAGGCTTATTATTGGAAGGATTTTTGCGTCTAAAGCCTCTTATCTAGTCATCGCAAGAACTTGCTCATAACCAGCTGCGAGTGCATTGTCAACATTAGATCCCATCCACCTAAACTCCAAAATCGAGATGCCTGAGAACGGAACTTACAGAAGCTTGTCTCAGGAGTCTTTACGACTTTAGATTTTGGAGCTTAAGCGGATACGGTCTAATGCTGACCCAGCAAGCTGCGAGGAAGTTTTTACAATGACTGTATAAAGGCGGATTTCCAGTATTTCCACCACATGCTCGTTGCGATAACTTGTGGGGTTTCAAGACTGATGAAGCGATAGCCGAGTTTTTTTTAACAAACTTGTGTTTGGATCGGTATTTACGAGAAAATCGAAGTGAAAGTTCGATTAATTTATGTAATTTCTTTCTTCAATATCTATGCAAGTTAACCATCGACACGATAATGATTTTCCCCATGAATTACTAATGATTTGAAATGTTGACATATAATTTGTTTTGATTGGTTATACAGTATTTACTGCGAGTACTTGCCGCGAGTAAAAAAATAGTTCAAAATTGCCAACTATCTGCCACGAGGGCTAAAACACTCGCAGCGAGCTTGCGAGTGCTCCCAAAGAGCTGCGAGTTGCTTCGTACGAGGACTGGAAATCCGCCTTAAGAGGCTTTATTTGAAGCTTTTTTTTTGGGGGGGGGGCTTATTTTCGGAAGCTTATGGTTGTAGACTATAACGTAGTACATGTAGTTCAACAAATTCAGATTGCTGCTATAACTATACTGTAGTATACGTTTCTATTCAACTCATCCACTCATCCATAGGATAGCCAGCGTGTCCTTGCCGCAGTCCAAAAGGAAGTCCAACAACTAACTGTCCAACTGGATACAAGTAATCGTGAAAAGGTTAGTTATACTCTTGTTGGTGAAACACTGTTTCTGGTCAACCAAGTAATCAGAATTCAGGATTAAAACAAGGATTGGAAAAAACAGGGCAATTTATAGACCATTATTAATTTTCTGTCGCATTGAATTGAAAATAGAATTGAAAAGTGTCTGTTCTCCTTGCTTATGCATTTAGCCTAACAGTTTTAGATAAAACGTTTAGTGTTAGAAAGGTTTAGGATGCAACATAATCTAATGAGAATGTCAAACACGCTATTTTATTTCTGCAATATCTTGCCAAAACCGTTATAATATTGCTTTAGTGAATTATCGATCTTTATCTGTATCTCGGTACCTCAATGGTTAGAGCGTCTTACTGGCAATCAGAAGGTTACATGTTCGATCCATGTCCGGACATTTATCTGAGGATATGAGCTTGACGATCATGTATCGTCTGTCTACTCCAAGCTCTCCCACATTCACCACAACAGTGTGTATATACTGTTATCTTTCCTATATTCAACCTCGATTTCAAGCAGTTGTTCGTGCCCATTGAAGTAAATTCGGGGAACTATCGTTTGGACATGTGAAATTGTAATCCGATTGTTCACGATTAAATGACCGTCGTTTATTCCTTTAAAGGAAAATTTGAAAACTGAGATGACACTACTGGCAGCCAAGTTTGAAGCCCAAAAGACGAGGCAAGATAATGAACATAGAGCGGAATTGGAAAGACAGGTATGTATGGCGCATTGAATAAGTGTCGTCAACAAATCTGCTTTTCTCATGCCATGCGACCTGACCTCGTGGTAGGACAAATGCCAGAGGTGAATAGGAAGTTGAAGCTAAAATTTGTGAAAAGAAATGGTAATATGTTGGGGTACATTTTTAGTCTTAAGGTCCCTACACACGAGGCAACAAATCGCGGGGAATGTTGCGATTTGTCGCCTCGTATGTCCCAACCTTTAAAGTACCCCAGAGACGAAATATGAGATACGGATTCCTGCTACTGTATGTTTGTTATCATGGAATATAATTTAGGTTAATAAATTCTATCACAAGATACATGTTTTAAGCTCTAAATTTTGGGTGGAGGCTATTTCAGATATACGGTAGAGCACCTAGTCACCAGAACTTTGGTGATTGTTTATATAACATATTGTTAAAAGCAGGGTCATTACTGAATCGAAACAGAAGTTTAAAGCGGGGTTTTTAAAGAACGAAGCATATACATGTATGTTATATACTGTAAACAATCACCAAAGTCCTGGTGACTAGGTGCTCTACCGTATCTGAAATAGCCTCCACCTAAATTTTGCGAAACCTTGTCCGCCATTGCTCAAATATTGTTCGTAACGAGCTCGCGACTTCAAAGCAAAGTGTGACGTCAGCGTAGCAAGTTTGGTGTTATAGAATTATATAGAATAGTTTCCCAAAGCATTAGTGTGTAGGAAGGTATTCCCTGACGAATGGCCTTCGCTCGAAAATTGTTCATTTTGAGTATTCGATGCCTACGCAGTACAACACATTTCTATAACTCATGAAACATTTTCTGAGGATTTGCGCTTGCCGATCGTCCATGTATCGTTTGTCTACTCCAAGCTCCCACATTCACTACATCAGTATATATATATAACACACCCAAGCATTACAGATATATAGTGACTGCTGCATACCGTATTTACTTGAATAAGCGCCTCCCTCGAATAGCGCCGCACCCCTCAACAACAACGCGGTACTTATTCGAAGCACTTAGCTCTAGAGCGGCGCTTATTTGGCTCTATAGTTAGAGCGTCTCACCCTGTCTGATCGTCCAAAGTAAGTGGTAACTAATCGATTCCTGATCGTCCATGTATCGTCAATATATTCTGTATTAATTTAGGTGAATTATTAATATTTCACGAGATATTACATAAATTTTATTATAAATAATTAACAATTAAAAAATGAACTTCTATTCTGCTGTTAGTCCCAGACCTTAACAAAGTATTTCTCTTCTTATATATTATATTCATTTTACTAGATGTTTTCATTTTGTCATTTAGCTGAGCAAAAACTTGCGTGACGTTCAAAATCAGTTAAGTAGAAATGAAAATGAGACGAGGACCGCTCAAAGGAAACAGGTAAGATTACGGTGGGTCCGTCATATATAAAGTCTATTATATAGATATCGATGAAATACTTATAATATGTTTTTGCCTATTCAAGATATCGTGGCTATTTCATAGATTTCAATATAATGAAGAGAACATTACATGAATAGAACATTACATACTTGAATTGAAAGAGAGACAAAGAGCAAGAAAAATTAAATTTATCTGGACTGGTTAGAAGTTTTCTTGCGCTTTGTCTCTCTTTCAATTCAAGTGTATTAATATCACAAGAGCATAACGTGTTTGTATCCATCGTTTTGGTCTGCTTGTTCTTCTTAAATTATATACAGTACTGATCAAAATTGTTAGAACACTGTTGAAAAATTGGAGTTCATTTAATTCAAATTGCGTTTTAATATTGTTGTCATATACCAGCCAAATTAGCCTCACCATAAAAGTAAAGGTATTAACAGTTTTAAAAAGTGGACAAAAAAAATGATGAAGGGACTGTTGGAAGTATAGCAGGCTCCCTAATTTCCACAGTAAGTGCTATTGCATACTTGAGATGAAGGTCAGAATTTTAAACTTTTGAAAGATACTTATTTCATTGTACAGTGATGGACGACATTCATCCATGACATCAATGGCTCTGGTGGAACATTGCGAATCACTGATGCATATCCACTGATGCATGCAATGCTAATTTACAAGCTGTCAATAATATTTTACCAATCCTTTCAATAGTTAGGGTATAAATAAAGCCATGTATGTAGAAAGGCCTCGGAACACCTTAAACCAGCCTTGATCAAAGATGGCTAAGAGCGTCAACGTTGATGTACCCAAGAAATACATTGATACCATGCCAGAACGATGTAAGGCTGTCATAAATGCAAAAGGCGCCCACACTAAATATTAGATTTAAGACAATTGTTTTAACAAAGAAATGTGACTTTTTCTAATAAATAACAGTTCTTCAGTGTTCACGGGTTTGAAATTTTCAGAATAAATTGCTCCTTTTGCTGACAGCTATAGTTTAGTTAGTAATTGATGAAATGGGGAAAGTGTTCTAATAATTATGATCAGTACTATATTATATATGCCAAAACAATGGATATTGTTTTTCGCATAATCTGATTGGTTCCTCTAGCTCGGGATATCCTGCACTATTCACTGTTTTGCGAACAAGATGGCGTCGTTCTCGTTTGTCTTTTTGCATAATTTAAATAAACTTGTAAAACCAGGCAGGTAGAAAACTATTACTATTTAATCTAGCGAAATTACTTTACGTAGTATTTATGGAAAAACAAGTTGCGAAGGGCGAATAAAAAATGCTCAGAAACTCGAAGAACAACGAATGACGTGCTTCGAAAACATACTCTATTGAATGAACTGACTGTAAGACTGTTGTCAGTTTTCGTTCACATTATGCATGTATTAAAAGGAAGAAAAATCAAGTTAATAAAAAGAAGAGAATTCTAAAATAACTGACGTTTGAAGGTAACGCGGGAAATGGCAGAGAAAAGATGAAAAATATAAAAAACTGTTATATTTTAGACCATTTGTTTCCATAGCAATGATCGTGAAAAGGTAAATAACAACAGAAAAGTAATTGCGAGAATATTGTTATAGTTCGAGATGGTTAATATTAATAAAGGATTGACACAGATTGAACTCGACTTCGCTTTATTCAATAACTCCGACTCGAGGCCATCTTAACAACAATCCCCGCCGTACCCTCGGGGGCCTAAGTCCGAAACTTATAAAACTGAATCGGATCCCTCCCCTTTTCAATAATAGAGGGTGGTATAACAAACAACAATAATATAATGCCCATAAAACAGAACGGGTAAGTTAGTGTTCAAAAGTATCTAAAGCAAATAAAGTTCTTAGTTTTATGTATAGTCCTCCAGGTAACTGGGTTTCTTTGTTTGTCTTTTCGATCGTCTGACTGCAATGTCTTCTTTCGGAGGGCTTGTGTTCTGCTCTGTGCGCGTTTCCATGCTCCGCTGGTTTGATTCCTCTAACGTGCTTGGTGGTTCCGTCTCTGCTTCTTCAATTCCTGGTGTTCTGCACTGTTGTCTTGCAGGAACTTCTTGACATGTGAGGTATTGCGTGAGTCATTGTGCTCCTTCTTGTGACTGCACAACTAGGCTGTTTTCATGTTTGGTCACTACTGTATATGGAGTTGGATTGAACTGGGTGGAGAGTTTGTCCTGCCTCTCTTGTTGCACAAGTACTTCGTCGCCTGGAACTACTTCCGAGTAGCGCGCGTTTCTCTTGGCATCCACATATGCTTTGCCCTTGCTCTTCCGTTTACTATCCTTGTCACGCACTTCATGTTCAACGTGTACATCACTCAGTTCTGGGAGTCGTGTGCGTATCTTGCGTCCGAAAAGTAGCTCAGCTGGGCTTACACCAGTCGTCGGGTGGGGTAGACTGCGGTATGCGACTAGATATGTCTTCAGTTCTTTCTTCCAGTTCTTCTCGGCATGTGCGATTTGGATTCTCTTCAGTAATGAACGGTTCTGGCGCTCCACCTCCCCGTTTGCTTGAGGCCATTTGGCGGTGACTCTGTGGTGTCTGATGCCTTGATGTTCCATGTATGCCGCAAACTCTGATGCAATAAATTGTGGTCCATTGTCTGATGTCATACTTCAGGTAAACCGTGTCGCAAGAACATTTCTTCGAGGCTTTCAATGACCTTTGAGGCGACGGTAGACTTCATGATGTCTATCTCGTAGCAACGACTGTCGTAGTCTACAACCACCAGTATGGATTCACCTGTTGGCAGGGGTCAACAGCTAAATCTCTCCATGGCCCAGTTGGTAGTGTTGTGGTTCTGACAGGCTCCGGAGGCTCGGGACGACTGACCAGTTGGCATCCATAGCAGGTTTTGCAGTGTTTCTCAGCGTCCTTTTCCATCCCTGGCACCACACTTTACTGCGCAGCTTTTGCTTGGTTCCAACGATGCCCACACTGTAATTTTTAGGGAGTAAAAATTACTCCGAAAAGTGGGGGTAAATGTTTGTCGCACAAACACCCCAGTTTTGAAGGGTAAATTTTGAGAGGGGGTAACATTTACCCCTCTCAAATTGGTGTAGTTTTTACCCCTTACAAAGGGGTAAAGATTTAAGGGGTAAAAGTTACTCCAAACAAGGTGGTAATTTATAGGGATAAAATTTACTCCACGCATCTAAAAAAATATTAAATTGGCCGCCATTTAGGCATATTAAATTTTATAAAATAATGTACCAAATTAATCCAAATAATATACAAAATATATCATGTATTATTCATGCATATGTGAAATAGAAACAAATTATTGCTGCCAAATCCTTTTTACAGCTGCCTTTCTGAATAAACCGAATCTATAAAAATAAACGTGTCCTTTCGTTTTGTTGGATAGCTAATATTAAACACCGATAGTACGCAGAGTGTAACGTAAACAATAAACAGGGCTGAGTCCAACGCGCACTTGAGACGTAACATAACTTTTCTCCCTCCACATGACTTGTTCACTTGTACTGCACACGTCGTTTCATGTACTATATAAAACATAAGGAAACATACAGATTTTATGTAAAAACTTGTATATATCGATGCAAGGAGTCCGTATAATACAGGGGTTCGAGAGAGTTCGGACAATGTCTAGAGCCATACGTATTGAGACAAAAGCATGGGACATACATAAACTTCTCTGAAACGTTGCTGCAGTCGTCTAGCTTTTTCTGCAATGACTTTTCAATTTTTTAGTTAGGTCTCGATTTCAATTTACCAGTCTGAGAGCATGAAGTTGCCATGTTTTCCGTGGCTTGTTTCGCTGTTTGATTAACTTGTAAACATATATATATATATATATACCGTATATATATATATGTTACTGGTTTTAAATATTATATAACATGATATATTTTCTAAAAAGTCCTAAGGAGATGTAATGAAGTTTGTCACTTTCGCAAGGCGTGCCACCTCAACGTTCTGTTTCAAGTCGTGCCAACTCAAAACTCCAGCACAGCAACAAACTTCATCATGAAATTGAAATTTCTCCACTCGCAAGGCGTGCCGCCTCAACGTTCTGTTTCAAGTCGTGCCAACTCAAAACTCCAGCACGTGGACAGTGATTTCAATTCCATTTCTTAGACTTAATATCAATATATCCTAATAATTATTAATAATATAGACTATAGTGAGTTTTGACATCATAAAATGGTAGGACCAAATCTCGTACCCATGGCCATGATATCCGAGTACGCCTTTCTGCAGGTGATCTGTTTTAATCTGCCTATACGTTGATGAATATTTTTCGAAGAGAAAAAGACATAATCGCGCATCAATGATATTAGAGCTTTTATAAATATTTTTGTTACGTATGTACATTACCTCAATAATAATGATCCTCGAGTGCAGCAATAGTTTCACTATATAGTGACTCCATTCACTAGCTAGTAACTGCCTTTTCTTCTTCAAGAAAATTGTCTACTGCAAGTTCGATTTCACAGGCAAATCTATATTTTTTATATATGGTTGAAAAAATATATATAATAATTAAATATAAATGAGAAAAATGTCATACCATTTTGTTTAAAAATACTGTAACAGTATAATATTAAGTAACCTAAGAGCAAAAGGTAAGCGAAATTACTGGATTCATTCGCATGCTTTTTGGCATGCCTTTTTAGATGCTTGTCTTATGTATGTCATTGACGATGATTTAATTAATCGCCCACGGGAAATTCTTTAAAATTAAAACACCTACTCAATTTTCATTTCACGCCACCACCGACTTTAATACACAGCATGAGCTCAGCTTAAATATTAGTCTTTATTTCTATAACATCATATATTTGTAACAACCTTTCAAGTTCATATAAAATCCCTGACGGGAATCGAACCAGTAACTTTCTGATTACCGTGATAAGACGCTCTAATCATTATATTGAGCCAGAGCCACATGGCACATACGTGTGAATTGAAATAAGACGGAATTATGAAGACGCGAAGTTGCCTACATTACGAGTATATGGGCTTATGGCAGTATGCCTTCTGTTTGACACTGCTTGTGTATCACATGAACATATTTTTGTATATTTTATATATGCGCGTTTCGTATCTTACCTAATTAAGACGCGCCTCATGTGATCGTGGTATAATATAACTCGCGTCTTATGTCTCTCGGTATAAACATACGTATAAATGGCGCTAATAAATGTGGCTAATAAATGTGTGTTAGTTCGTAAAACATGTACACTGCTATCTGTCAGTCTCAACAGTAACAAACGAAATCTGCACGTCAACGATCATTTTCAAGTTTTACTTTATACGTGTAAATACAGGGGCGGATCTAGGAATTTTCATACGTTAGTCAAAATGGCGGGGTACACATATGTAGGGGGGTACGGGGGGATTCTCCCCCGGAAAATTTTTGAATTTGGGTCTCTGAAATGGCATTTCCCGCGATCTGACAGCACTTTTGAGCATTTGATTTAATGTTTTCAAACATGTTTTTATGAAACATTTTATTATTTTTTTTTATCATTTTTTTTGTCCAATTCGAACTTTGATAAAACATGAATTATTTATTCTCAACTTCCTGTCAAAAGCAATGAATAGCCAGGTCGTATTTCATACACCAGACAACGAGGTTCAACAACAATCGGTCAATATGAAGTTTAAACCTTGTTAAAGTCAATACGAAACGCTTAAATATAGGTTACACGGAACCGGTAAACTCGAATCGAATATAGCTTAATCTTAATCGTCGTTTTGTCGACGGTATATATGTAAATATATGTTATATGGTAATTGAGCAACGATTACGGCCAGAGACGCACAATTCGCAATAGCAATACTAGATTATCAAACACTAGTTTAAGACTAGTAAGACGGTAGTTTATCAATCAATATATATATATATATACATTTACATGATCGCCGTGGCCTGTACAACCCTTGCCTTTCCGATCGCGGACATCTTTTGGATTAGTTTCTCTGCGCCAAAATTCCTGCTAAGAAAGCTTGAAGTGCTGTTTACCGCACGGAGTAGTTCGTCGACAGAACTCTTGCGCGAAACGTTGATTTGCCTCACCAGATCATCGTACACTTCTTGCAGACAATGTTCATCGTTTCTTTCAAACCCTGATAGAACAGTTTCGTAAATACCGCGAGCCAATGCTGAATAATACAGTAAACTGATGGATACCACACGCTGTGAATTGGTCAAGATCGGTCAAATGGAGTAGCGAATAAGAACACTGTATTTGTCTGAATTAACCAATCAGGTGGCTCATGTATGAGACCCTGATCACCAAGACCGGTCAGAACGCCCCGCAGATCGGTCAAATTGGCCGATCACCATGGAGATCGGTGTATTGACCAATCAAATAGCTGGAAAATGACTCAGATCGGTCAAAGCTCATGCGGAAGACCGCTGAGAAGAAGAAGACTGAAGACTGCTCACATTGTTATTTGTACGACCTCCGCGGGAAAGACGCGGGCGAGAGAGCCTGTGCCGTCAGTGCCGATGAATTACGAATAAAATCACGAATGATTATGAAACAACTGGACCTTGTTGTAATTGCGCAATTTTTACAGCGACTGCTGAAGGTCGATTCGGAATTTTTTATGCTAGCAAAAAATTACATCAGTCGCATGACCGGTTTGACCTACGCTAAATCCGCCCCTGTGTAAATACGCTAATTAACGCGGTTAAATCGGCTTTTTGAAAATGAATCCATAGACATAGGGGGAAAGCCTTCCATATATTTGACTTTTTCAGCATGGGAATGAAACTGATTTTGTTCAAACATGGACAAAAGGATATAACTGACTCAATTGAATAGGATAACTGTTCACTCGCTATGACTTATCCGCCGGATAAGCTATCCGTGCTGAACAAACCCATGCTTATCATTATATAGTCTTTCGCCTTTATCACTTAGTATGAGAAGCAATGTATAACTAAGGGAGACGCACGCGCATGAGTTAGAAAATTGGCTTTTGAACAACTTTGAGGTTATTTACTGACATGCAATCTCACACACAATAATATTATATATATATATACATATCGAACACACAAGAATATATACGAAGTAATAACATAATACTTGCGCTTACCTTTGTATTAGCTCGATACACGTATTCAGAAGGTGTTCAAATCAATACGTCTCAACTAGTGGGCTTCCAGTGACAAAGAAAATTATCAGATTATCGTCCTCTAATATATTTTTATCTCATAATCGAGCGCCAAATCTTTTCATGCATTCCGATTGGTTCATACAACAGAAGAGGGTTGGACTTCATGACTGAATGGTTTAACAATTGCGCGCCATTGGCGCCAAGATATTTATGAAGAAATGATTGGATACATGGTTAGGACAGAAGGATATTGTAATATTATTTGACACCATAAATTCATAACTATAATAGGTTTTTAGTCAAAAATATGTGCATGGTGTGACTGATGGCGGATACACCAAATCAGATAAATAATTAGCGTAAGGATGTTGTCTGTCTCAACATCACGACAAAACGCAATATTAAACTCGCAGTGCAAGAGAGGATGTACTGTACATACGAAAACTAAAGGCCATATAAATGCGCACCAATTTTTATTGTTTATAATTCCTGGTTAATCAATAGCGCTGCATATCAAACATTCATTCTAATCGCAGGAATTAATGGTAGTTGGGTCTAACAAAATTAGATCTACCCTTAAATAGAAACATATGGCAAACAGATGTTCCACTGATACGAATTGATTCACGCAAAAATTAGGTTGTTGCGGTAGAGCGCTCTGTGATGACGCGCGCGCGTGTTCATATAGATGCCTTGGTGTTGTGGTAACTGCGGAATATTTTCGGCTAAGACCTTTCAGCAACAGTTCTCAATCTGCACATCGGAAGATGCCATCGTAATGACCCGAATTAACACTGCTATGTCTAACACTGGCATCGGACGTTTGTACGACATGCAACGTTTAGAAGGTATTACTCTTGGCGCAAACACATGAACCGTCGCCACGATATCGATGGAGTTGACAATGTCTGAATCAAAACTTGATTCGACGAAAGTCACCATTACGATGCCATCTTAATATCTTAATACAACAGTGAGAAGAGGAGTAATTTTTACCCCACCAGCTTTTATCCTCCAGCTTCCCGTATATACACTCCAAAGGGGGTAATTATTACTCCATTTTATTTTTTACCCCCGTTTATCACTTTATCCCCCCAACTTTTACCCCCGAACGGGAGTAATTTTTGCTCCGTTTCAGGTTACCCCTTTTGCGGTAGTAATTTTTAACCCGCACAAGAGTAAATTTTACTCCCTAAAATTTACAGTGCAGATGGCCTTCATGAGCGAGAGTCATGCAGTACCCTTGGTCTCAATCTCTTCGGAACATCGTGGGACCAACTAGTCTACAAGCAATATCTTCCATGCAGCGGTGAATTGTGTGCTATCGGACAGTTGATACTCAGAGGGACAAGGATCATAATTCCGTTAACGCATTTCCTAACTTCTGCAAGTTCCTCATCTTCAGCGGATGCCTCCTCTACCTCGCGTGTCGTCATGGTGTTGGGCGTTGCAGATACAGCCACAAATCGCACATACTCTTCAGCTCCTGGTGTGTGTTTGCTGCTGCTGGTGTTGTTGGCACCTACCAGTCTTGACAGGGAATCTGCGATGTTCTTTGGTCCGGGTGTGTACTTGACTTTAAACTTGTACCGCTGCATCCGCAGGACCCACCTTTTAATGCGTGCGCATATGGCTTAGATCTTGACCCATAAATCACCTCCAGTGGCAATTATGGTCAGTGACAAGCTCAAATGGAACTCCGTATACGTACGGATGAAATTTCTCGCAGGCCCACACAAGCCCCAGAGCTTCCTTCTCTGTCTACGAGTATCTTCTTTCCGTTTCAGTAAGGCTTCGGCTTGCGTAGCTGATGATTCGTGGCCCATCTTTGTGTGTCTGCGTCATGACAGCCCCTAGTCCCACGGGACTTGCATCTGAAACTACTTGTGTTGGGGCGTCTTTGTCGAAGTATCCTAGGGTCTCTGCGCTGGACAGACGCTTCTTCAGTTCCTGGAATGCCTCCTGCTCCACAACAAACTCGAATGGTACCCCTTTGTTTGTTAGACGTCTCAAAGGCTCAGATACTGTTGCCAGGTCAGGTATGAAGCGTCCGCAGTAGTTGACTAGCCCTAGGAAGCTACGTGTTTCTGATGCTGTCTGCGGCTCCCTCGCTTCGGTTACAGCTTTCACTTTCTCTGCTGTGCAGCTTATCCCATTTCCAGACAAGACCATCCCGACGCATGTCAGCTTGTCCATGTTGAAGGGTTAGCCCGTACTCTCCCAACCTCTTGATCACCTTCTCCAACCGTGAGTCATGCTCTTCCTGGTCCTTCCCGTGCACTATGATGTCGTCTGAGATGTTCTCTTGTCCGTCGATACTTGCAAGCGCTGCCTGTATCTCATGCTGATATTGTTCCGAGGCTGAGTTGACTCCAAACAGCAGTCTCTTATATCTATATAGCCCACAGTGTGTCACGAACGTTGTGATTTTTCTTGATTCGGGTGGCAGTTCCAGTTGGTGATATCCTCACTTCAAATCAAGCTTGCTGAATACTTTACTGCCATTCATACCTTGTGTAATCTCATCTACCATAAGGATAGGGTGTCTCTCCCTTAGTATCGCCTCATTGGCTCTGCGCATATCCACACAAAGGCGTATGTCCCCTTGTGACTTCGGTACAACGACCACAGGGTTGACCCATGGAGTTGGTCCCTCCACTGGCTCTACGATGTCCAAGTCCACAAGTTCTTTGACCTTTTCTTCTACTTTGGATCTCAAGTTGAATGGAGTCCTGCGGATTGGTTGTGCTACTGGCTTTATATCTGGGTTGATGTGAAGTTGTACTGCTCGGTCTTTCAATTTCCCAATGCCCTTGAAAACTTCTGGGTACTTTTCCTGTAGAGTGTCTCCGATATTCCTCGGGTTTGTGCTTATTGTAGCGACGTCAACACCCATCTTGAGAGATCCGAGACTTATGGCAGTGTCCTTTCCTAGAAGAGACTCTCCTTTTCCAGAAATCACATAGAAATCTACGTTAATACTGTTGCATCCGGCAGAAACTTCACAATTGAATGTTCCAATTATCTCCAGGGGTACTTGCGATACATATGTGTAGAGCTTTTTGTCTGAACGAGCTGATTTACATTTCACCCTGTTCTTTTTCAGCCACTCCCATGTTTGCTTGTCCACAATGTTGGTACTCGCTCCAGAGTCTATGATCATGTTCAGCTTACAACTGCCAACAGTAACTTCGGTTTTCCCTTGTTTCTTATCATCGACTGTAAATGCATAAACCGAGTCTTCCTCTTCTTCTGAGTTGACCATATTTGTTGTGTTTCTACCTCGATTCATGTAGCTGCTGGTCTGTCCTTGTCCCCTCTCGCCTTGCTTTGCTCTTGTCTTGCACTGGGGATTCAAAATGGTCTTTCAACCCACATTGACGACATGTTTTGCCTTTCGCTGGACATCCTGGGTCTCTACCAAAATGTCCCAATCTACCACATCTATAACAGGTCTGTTCACGGTTGTTCCCAGTTGCACCGGTGGACTGTTTTCTGTCACATGAATCACTCTTTGTTTCATCAATGCGGTTTACACTCATGGTACCGTCCCCTTTTCCGTCCAAAGTCATAGCTGCCAGTTGTGAGTCGACTTTCTCGCAGTTCTCGGCTATCTCGAGACTCCTGGCTAAGGTTAGCCCTTGACCTTCTTCTAGGAGTTTTCTCTTTATATATGTATACTCGTACATTTACATAGGATTTCGTCACGTATTTGGTTGTCGGTGTCTTCTCCGTAGGCGCAATCTTTCGCTGCACGTCTCAATCTAGTTGCAAATTGTCGGACTGTCTCCCCAGGTGTTTGTATTAATTTTCTGAAGGAGTGTCTTGCGTAGGTTGTATCGACTTTCGGGACAAAATAAGTGTTAAGAGCGTCTATCGCTTTCTTATAATCTTTAACGTCTCCGGTAGGGTTGCAAAAATATCCTGGACATCAGTACTTGCAAAATGGAGTAATAAGGCACGTCTCCTTTGCTTGTTAGTTGTATTTTCGTCGTCTATAATCAAGCCTTTCCCGTCGGCGAACAGTTCGAAAGCCGTTAACCACCGTTTCCATCGTAGTCCGAGGGTGTTCTGATCTGTGAAACACTCGAAAGCTTTGATACGATTTCTCTCGTTATCTTCCATTGTTGTCGTAAATTGTCTTGCAATTCGGTCGTTTTAGTCGTTCTTTTCCGAGATAGTTAATATTAATAAAGGATTGACACAGATTGAACTCGACTTCGCTTTATTCAATAACTCCGACTCGAGGCCATCTTAACAACAATCCCCGCCGTACCCTCGGGGGCCTAAGTCCGAAACTCATAAAACTGAATCGGATACACTACAAATATCACTAATCTAATGGAGAATTTCGTGAACATAAGTCACGAACTAGTCTTAAGCATTTTAATCCAATTTTGTTATGCATTATGTTTAAAACCTAGGGAGCCACCTTAATATCGCAACGAGCTGTTATCCGGTATAATAAGCTATCCGGTAATCAGCTATCCGGTTGAATCAGGTAAAGTGGTATCCGGCACATCCCTATTATTCAATCAGATTGCAACAGTTACACTAGACTATTAGTGCATTTCTAATATACAACGAGTCAAAAATGACGTTTGAAATAAACTATTGCAGATTGAAGACCTAACCGGGAAATACAAAAACGATTTGGATGAGCAATTAAGGAAGTTCCATCAGGTAAAGTAAAATTACATTGACGAACAACGTTAATGCGCAACGGTTTTTATCGTTATAATTTACGCTGGACTATATGACCGGCAGCCGGTCACGGTTTATGAAAAACTAAATAACCGGCAGTCAGTAATCGTAACAATAATTCTAAAATAAACCCTAATCATAACCCAAATCCTACCCTAACCAAACCCTAACCGTTAAAAATCAAGACAAAAAATTTAAAAAAAATTAAATGAATTTCAAACCTGGAAACTAACCACTACACTGGCACAGCAGGCTCAACAGAAAGCAAAATAAAAATGTATTTAAAGTTGTTCGCTGATTAAATAACCGACGTCCGGTCATATAGTCACTTCCTGCCAGTCACTTCGTATAATTTATTTAACTTCTAGTTTTTTTCTGTATCATCTGGTTAAATCTTTCCTCTTAGCAACTTAAAGGAAGAGATAAGAAATTAAAAGAAACCAACGAAGACTACGAAGAAAAGTAAGTTTCGTTTGAATTCCACATCGTCCATTGTGGATAGTTATAACGGTAAAAGAAAAAAACTTTGCAATGTCTGATTTTTTTGTTTTTCTACTTTCAACGTACATTATGGTTCTATCGATTTTAAACATGTGTATCCTATAGGCAGACTCGTCTTTTAGTATATGAAGTGTTCTCGATAAGTATATTAGGTAATCATATGATATTTGGCACAATTTCCAAATATAACGAGCATGAGTGTAAATCTTTAATTGTACTTTAATTGTACTTTTATTACATGTATGACAAAATCACGTTGTCTAGTGTCCAACTTGTCAAAGCGTTTCTTATCATCCAAAGGTTTGTTAGCCATATAAAACCACAAAAACATTATAATTAGAATGCTCGTTCACAGAAGCCAATTCACAAGAGAATTATATATATATACCAAGCCCAGCGAAATGATTCAAAACAAACCCATTCCAAATGGCAGTCAATTGAAATTTTGAGTTTTTATTTCCATGGCAACATTAATTGCATTATCCTCTCGACCAATCAGAATGCAGTAATTTTGTCATGCATATAATAAAAACAGATGCTGTATATATGTTATTCACTGGTCGGGAGGTCGTTTAGGGAAACTGTGCCCGAGTACTTGAGGACGCAGGCCGTTATGTAACATATACAATATTCGCGTTCGAACTGTATGGGATTTGTAACAGATCGGCTTGTAAATCCATACAGTTCGGTCGTTCATATTGTATATCTATTGCACAAAGAGTGTTCACCTTTAACGATAAGATTACCAATTCACGATGCGTGATTGACATTTCATTTACTTAATTTTCCATAAATTGAATTTTATTATATTCTGTTTCGACTTATTTGTTCTAAAATTTCCAGGACTACCATTCTTTATTTTTCCGTTCCGCAAAACAGTTCAATTTATTTTATCTATACGGAGCGCGCCGCAATTTTCCCAGGTACAAACCTTTGTTTCGCTTTAAAATGATATGTAAGACTCGCAAATTGAAAATATTCAAGCAAAAGTAACGTTAAAGTCCATATAACGTCTTGGTGATTTAACATATAGTTAATCTATGGATTCTCCTGAGATAAATTGTAATATATCTTGTCAGCTGAAAATTTCATCTTCATAGGCTTTTTTGCTGTTAAAGTTGACGGAAGTGATGTCATAGAGGGCATCTGTCTACATGAAAACCTCTTTACAGATGCGCGCTATGACGCTAGACTGTCCAAAATGGCGGCGCCCAGTAGCATAAAATACGAAAATGAAAAAGTTATTATTCTCGACTACAAGAGCAGATACCGTAAAATTATTATTTCTAAACATTATACTTGAAGGCCTTTTATTTCAAAGTAATTTATATTTTTGTGTACAGCTCCCCTTTAATATCACAGTGAACAGCCTAACAATATTCAATAGAGTCAAAACATGCTGTCCAGAAAACTGTCTAAACTCTTACTCTAGCACATTCGAACCCATCTTATGCGGACACCCTTCTTAAGTGTACACCCGGGTGTCCAACCAAATTTGAAAATTGCCCGAATTTTATTTACTATTTAAATACTTTACAAGACCAAATTTTGCTCGAATTTAATGCTTAAAATTTCTTATTTTTGCCCGAATTTTCTCAATTTTTTGCCCGAATTTTTGCCCCCCACACATCCCCAGTAGCGACGCCCCTGCGTACACCCCTCTTATGTGGACACCACTCTTTAGCGGACACCCCTCTTAAGCTGTCACCCCTCGTAAAAGGACATCCCTCTCAAGCGGACACCCCTCTCAATGGGACACCACTCTTAAAAGGACAGTAGGACACCCCTTTCAAAAGGACACCCCTTTCAAAAGGACACCCTAAAGCGGACACCATTCTTAAGCGGACATTAATCTGAGGCCATCTCTTTACTAAAACGTTATATTTACTACCTCTCGTAAGGTAGCAATTGGGTTATCCGGCATCGCGTCGTAAAAAACCTTGCATCGCGCCCTATTAATGCGATCACAACTTGTTATACATCAATTTAATGCAAATTGATCATAGAAAACAGTGTTAAAACCTAATTTTATTGGGGGTGAATTGTTCAATTGTTTTATTTGCTGAAAGAAAAAATAAGAGTGTTGGGTTCGTCTGGTTAAAGCCTTTGGAATTTAATTTATGGTTTTCCAGTTTATACCGTTGTAACCTCCGATAAATGACCAGCAAAAACGTGTCGGCGATTTTTGATACGTTGCGTGTTTTCGTTTTTATCGCGTTTTGAATTTAAAAGATATGAAATATGTTGTGACTCCCATTAAAATCATTATTAAAAATTGAACAAAACAGAATTTCAAAAATCGCCGACACGTTTTTGCTGGTCATTTATCGGAGGTTACAACGGTATAAACTGGAAAACCATAAATTAAATTCCAAAGGACTTTAACCAGACGAACCCAACACACTTATTTTTTCTTTCAGTAAATAAAATAATTGAACAATTCACCCCCAATAAAATTAGGTTTTAACACTGTTTTCTATGATCAATTTGCATTAAATTGATGTATAACAAGTTGTGATCGCATTAATGTGCGATGCAAGGTTTTTTACGACGCGATGCCGGATAACCCAATTGCTACCTTAAGCGCAACCGGACACCTATCACAAGGTCCCAATGAGCGGAATGACCTCTCTAAAGCTGACAGATTGTACTTCTCTTTGCCGAATTTCGTAAGCTGAACGACCGACTTTGTGACTCCGGAAGCAAACATTTATTCATTATTTCTTTAAACTTATTTTAAACATCGTTAATGTATTTTATAATTATTTTGATAAGCTCCCTACTATGCTTCAGCTTGTCCTCCAATAGTTATACACACCCCTTGAGCGGACACATATAGGCGAGGTCCTAACAGAGGTACGTTTGTAACACTCTAAACCTGCTCTCTTGTTGTAGGTTGAGTTGTACTCACAATCAGTATAATTGATAACTTTTTCTGATGATGTACATCAATTTTCCCCAACAGATTGTCCAAGGCTCACGAGCAACTCGTAAAAACATCACGTGAACGGGAAGCTCTGAAGAATGAAAAGTAAGTATTTCCGCCTAATAAAAAGGAGAAATTCCTGATGATATTTTCGCGATATGATAAACGTCCATCATCTTATTTGCCACCTTTGGTGTTAGCAACCATGTAGTGACATGTGTAATACTGTACTAATCAGAGAATTGAATCGCTGCTCTATAACTAAGTCTGCGGTGCAACAACAGTGTTATCTGATTTTTTACTTCATTACTTATCTTTAGTTTGATTACCATGTGCGCAATTTCCTAGCACGCAACTTCCTAGCACGACACATCTGTCTGTCTGTCTGTCTGTCTGTCTGTCTGTCTGTCTGTCTATCTGTCTGTTACAGAGTGCAAAGGTGCATCGGAGTAGTGAGCCTGTCAATATTTTGGACAACGATTTCGATTACTGGAAACAGGCCGCAAGGTTCCCCATTATTTGTGACATTTGTTCTTTCCACTAGGCATAAGATGGTTGTTCGACTGCAGAAGATGATGCAGTCTCACTGTGAGGAAGCTCTGTCATTGCTGGTGGCTAACACGGTGAACTTTGGAGAAGAAAAGGTCCTGATTGATCAACATCGTAATGCGGTAAGCATTTGGTTTTTTCAGGCATCATTCACATTGCCGGCGGCATTCCTGCGAATTAATTTCTAGCACAGGCGCCAAACGTTTCATCAGACGAACCAAATTCCAATTTGGCCGACCTAAATCAAGAAAATTGCGCCTATTGATTCATTCGTCGAACTTTTAGCGAGACGAACTTAGTATACTTAATTTACACGAATTATCCACGGCCAGTTATTTAAATTGTGTTATAAAATACATACCGTAAACTTCCGAAAATACGCCCTGGGCTTATATTTGCTCAAAGGACATTTTTGTTGGGATTATATTCTGAGAGAGCTTATTTTATGGAGGGAATTTTGCGTTTAAAATAGCTTAGGATTATTATTGCATGAGATTTTGCACGAGTGTGAATATAGTCAGGCTAACCAGATAACCTTAATATTTACCTTAATAATTAGCTTAGTTCGGTATACTGTATCTACATTAAAGCTACATATGAGTACAAATGAATCCTTTACTCGTGTATTTGAGGTCTATTCCTTACCATGCCCATGGTCTTATATTTTGCGGGATCTTATTATTGGAAGGATTTTGGGAGCTTAATTTCGGGCTGGGGCTTATTTTCGGATGTCTACGGTATATCGTATTGCAGTTTCGATTTTTTAATATTTTTGTTTTGAAAAATGCGAGAAACGAGTAAAATGCCTGCCCGTGTTATCTGTCAAACAATCGAATTTAATTTAATTTAATACAAATCTTTATACAGAAAGCCTACGTCACTATAGATTATAAAATAACATGTATGCTACGCGTGTTCTGATTGGCTAATACCCGTGTTTGGATCAGGTTATCCAAACACGGGAATTTTGAGGTCGTGTCACACAAAAAGCAAATCATGCCGGCCCATCATCGTTTTTAAACATTAACATTCTACATAGTATGCACAATAACTATAAATAAAATATAGCAATCTTCCCTGTTTATTTTCACAAGATTTTGCAAAAATAGGCCGAAAATATATAGGAAATTATAAGTATTTAAAGTGGACAAAGCAACGCTAAAGCGAACGAGAATTTCCGTATAATTTATGAAGGCGAAGTTTACCTTATTGAAAATTTCAATAAAACCCCAAAAAGACAATACTTTTATAGACATAGTCTACCAAGAGAACATGGAAATGGTGTAAAATCAAATGTTTATTTTAGTTTTCGTCGGGCAGGATATTTACAAAGAAACCATTTATTTTGTCCTGTAGCCAACAAAAAATCACCGAACAACACTTCGACAGTGAGAGAAAACCATTCAATAAAACCCCCAAAAACAACATTTTTATAGACATAGTCCACCAAGAGAACATGGAAAAGGTGTAAAATGTTTAATTTACCTCTTGTCGGGTAGGATATTCACGAAGAAACCATTCATTTTGTTCTTGTAGCCAACAAAAATTCACCGAACAACACTTCGACAGTGAGAGAAAACCACAAAAAATATTCTGTGTGTAGAATATGAAGGCTAGGCAAACTCACAACATCACTTTACATCTGCAGCAATCCAACCAGATTAAATCCATCTGGAAATATATCTTTTTCATCTTTCCAAGCTGTTTTCCTGATGTTTTTACCGATCAAGCTTATTTTCGGCTCTTTGCTGTCGTCAGCGTCAATAGAAAGCTATCCATGATTGGCCGATTAGCTTAGAAGAACATGAAAGACCTCCCCTGATTGGTAGTTGATGGTTTTTGGGAGAATTGCAATGTTGATCTAATTATATTAATAACTTTTAGTGATATTTCTCTGTGGTTATTTTATAAAAGAAATACCTAATGGGTTTCCGTGTTTGGATAACGTGATCCAAACACTTGGGATGTTGCTCGACTTTCGAAAAGCTAAAAACACTCGCCTATCGGCTCGTGTTTTTTGCGCTTTTCTCAAGTCTCGCAACATCCCGCGTGTTTGGATCACGTTATCCAAACACGGAAACCCATTAGGTATTTCTTAAGTGATTTTCAGTAGGGCTCTGGTAACAAAAGAAAAGTATAAATAAAAAATAGAATAAATATTAATACATATAGTATAAATCTAAAAAATATATAAAAAGTTAAATTTAAAAAGTCAATATATATATATCAATTTATAAAAAAATAAAATAAAATAAACGCATCATTTAGTACGCCATGATCTTAAAATGGCCATTTTAAAACTACTAAAAGATGGAAGAGACCTTATTTCGACAGGCAAATCATTCCAATCTTTTATACAACAGTTCAGAGATCTTAACAAGCCTCTGTTAGTGATAGATTTTATAATTCTTAGATTGTTCTTCTGGCGTGTATCATAACTGTGAATATCCAATCCTCGAGTAAAATAATTACTAATTTCAGAATCATCATTCACCATCTTATAGATAAAAATACATCGATTTAGTTGTCTCCTATGTGATAAGTCTATCCACTTTAGATAGTCCAGAGCTTCACTTGATGAGGAGTGTGGCGTTCTGTCGAGGATGAGTTTAGATGCTTTATTCTGGAGAACTTGGATGGTATTCATTAGAATTTTATTGTTTTTATCACCCCAAACGATACTGGCATATTCGAGGATCGGTATAACCATGGTTGTAACGTAAAGTTTCCTGGTATGGATAGGGAGCAAGTGCTTGATGCGCTTTAAAACAACAAGCCTTTGTGCAACTTTCTTCTGTAATGCATCAATATGATTGTGCCATGTTAGATGTTGATTTATGGTCACGCCAAGATACTTAAACTCCGATACACTTCCAAGTCGATCGTGACCAACCGCAAGCTCAATTTCACCAAAATTCTTCAATTTTTGGCTACTTCCAATTATCATGAATTTGGACTTTTCAATATTCAGCGTCAGCTTATTATCTTGTAACCATAGTGCTATTGCTCTCAAATCTGTATTAAGTTTTGATTGAAGATTAGCAGCTGAACATTCGGGACAGTGGAATGCCATATCATCAGCAAACATGGTCATTTTGGAGTGTTGTATTACGGATTGAATACCATTGATGTATATAAGAAAGAGTAGTGGTCCAAGGATACTGCCCTGAGGCACTCCTATTGTAATATTTGCTGCAGGTGAAATTTCATTGCCAGACACTGTCTTCTGGGTTCGACCACTTAGGTAAGAATGGAACCACGCTAGACTTTTCCCGGACACACCTAGACTCTTGAGTTTATTACTAAGAATCAGGTGGTCCACAGTGTCAAATGCCTTACGTAGGTCCAAAAACACCGAGCCTGTTACTTTATCCTTATCCATATTCTACAAAATTTGGTCAGTAAAATTTATTAATGCTGTCGATGTTGAGCGTCGTTGTCGAAAACCAAACTGGGATTGCGATAATAAATTGTTTTGTTCAAGGTGAGTACATAATTGTATGTGCGCAGCTTTCTCCACAATCTTACTTACCGTTGGTAAGATCGAAATAGGTCGGTAGTTGTCCTTCTGGGATCGATCTCCTCCTTTAAACAATGCCGTGACCCTTGCCGATTTCCATACTTTAGGGAACATCCCATCCACGAAGGACTTGTTAATTAGTTCAGTTAAGACTGGAGAAATAACAGCAGAAGCATCTTTCAACAGACGAGCGCTAAGTTTGTCCAGACCGATCGCTTTGTTTGTTTTTAATCCTCTTAAACAGTCTGACACAAAACTTGTGGATATAATTTTTGGACGAAACTCGGAAATATTTGAACTCAAAACTCGGGAGACTGCAGAATTATCACGGGAAAATGCCTTCGAGAGCATTTTACCAACAGACACAAAATAATTATTCATGATCTTTGCAATAGATTGGTGATCAGTAAACAGCTTGCCTTTAACGAAAAGAGAAGAAATCGTCGATCCTTTCTTATTGTTTGGAAGTATATCTTTCATCGTACGCCACATTTTGCTGCCATCGTTTTTAGCTTCTTCAATCAGTTTGCAATAGTACTTAGATTTAAGATTCCTTTCCTCATAATTGGAATGATTTCGCAGTTTTTTGTACATATTCCAATGATAAATACTATTCAAGGTACGCGCTTTTCTATAATGATAGTCTCTGTCACGTCTAATTTCAGCTAACTTTGGCGTCGCCCAGATTGTACAATCTTATGTTCATTATTTACAAAGACCAAGTCAATCAGAGTTTTTGAATGCTCTGTTATCCTTGTCGGCTCATTGATTTTCTGTTTGATGTCGTTTTCGATTGCAAATAATTTCAGCAATCTGTTTGCAGAATTATTTTTTCTCAGTTGATCAATATTAAAGTCTCCATAAGCACCAAATTACACCGTTCAACATTAATTTTTGTAAGATTGTTATTTAAGGAATGGATAAAATCTGTTTCACGTAAATTTGGTGGCTTGTATAGAGGCAATCAAAAGCGGTTTACACATTGGTCGTAATATTTCAATCCATAAGAACTCTTCATTGTTAACTGCCAAATCTGGTCTCACATGGAAAGGGATGCTTTCGCGAACATAAAACAAAACCCCACCGCCACTAGATTTAGCCGAACAGTTTCGATCCTTACGGACAATTGTATAACCTGTTATTTCAAGTTCATTATCAGCAATGTTCGAAGAAAGCCAAGTTTCGCTCAACGCGAGAATATCGAAGGTGTAGTTAGACAGTAGCTCCCTAATCCCATCTAATTTATTCACTAGTCTGTTAACATTCAAATGAGCAACTTTAAAGCCTCTCAAAAGACGCATTCGAGGTGGATCTTGAAATGTGTCGAATGACATATCAGATGTAGAAGGAATAGCATCCTCGCTATCCACTATCATTGGAAATAAACATTTCAAACATGACCAGTTAGTATTCGGAATGCATACCTCAGCGTATTCATTGCTTCCCATTCCTGTGCACTTTGCGTGATACCAAATATTGCAATCATCACATTGAACTGCCTTTTGGTTTTTACGACAACCTTTAGTACAGAGTCCACATGGATCTTTAACAGGACCGGGGTTTGGGCTTATGTCTCCAGCAAGAAGAAGAATATACGAAGCCGCCAGCGTGAGATTTAGTAGTTTGATTCCAACTTTCACTTTCAGAGATGTTGGGAGCCCAGACTCAACGGGACGACGAGACAAACATGAGTTTCTAGTCGGATAAACCCTTTGGTCTGCCTTTAGAGCAATAATAATCGAGGTACAACCATTTTTTGTCTTCTGTATTTGTTCAGGAGAGTCCAGAAGTAAAACGATAGTTAATAAAATAACCAAAGAACCAGAGCTACTAAAAAACGTAGCACCCGCCATATTCAACTCACAAATGAGATATTTATTATATGACCCTTATATGATTATTGACTCGACGACATGTCGACAACCAGACAGTTTGTTGCCATTATTTTCGTTCTCGTTTGTCGCAGTACTCGCGAAAGATGTCGTCTGTGTTTGACTAAAGAATTCTCTCCACCCCCCTCTGGAGTCTGGATAGTGTTAACGGAGAGTTTGCATTTGGAGCTACAGTATATATATATTAAGCAGATTTTACCTGTTTAAAACTGGTATTATAGTACAGTGAAATACGGAAATTTAGTGTGTATTCCGAGCTCAGATTTCATTGTACTCTCAGTCTTATTAGGCAACACAATGTGACAGTCATAATAAATAAATTGTGGTAACTCATACATTAGCTAGGCTTCATGAACATATCGTATTTTTAAAAATCAGCAAATCCGTACGCCTGAGTTCCAAGCTAAATAAAGTTCAAATAAGCTAAATAAAGCTAAATAAGGTTCGGCATCTGAACTAAGGCCTTATTGAGTTATTTTGATATTGGCCGTAACTTTGTTGATAAATTCTTATTTCAACTCTTCGTACAAATTTTCTCCTTTTATGTCAATGTTAATTAATTTTATTATTATGAATTTAAGTCCGATGGATTTGCTTTTAACCATAATTAAAAAATCGTCATTATTGTGTCTCAAGTATAATGACGATTTTTTAATCACAATAATGGCGATTTCTAGCATTCTCACATATTTAGAAAATAAATAAAGAAATAAAAAATTAATTAATAAAAATAATAAATTTGAGATGGGCACCTTGTGCACTGCCGGGCGCTCGAACCGTCTCCCAAATTTTCATTATGGGGTGTTTTGCCACCCCTTGTTATATTTTCTGAAAGAAACACTGGTTAGAAGGTATAATTAATTGTTAATAGATTAGTTTCGTCAGTAAATTTTCGAATTTAGGTAGAGAGTAAGTGTTCCTTCTTTTGATGTCCATTTTATTGAAATTCATTGAGGTTTGGTAGATTAGTTTTTGTTTACCCCGGTTTGTCTTGACTTTAGGCGAGTGTAAGTTATTACTGGTCCTTGTATTGTAGTGATGAATACTGCTGCTTCTGGTTAGTTCAAAGTCGAAGTCAATAAGATTGTTAATACATTAAAAAATAAACTAAAATAAACTATATTTTATAGTCCTGGATAACCAGACAGACGCCAACCCTTGTTACCAGTGCTGAAAACGTTGGAATCCCCCGGGAGCCCCCTACACATGGCACGCCATTGTTTCCACATCATACCCACATTGGCGTTGGGAGAAAATCTTTAGATGCTGGTGAGATGAGTCAACACCTGCAAGCACGCTATTCAAATCAGTCTCGGGTGCACACCCAGGCGCCTCCTCGAAATTCAGGCGAGGATCCTGAATACACCTGGAGAAGATTATCACCAATGACGACAGAACATCAGGGAACACAAAAGGTGATCTCGAATCGTCTGCATAAGACCTCCGGACATCCAGAACATTCTTATCCCCCAAATTATGAAACGCAAGAGCCTATGGGCGAACAAATATTAAGTGATCATTCTAGTCCTATTGAGGAAAGTAACGTGGAACATCGCCGCCAGTCTCCCGTCAGAAATACTCAACATGAAAGCGATGACGAGAAGGTATTATGGAGCATTATTTTATTTTTATTTATTCGATCGATAGATAGGTAGGTAGGTAGGTAGGTAGGTAGGTAGGTAGGTAGGTAGGTAGGTAGGTAGGTAGGTAGGTAGGTAGGTAGGTAGGTAGGTAGGTAGGTAGGTAGGTAGGTAGGTTAGGTAGGTAGGTAGGTAGGTAGGTAGGTAGGTAGGTAGGTAGGTAGGTAGGTAGGTAGGTAGGTAGGTAGGTAGGTAGGTAGGTAGGTAGGTAGGTAGGTAGGTAGATAGGTAGGTAGATTAGATGGATGGACGGACGGACGGACGGACGGACGGACGGAGGGAGGGAGGGAGGGATGGACGGAGGGATGGATGGATGGACGGGCGGATGGATGGATGGATGGATGAAAGGAGCGGGCGTCGCGACGCACTAATCCCGGCTAAATTTTCTGAACAATATTTAAATATTTGACATTTTAGTTTCCCTATAGTTGGGCTATCAAGCGTTCTATCTCTTCAAAATTTGGTATTTTTACCTGCTCCGTGCGCAGCATATAAAATATTACACTAAAGTGAACTGGAAAAAAATCGTGACGTCAGTGAAAATGCTGTACCTGTACATTCACTACATCAGTGTACATGTATATATAACAGCCACATGGCTGAGCGTGTTACCGACATTGAAAAAGGTTACAGGTTCGATCCCTGTCCGTGACGTTTCTGAGCATTTGAGCTTGACGATCGTCCATGTATCGTCTGTTTACTTATATATCAGCTGGTATATTATGTCACCGGCCTGCCAAAACGTTTTATAAAAATAGACTCATTCTTTTGCTTATCTCTGATGTTTTCCAGGGACCATTCACTGAGTTGAGTCCTTCCACGACAAATGAGAGTTTGACTGAGCAGTCAACGGAAGAAGACCAGGAATCCGGAAAACCTGAGTAATTGATTTTATTCATTTTATTTATTCATGTATTTCAAGTGGTTCTCCGATGAAAAAATAAGCTCACATTTTTTTAAATAACGTTAAAGATATCATGCGAATTAGTAATCGTGCAATTTCGAAATTCGTTGAAATAATGGTTGTACTGTATCTTATGTGTAAAGTTTGCGTTTTAGGATACGCCATTAATATAGCCGAGTTTGGGAGGAATGGGTCGAGACTGCTTTTGACGTCATAGCCTCAACAAGCTTAGCTCTGAATTGTTGCTCTTGAGGCCATGACACTATAACCTGCCCTTTAATGTAACTTGCTATAAATTTACGTTTTACACGTAAAATACATTTTTCCCAACGAATTTTGAGATCAAATTTCGCATGATTGCTAATTGTTGTAATAGCTTTAAGATCATTTGAAAAAGTCATGTTTTTCATCGCAGAACCACTTTAAATGATATCTCAGCATTTGGAAGACATACCTGATTTAATATTCATTATGTTATTTTGTCGGAAACTCGCCGTTTGTTTTATCAAATGTAAACAATAACATATGTTATTACCTCCAGGCGGAGGTAATAACATATGTAAACGTAAACAATAACATATATAATGATATATGTAAACAATAACACAAGTGCGCAATGCTGATCACTCTGAGTTCCTTTAATTTGTTTTTTTAGTTGTTTATTTGTCTATTCACTCATTGATTCGTTCATCCATTCTTTCTTTTATAAATTAGTTTGTTTATTTATTTATTTATTGATTTATGAAAGGTCATGTAAGCTAAGTGCATGAGATACACGTAAGCTTCTTTAGTAAAAGCAGTTGTGAATATATAATATATATAGAACCTCAGTCATCCAGGAATGATTTTGAATCCCAGAGGCCAGATGGAAAATAAATCCGTAACCTTCTAATGCCCTCGGTCCGTGTTATACCGATAGAGATTCAACTGCTAGCCAATAAAAAAAAAAAATTGTGTGTTGCTGGGAGAAAAGTAACGATTGAGACTAGCAGAAAATTGCCACGCAAATCTGTATACTATATGAGTATGAAAGACCTTTTTTCTGATGCCGAAACATTAATTTTTTTCTGATGCTGAAATATTTATATACATGTATACATAATTTTTTAAAAGCTTTACTTTTATATGCATGGGTAAAATCGACGTTGGACAAGAAAGATTTTGAAAAAATGTTGGGAAGGAGGTGTATCATAAAAACAATTAGAAAAAGTAAAAATGTAGACGAGGACAGCGGCGGCATATATTGTGTTACCAAAAATTAAAAGGTCTCGGTTTATGAATACTGTAAGGTGATTTAAAATTAGTAGCATTCATATATCATGTGTACAATATAATTCATGTGTTTATTGTAGTATTATTGTTCTTTTCGTTTCATGACGTTATTTCAGTCTACCTTTGAATATAAACAGTGATGTATTGAAAATGCTACATCAGCAGCAATCAAGGCAAACCGAACTTAATCATTACGTTCGTCAGGTATGACCTATGTGGAAAATTTATACAAAGACAACTCGTCTTTTTCTGTGCGCAATTTGTTATAGGGCTGCTTCACCCCCGTCAATATTCCATGCTCCCAATAACCCCTCCCCTTAATTTAAGAGAAGCGTAAATATTTATACTGAAAACCTTTTTAACCAGAGGTAGCTTCGTGGAAGGAAGAAAAACTTTTTTACAAGTGACATGACATGAGGAAATATCAACAATTTATATCCGTAGTAATAATCAACAACATTAAGCACAAATATTTAAACGGAAAAGTCGGAGTTCTGACCGTTTAAAAACCTTATGTGTGTATATGGAAATTCACAATGAATCATGTAACGTTGATTCCAAAGAGTTGCATTGTCTAATCACTCCGTCTTGACTGATACGACTAAGTTGAAAAATTGCATTATACATTGCTGATTATCTTTGGCATTAAATGACTTGGCAACAAAAAATAACTATACGAAATGTCGCAGTTGCCCATACAAGGTTTGAAATTTGAGTTTGATGACGTCATTAGTTGTGCATGTAAGTGCAATTTCCGTCTATATTTCAGAAAGTGTCACTTGCACAATGACTAAACTTAATCGGCAGCAATATTAGAATTGGGCTTACCAACTTGCCAGTCGAGTTTCGTGTCGTTAAATAATTTTAATGGGTTCTTCATTTCTCCTAACATACACCATTCGAAAGAATTAGAATATGGAAATATATATATATATATATATATAGCAAAGTGAAAAGGTGGTAAACTGCCGAGAATTTAGTGACGAGATACTGACGTTTCGAGCGGAGCCCTTCATCATCTTACTCTGATGAAGGGCTCCGCTCGAAACGTCAGTATCTCGTCACTAAATTCTCGGCAGTTTACCACCTTTTCACTTTGCTATATATTCAAAACACTGTCTACGCAGCACTCTACTTTTATATATATATATATATATATATATATATATATATATATATATATATATATATATATATATATATATATATATATATATAATAAAAAGACGTATTAGGAGCATTATACAATAGTCTCAATGCTCTTACAACAATATATTCTTAATTTTACTTATAAAACTTATTACAGTTTACAGTTATATATAGTGGCGCTATATAAAACGTATTATATTATTTTATATAGCTTTTGAAAAAATCTCCGAGCAGCGGTAATGGGTCAGAGTTGCCAGATTTAGCTTCACTGACTATCACATCCTTGCCCGTCGTTCATAATGGTAAGTGTAATATATAATCAACTTATATATATATATATATATAGTTGTATTAAGTTGTCATATATACTCAGAAAAACTTTGAGCTCCAGACAGGATTTCAACCCGCAACCTTCTGAATGCTATAGCCAGACGCTCTAACCATTGAGCCTCTAGAATTTAGATGACAGGGCAAGGTTAATTACGGTATTTAAACCTGGGACGAGTCGTACCGTGTGTGCACAATACAGTACTTGTTGGATTACAAGTCTTGTTAGCTTGCACAGCAAAACTTTTACAACTTTACTAACTTTAAACTTCAACTACCTAACTTAACCAACTTATATATGTTGTGGTCTGGGTTGCGGGACCCCCATAGACACGAACTAAGTGATGTGTTTTATCAACTGTGTATGTTTTTCATGTGTGTGTACTCAAATATTAAATGTTAGAAAAGAAATGTTAAAAAAACAAACTTATTAAATGTTAGAAAGCTAAACATTACATGGTGGCAGCGGTAGGGTAGCGTAATTCCTATTGGAAACAAACCTGATATCAACAAATAATTAACCAACACAACTATAGGTGATAAATCAGACATAACATGGCTTTAAAAAGTTTTTTGAACATAACTTAAAAGTTACTGTCCATGACCCAACGTTTCAACACTCCAATCTAGTTAATCTTCATCAGGGGTGATCGTTGTAAAGTTACAGTAGGATCCCTATTTATACCCTCAGAGAACCGATGATGACGTTATCTATTAACAAGATGCAAATAAGCTTCTGGTAATAAACCACCGTCATCGCGATTCAATGGGGCGTGGGCGCTATTGATATGCCAAGCGTCCAGACAACGTCTCTGATGGTAATAATTTTGGAATTTTACCACACAATCTCATGGTATAGGTTACGCACGCGATTTCCGACAAAGCAGAATTTTCCTCTTTTGAAAAGAAAACAGCCTTTGGTGTTCTTTTAAACGCGTACGAAACTGACGTTTAACGTGTACGAAACCTGATATTTTTAACGCGTACGAAACCTAATTTTGCGCCGATTCAAGAAACAATACGAAATCTACATGAAAGCTTTTGGGATTGCTCAAGAATTAGTCAAAAGAAGAACAATCGTGTATCTTACTCAACTTAGCGGGAACAGAAGCGGTTGAAGTATTCAATATTTTACTTTTGCAGAAGACGAAAGCATAATGAAGATCCGAAGTTTCTACTCGAGAAGTTTGAACAACATTGTTCACCACAAACGAATGTATAACCATGGATAGTAAATAGACTGGATAGGAAACTAAGATCACGTGCGACGTTTCCAGCATGCTGATTGGTTTAGACACCAGTTGATGGCGTTTGGTCGCGTGAAAACCTAGTTGCAAATCGTGACGTAACAAAAACACCATAAATCGCAACGTTTAGCGATAATACAGCTAAAAATTACAGTCAAACTGCCAAAAAATATCACAATGCCACTTTACGATGGAATATCCGACTACCATTACTCATTTTAGGCGAAAAGATCCAACTTTAGACGGTGAAAAACGCGTCCCAAATTTCAACTAAAACAACGGTAGTTTTGCGACGCCAGTTTCTTCACCACAAAACGAAAACAGCTGAAACAAAGACGAACAACATTTACCTCGATCATTTGGTCGTGGCTTAGGCAGGTTTGTAAGACGATGAAACATTTTGGAATCTCAATATAGCTACTATGAATGCGAAAATATGGAGACGTCGAAGAGAAACTCAGTAAAATCTGTGTATTCGTGACATCTTCTTGACATCACGAATTGCAACTAGGTTTCCACGCTGACGTCAGCCAGTTTCCTATCCAGTCTATTTACTATCCATGGTATAACCTACCAGCAACATGTTTTCAACATCAGAAATCAAGGAGCCAGAGAAACCATCGACGCATATTATGTAATAGACCTGTGAATAAAAGCAAGAAACTGCGAATTTGGGGCCCTTACTGATGAGCTGATAAAAGATCGAATCGTGTGACTGTACAATACGATCAGTCCAAGTTCGAAAAACAATGCTTCGCGAAACAAAGCTTACTCTGCAGAAAGCCATCGATGTTTGCCACGTTAGTGAAAGATCCCAAAGATGTCTCAAGGAAATAAAAAAAAACGAAACTACAAACAACGTACATGGCATCGACAAGGAGAAATTGTAGTCGAAAAACAACAACAACAACAACGAGAAACGCCAAAAACTAACGCTGTCCTGCTCACGGAAAGAAAACGTTTGTCGCAAGAAAACCTGTGAGACATATATGCTACTGAATTGTTCATATATAGCAACAATCGAGACAATTGAAAGCAACATTCGACAATCAATACAAACGACGTTGAAATCAGGAAGTTTCAAGTACCGACGAAGAATGAGGAATAGATCTCAAGATAAGCAAGATAGATGCTATAGTGCGAAATGTAATGTTAAGCTGTCTAATTTTGCCTTGGAGCATGTGGATAAGAAACCAAGAAGTGCGTGTATTCATCCAATGTTGTGAGACTTACTCGGGTGACAAAATAAACATACATGTGGAGAAGCATACCTTGATTGCAAGTTTAAAGAATAAAGTGTACAAGATCCATTGTTATTCGGTAAATCGAGACGTCGTGCCGATCCTAGGCCTATGGACAGTCAAAGAGCTTGAATTGGTTAAACGAGTCAACACTGCTTACGCAAGAAGACCTCTTTGAAAAATATCAAACGTGTTTGAAGGGCTTAGATGCCTCCTAGGAAAGTACCACATCCATGCCGGTAACACTAAGAGTCCATGTCAAGAATCCATATGGACGATGAGTCGAACGACCTCAAAAGGTTCAACACACATTTCGGCCGTTTTACATTCAATAGGTTGCCTTTTGGTATATCGCCAGCCCCTGGGGCGTTTCAGAAAGCTATCAGTCATCTGTATACAAAGGCGTCGAAGTAATCATGGATGACATTTTAGTATGGGGCAATGATGACAAGCAACATGACGAGAGAGTTATCCAAATGCTGAACCGCACAAGAGATGTTGGTCTCAAGTTAAAGAAAGGAGTACAACAAGCCCAGCTCCAGTAACTAGCCAAATTTATATGGTGCTGGGAAAGGGAGCATGAAAACACGATCAAACAGTAAACAAGCCATTGTTGAAGAGCCTGTACTGAAATTCTACGAATGTGACAAAAACCTGTTGTGTTATCAGTAAACAGCAGCAGCCAAGGACTGGTAGCAGTACTGTACTCCTTCAAGAGTATCAACCTGTGGCATATGCATCCGGCCGAGTTGTGTATGGCTATGAAACGTTTCACAGCTGCATCTATGGCAGCAAAGTGCAGGCAGAGATTCACCATATGTCATTGGACGCGATATTCCTGCAAAAGCCACTGCATTAAAGTCCCATGAGGTTCAAAAGATGCTAATAAAGTTAATGCGATATGACTTAGAAGTACGTATAAAAGAGGACAGGAACTTTACATATTAGATGCGCCATCTGATGAAACGCCTGACCAAACAACTGAAGAAGTGTTTGAAGTGTCTGTTGGTATGGTATGGTAAACTTTGTTTTGACAGGGTAGCCTACAGGCGAAGTCATGTTGTCATCCCCATGACAAGTGATCGGTTACCAGCCCCCAAAATACAAGATCCAAGTCGAGAAATGCCTTCATCCATGTTGGCAGTTCCGCGAGCAAGTATCGAGCTAAAGTGGTATCTTTTTCAAGGGCCAAAAAGTCAAATACTGGCGTGGAATAGGCAAAGATATCGCGAAATTGATGCAAAATTCCCTGTTTGTAGCATCTTCAAGCATGGATTACTATTCGAATTACTTCGAAATTGACCCACTTTCTACTACAACATCAGCCATGGTTATATCTCGCATGGAATCCCAAATGGACAGACATGGAATCCCAGATGAACTGATTACCGACAGCGGACCACAGTTCTCCAGTCACGAGTTCGACATTTTTCCAAGCAATGGAGTTTTAACAAATTATCCAAGATCTAATGGAATGGCGGAAAGAGCAGTCCAGACGGCAAATGCTCTTCTATAGAAGGCACAGAAGGGTGGAAAAGATCCTCATAAGGCTCTGTTAAAATACAGAAACACGCCCAGAGATGAATTTCTTGGTAGTCCGTCCAGAGACTTGTGTTCCAAAGGAACAGCCGAGACATCGATGAAGCCCAAAGTAACACTAGAGCCCCGTTCCTACATTGTCAAGTATGGAGGAACAGCACGAGAGAAACCACAGATGTCTACTGAAAGGGATGTAATATAAAATCAACTTTTATATGTTGCATGCCCTGAGTTCTAAACTGTGAATGTTTGTCATGTGTCGAGTTTTATTAATAAAAATGTTAGAAAGCTAAACATTACAGTAAGTGCCGTCAGTTTAAATATGGGAACGACAAAAATGTACTAAAGTCGACGCCCATGAAAATCTTGAAGATATTCGTTGTTTTTTTCATTGATTTCTCGGTCATTTTTATAACTTTTATTTTATTTTATAACTTTTTTGATTCCTAATTCTTATTTTATAAGTTCTTTGATTTCTAGTTCTTATTTTAACTTCTTTGATTTTTTTATAACTTCTTTGTTTTCTAAGTCGTACTTTTATAACTTTGATATTATTTTATATAACCTCTTTGATCTTATTTTATTTGATTTGTAAATCTTATTTGATTTGTAAATCTTATTCTATAACTTTGCGCTCTTATTTTATAACTTCTTTGATTTCTAGGTCTTATTTTATAACTTTAATTGATATTATTTTATAACTTCTTTGATTTCTAGGTTTATATTTTATAATTTCTTTGATCTTATTTTATAACTTATTTGATCTTATTTTATAACTTATTTAATCTTATTTTATAACCTCTTTGATTTGTAGATCTTATTCTATAACTTTGATTTGATTTCTAGGTTTTATTTTAACTTCTTTGATTTTTTATAACTTCTTTGATTTTAAGTCTTATATTTTATAACTTATTTAAAACTTCTTTGATCTTATTTTATCTTATCTTTGATCTTATCTTGATTTGTAGATCTGGGAACTATAGTCAAAGTTTGTCTCGATTTGTGGGGAACACGTTTGATATATGTATCCTCCAACATCACATGAAGCGAACCCGAGAATCCATACCAGAAAATTTGACGAACATTTTTGTTGTGTTCGTTTGTATTGTTTATTTCGTTGATACGAGTTGTATTTTTAGATGACGCTGAACCAGTTATTTCGCCCATTAAAGAACACGGCGTTAAAAAGGACGACGGAACAGTTCGATTCATTATTGCCAAAAACTCACCCAATGCAGTAAGTTTAATCAATTCTTGAAATGTTAACAAATGGTTTGCCAACACGACCAGGTGGAATATTTATCATATATTATATGGCTTTCTCCTATCCTGAATTCTGATTGGTTAATGCCCGATCCGCAAAAATGCATATCCGGCCCACGGTCCGTCTTTTTCCGGTTGCTACTTCATGTTAGGATCATTATAGTTGTGTTGGGGACAGGCTTACCTGAAGTAACCAGCTTTAGCCATACATGAAGTACCTACCCTTTTTCCGTATCCGGACCGCTGTCCCGGATGTTCTTGTCGGTGGAAATTTCAAATATTTTTACATCGAAAAAACGTCTATTACCATTGAAATAGTATTACAAAATATAACGTTACATTTCGTTCACTGAAGCCCAGCGAAACCTTTCGGCTAACATCGATAAAGAGTGGTTGGTTGAGTATCACGTAAAACTGCTGTAAGGGCCTGTTCGTATTGGCGGGATGAAATCGACAACGTTAATTGCTTCTTTGTCATATTTTGAAACTCGGCGTTAATTAACCCGGCTAGCCAGGCAAACATTCCCCATGTGAAACCTGGTTGGAAAAAAATCTCACCTAAGTGAGCCATCTTTCAGTGGCGGCACTGGTGCGCCGCACCGGGCCCATGGACCGAGGGAGGCCATCCGGCAAACTGCTTCTATTTATCAATGGTGCAATTAATAATATTTTCTTAAAAATAATGGATACACTACAAAAAAGTGATTTGTGGTCTTTAGATTTTACTCAAAAGTGCTCTAAAAATGCAGGAAATGCCATTTCAGAGACGCTAAATTCAAAAATGTTCTTCCGGAAAATCCACCCGTACCCTCCCTCCCACAAAGTGACAACATGTGTAGGGGTCCAAACCTGGGCCCACACCCACGTAGTGCCGCCACTGCCATCTTTATTCATATATGAACAGGCCCTGGACCCTAAATAAACATTGTAGACTGAAGCATGTACTATCGTTTTGCTTTGTATTTTAGGACGATCCCTCGTCGGTTTCCGGTTCCACCGTCACGGAGCAAGTGGATAGCAAACAAATTGCGTTCAGGAAATCTGCTGCGGTAATAACATTTTCGACGGTGTTTTAACTTTTAATACAATGGAAAAATCTTTCATATTTAAATATATATAATTTTTATAATTTTATATTTTATATATTTATAATTTTATATATATATATATATACAGTATATATATATATATATATATATATAAATTATATTATAAATATGAGCTTTTTCTGAGGTTTTAATTTCTGAGGTGATAATTAACGAAGGCGAAGCCCGAGTTAACTATTGTCTCAGAAAGTGAGAGCGAATAATCTAATTAATTAACAATTAGATTATGGTTATATATTATCATTTCATAGTTATTGAGAGCGCATAATGTAATCTATAATCTGTAATCTAATGTAATAATTGTGGTCTATCGGCCATATATAGTGAGTAGAAAATAAGATTACAGCATTTGCATTTATACCAATTACAATTATTTCCCTCTCAAAATAGCACTTGTATGTGTATCAGATCGCAATGCTATATTTAGTCGTTAGGGTTTTAGTATTTTTCTTTTCTATTTAAAACACGCTCGTCTGACTTTCACATGATTCCATTGTATTATTTAACATAATTCCGTGTTGACAGTTACAGTAGCACAGTACAGTACAGTACAGTACAGCACAGCACAGTACAGTACAGTACAGTACAGTACTTAATTCGCTTACCATACTTGTTCAAACACATGACATGCAAATATGCGCATCCATTCCCCCATTTTCCAATGAAGTTACAGTAGCTCGTTAAAATGCTTTTGGCATTTGAGATTCCATGACAATGCTCATGAAGATTCATATCGAAAAAATTTCGTTCGCTGCATAGTTCAACAAATTGCACAAATAGCCCGGCGGTTTAGCCCAAAATTTTGCCTCAATCGTTCGTTTTTTTATTAAAGAATGAAACTTGGCAAGTAGATAGAGTTACTAGTGCTGATGATTTTCTGATATAGAGGCAACGCAGATTTCTTACTGGTTGCCTCAAAATCGAGTTTTTCTTTCAGTTTACCAATAAAGTATACTATCTTATAAAAAAGTGAAAATTCAAAGTTCACTTTTAGCGAATATTATCCATATCATTAGAAAGTTTGCAAAAAACTATATTCAAGCGGGTAGGAAGATTTTCTAAGCCTATTTTGAGTTATTAACGCTTAAAAATGTGGAAAATGTCACAAAATGCTACACAATGCTTGTTTTTAGTGGGTTTAGCCTTCTGTAACTCAAAACGAGCTTGGAAAATCGTACAACCCAACTTCATATAGTTTTTTTCAGTGAAAAAAACATTTCAATTTAGGCAAATCGTTCGATTTTTTATGGCCTTTTGAATTTAGCTTTTGATGGCCGTCGTATTTTGTGACAACCAGGAGCCTGGATCTAGCAAGTTTTCTGACGTCACGCAAGGTAGTCGGTAAAATATCGAAAACAAAGCTGCAGTGTAAACAGACTCACCATTAGTCTGTTGCTGGGACTTCTCGACTGGTTGAGTTCGTTTGAATCTTTAGGTGCTACAGCATGAATGGTTGGGTATACACAAATCCCGAGATCGTCACTCTTGATAATTTCGGATAATTTGGGCAGGGAAAAAAATGGAAGGTTCGAAGACCCATTTTGCCTTCACGAAGTCAACCCAGATTCTCTTTCTTTTCTTTGCTAGGTTAATCGTGGTCGAAATATTTATTTTTGACTTTGCCGCTTTGCCCAGCGTGCGAAGAATATTCTTACCGCATGTTTGTTTATCTGATGTCGGGTTCGAACTAAGCGAGTGATTGACATGAAACAGTGTGGCACGAAAATTTGATGTGGGCGCTGATAATAAACCGGAATATTTTTAAATGGCCTTACTAAAGTCACTGGTAAACCTCTATTATCCAGCTCAAGCTGGGTCAACTGATTAACAAGCGGAAGTCGAAAAAGTATAGACGGGTATTCTGCAATCTAACAAAATATTTTTTGTGATAAGGAATAGTGTGAACGCACGATTTATTCATGTAATTGACCGCTAGCTGCACAACTGTTAACCATCTTTTCACAATCAGCAAACGAACGCAGTATATCAATGCAGATAAACCGACAATTTATAGTGAATTTGCATGTAGGCCGAAAGTTTATCTAGACCACGAGTACCTTGCGTGACGTCACAAAATGTACTCGTTCCAGACTCCTCGTAGCCACGGAAGTGGTCCATCAAAAAGCGCCTTTTTACGATCTTTAAACTGCCACAAAAATCGGAGGATTTTAAGAAATTCATTTTTGTTTTTGCAGAAATACTAGAAATCATATCAAGATTTGATATCGCTAAAAATATCTTGGGGTTAGGTGCACTTTAATAGGTAAATTGGAAGATAAATCACCTCTATATCAGAAATTCATCAGCACTAGTAACTCTATCTGCATGTCAAGTCTCGTGCTTTAATACAATTTCACCTTAGCCTCTGGACTAAAATGACTTAGCCCTTAGGTTTTCTAATTGTATTACCTTTTGTGTTTTTCATCAGACCCCTCGTAAGGGATTCAATTCGAGTAAGATTCCCGTACCACATTCTCCTCCTAATAAGGATTACCTTGATACCACTTCTGGAAACTCTGTACTTACTCCTGAGCAAGTTGGCCAGCTAGCTCGTTTAATTCAAATGTACCAAAAAGATAACGAAGACGAAAATTTGCCCTCCCCTCAGAAAATGTTCCAGTACCTGAGAGATGTGCAGACCAGGTGAGAATATATAGGTTTGTTGTTTCTCATTTTGCGCGTAACGTTATGTAGTTACAGGAGACAGTTTGCCCTATTCACCTTGTATTTATCTAATGATTTTTACCACGGTCCGGTCGATAATAATAATAACAGTCCATATTTAATCAGGGTAGCTACTTCAGTTATACACAACTCCTATCAACGTAAAACAAAAATATAAATACAATTATAAGTAACAGTTCAAGATAAGAAAGCATGCAGAAACTGTTCCATATTGTTAAAAATTATCGCTCCAACCTTATCAACAATAACTACCACAATAACAACGAACCACAACACAACAACAATAATAACAACAACAGGAGCAGCGATAACTTTATATGTTTGAAAAAGTTGTATAGTTCAATCTATATCACCATAAATTTATAATTTTGTGAGTGTTGATGAAAATCTTGAAATTCCTATGACGCCAAATATGATATTACTGATATAGATTCTACATGAAGTGAATAGTTGAATAACTTGAATGCCAAAATATTTTATGATTTGAGCTGTGCGTTGATGTTCTATAAAGGTTTGTTTTTCGGAAGTGGCGTCAAATCAGGAATTTGACTTTCTTTCCTGTTTTCCTTGTGATAGAGTCATTGAGGATTTGAATGAAAAAGTTGATAAAATCTCTAGTATAGCGTTCAAGTATATCATCAACGTTTGAATTTGGTCAAATTTCGCTAGCGGAATATTGTATCCAAAATGATGAGTGATTTGACGTCACATGTGTCACACTAATGCATTTCCGACAAACAAACTTTTATAGAACAGCAACGCAAAGCTCAACTCATAAAACATTTTGGCATTCAACTGTTCACTTTCATCTATATCAGTAATATCGTATTTGGCGTTATAGTCAGTTTAATTGACCAGCCAAATAGTTCATTTTTGTGTTTGTTTACCCGTTTGTCCAAAGGGGAGAAATGGAAGAAAGGAGGCAGAACATGGACAAACATGAATCCCTTGATCCCGCTGTCTTTTCGTCTAAACAAGTTAAGAACGACAACAAGGCGAAAAGAAAACTCGAAGTAAATATTCCACCAACCAAATCAAAGGTAATTATATTTTTATGACTTATAGTTTGAGTGAAATACCAAATATTAGATATAATTTGTAATTACCAAATATAATTTGTATCGTTTGAAATTCATTGCAAAATGTCAAAAAATACCTGTTTGCTCATGTATGTTAATGAGGGTAAATTAGACATTTCCCTGCTTCGAGGGAACATTAGAGAGTTTACCTGTTTACAGGGCATCTGGGATTAAATCACCCAGTGACAACAATAGAAATCGAGGTAAACATGCTATTACATGTTGAACGCTCTTCCTGCATGCAGCTGAGCTACAAGGCCATTGCTGGGAACGATGGCCGTGAGTTTATATATGGATGACAAATAGTGCTATTTTTAATATATATTCTTCTAACTTGGATTGTTTAGTTTATTAGATGTATCACTCTTAGGTGAACGGAATACCCCAACAGGTTAGAAATCCAATTACAGGGTTCCGAGGACCTACGATTTAAGGTCGTTATCCGAGAAGAACTGAAAGTCTTACCATTTGCTGATATTATTGCAAAGGCAGCACTTTCTCCTCAATTATTTTTTAAGACCCTGAGTGGACTTCATGCACTCGACAACATGTAGATATAGATGATAAGGGGAAATTTTCTGCTGAACGTCAAGTGCGTCGAAGAATATATATTAAAAATAGCACTAAATGTCATCCATATATAAATTAACTCTCGGGAAGTGCCTTGTAGCTCAGCTGGTAGACTGGCTGAACATATTATGCAGAGGCCGTGGTTCAAATCCCGCCGAGGTCAATTGCATTTTTCGCAAACTCGGTTTCGTGAATTCAGGCACATATAGCTCTTAATAATGACATTCAGAAAATTTCCTCTTCATCTATATCAACCTGCATGTTACCGAGTGCAATCCAAGTTAGAAGTGTTGTTTCAGTTTACTATAACTAAAACTAAAATCTTATTTTAGCCTGAAATACAATGAACAATATATCATTAGAACAACGATAATCCTATATCATTAGAAAAGCAAGAATCTGGAACACACTACCTAAATCCATAACAACATTTATAGTCAGATTATATTTTAAAACTAATTCCAAATTTAAGAAATTCTGATCAAAATTACCTAGCAACCATTGAGAACCATCACTAAACTTACGATTTAATAAAATTTGTGATTTTTATTAATCATGTAAAAAGGTGTTTCATTTATTCATTCATTCTTTATTTGAGACTGCAAGGTATGTCAACTATTTAGCTGATGTGGACCAGCCAATAAGATATGAATTAAGAATTATGATCATCTAAAATTATATAAATCTTGTTTGTTATTATTTACTGCTGCTTCCGTTAAATGCTTATAATTATTGTTACGACGAAAACCTTTTATCAATTTCACTATCAACTGAAGACTCCTGAAGATCTGGAAGGTAGACATAATGCATTATGTTTAAGATTCTTCGTTTATAAATGTAATTCAATGGCTTCCAGCTCACTTTTTTCATATAACTTTGAATGCCAGTTTATATATAGCATTTCGTCTGAATATTCTGCTCATTCTCATTTGGTGCAATTTTTTAACAATCTAAACTATCTGTCAGATGCACCTAGCTATCTCTACTGGTAAATGGTAATTATTTTATTCTTACTAGAATATTTTGACTGGCAGAAAACTAAACTAGAACTAAAGAACTTGTATAATTAAATTATAATTGAATTCTAATTGCCAGAATGTAACCTGGACACATGACCTTAGAGCTACATGCAAAAAAGTTTGTAAATCAGCCTTTTCTCATGTTTGTAATATAGCCACAGGTTGTTTCGAGACAATTGTGTTCATACATTAAACTTGATTATTGTAATTTACTATGTTATGGCTTACCATAACTCGTAAATTACACAAACTCGTAAATATAAATATAACACTGGTGATCGAAGATCTACACTGGTTACCACTCAAACAGCGTATTACAGACATATAAAGCATTAAATGGACTGGCACCACAGTGTTTAACAGACCTTCTCCCTCGCCTTCTCCATCGATGTAATCCAACTAAGCTACTCATCAGCGTCAAACATTTACTTCAAATACTTAAATTTAATCTTAAAAGTTATGGAGAAGGATTTTTTCATGCTGCCACCCCACGATTATGGAACGCCTTGCCTGAGAATGTTAGACTTATGGGCTGTTTATATATGAGCCGGGCTAGCTATATATGAGCTTTATATATATGAGCTGTTTATATATGAGCCGGACTAGTTCGTTTTACGAATTTTTTATCACGGCCACTATAGAGAAGAAAAATGATATTTCAAAGTAGAACTGGCTTAGTTTGGCTGTAGGAAGAGTATAAAGTTCATTCAAATGATGATTTTGGGTCGAGGAAAGATTTTCGTGACACAACTCAGCCTGGTCAGCCCTGACTGATGCGATGCTAATACAAACTTTATCTAATGGTTAAAGTGCCACTACGATCAAATTTTTACCTATCGATATTTTTACGTATTTATAAAGCAGAGCTGCTAAATATTACTTGGTCGAAACCGTTTTGCGATTCGACGATGGCAAGTATTATTTTTCTATACTCCGAATCTGGAGTTGTTATGTCCGCCATTAATCGTTCATGTTCTTGACCAGCGTGACGAAGTGACGTCAGATTCTCAACGCGAAGACTCCACGTGGCTAATTCTTCAAGTAAATCAAGGTCGTTTTTTCAAATTCTTCGTCTGAAAGGCTGGACATTTTATCTACTTCTCGAAAAAAACAAGAAAACAAATAACCTCGACAGTCACAAACAATATTACCTTTTGAAATTGCGGGCTCACTTGGAACACGTTTTTAGTAATGGTGGCCTAAATAATAGTGATTTCAGAGCTCAAAATATTTACTTCAAAATACCATTTTTTAGTTTTTTTTACATCGATGATCACTTTCGACCCTGAAATACTATTCTATGCTAAAGAAAATCTAAAAGACTGGGATGCATTTTCATCGTAGTGGCACTTTAAGTATCTATTTTTATCAAACTGTTTAGGAGGTTAATCTGGCAACTGATCCAGGAAAGAGTGGTAATGTTCCAGTACGGAAATCGTTTACTTATCAAGATGATCAAAGACTAAGAGCTTCACTTTCAAGCGAATCGGTTCTTACCGTGTCTCGAAAGCCAGAAACCAGAAGTAAAAGTACGAAACAGCCGAAACGAGCTACTGGGAAAAGTACAAAAGCTTGGAAATGACATATACCCAGCTTCTGTCACATATGCAGTCGATTCCATAAGACGGACACTCCCGAGTCCAGCATCCGATGTAGGGAAGTGTTCATCTTAAAGTGCATATGCAACCCTTTCAGTTTCTAGCTTTCTGTATAGAGGAGGCCAAAATAGTTGATAAGTTCTTTTATGGTTTTTTATTTGGTCCATTTGTTTTTTATATATCTCTCTTTAAACATGCCGGAATCCCCGCTAAAAAAATATTAAAGCATGCAAACATTGGTACGCCGTGCCCACCCCAACATCTCTGTCACACAGACACAGAACTGTGTTTTTACACGCATATTACAGCTTTTTACACCGACGTTTGTTGTGAAAATGTAATTGTTTTCGTTGCTGTGTAAAATATACTCGTTCCTGAAATGCCGTCACACGTGGCTTGTCACAGGGCTCTTTAATTTGCGGCTTTTTCTTACAACTGGTCATGTTTAAAGAGATATATATATATATGAGCAAAGAATGGACAAAATCAAAAGCTATAAAAGAACAGATCAACCATTTTGGCATTATAATGATATTATTTATTATCCATCTTAATATTAAAAAGTACAATGGTTTACAATTTTCTATAAAAATACAAGTTAGAAAAGGTGAATATTATATATATTTATTATATGACTATTGTCGCGAGCGGTCCGGGACCGCTTACAGTTGCTGACAGTGAACATTTTATAAACAAAATGAAAGTCGTGTCATTATACGCAACAAGATGGATAATAATTTCAGAACTACTCATCGTTGAAATATATCGTGCAGGTACGTTGTTAGAAATGTTATAAGCTTTCATTTGATGTATAGATCAGGTTTCCGCGTTATGTGAAACTTTTTTAAATGTCCAAAACGTTCGTAACATTGTTCGTGATAAATATAACTTTAATTACTTCTCGCAGGTAATGTAGAATTTCAGGTGGGTTTTTTTCAACTATACTTAACGCACAACCTTGAACAATATGTCAAACAAAAGCAAATGAAAAATGCTATTCGAGGTAGAAATTTTAGGAATCTAGCTAAACGGAAAGTACTTTAAAAATTGGAAAACATTTGCCATTTTGGTTTAGTTCGCAAGAAAGATGGTGGCGAATACGAGCCTAACACTGCAGAGTTTTCACAGAACGTTCACAACATTTGTGGTCATATAATAAACTACTTATTGACCTCGCTTGTTCGGTCTGTACTAGTGAAATATCGGACCTCCATTTTCTGCACAGACCTCGGCTCGCTAAAACGTCGGTCCAATATTTCACTAGTACAGACCTCACGCTCGGTCAATAAGTAGTAAATATATATTAATTAAGAAAATGTACAGAATAAAAATGTTATAAATATTTACAAGCTCCCCTTTAAACGTATCTCTCTTCTCAGTTCCTGAGAAGAGATACGTTGCCCGTCCGATGAATATTTCTAAAATTGGTGATTATTAACTAGTTTTGGCTATATGCAGGGTGATTTGGATTATTTCTAAACCTTGCTACTTCGCGACTGGTTCCCTTCTGTTGGCCAACGGTGCCAGATAATCCTCATATGATCAGCGTATGATAATGAAAATTATTGCCCAGAAAATAATACTAAGAAGTACATAGATAGACGTTATTGCGATACTGTTAAGCAATTCGGGACGTTTGAAATCTTGCGGTGGCGGACAATTGAAGCTGCTTTGTATTAAAGCATCAAGCCTTTCCGACACTGCCGTCTTTCTCTGTTATGGTCATGAAAAACCGACACAAGAGAACATTTCTCATGTTCGTTTACTGTAGCACAGAAGCGGTTCCATACATTCATCTCGTAGGTACACTTAACTGTATTTTCAGGTAGTTGTTCTTAAATAAAATTTTGAATTTCGTCCAAGTTATCTTGCACAATGTTGCCACTTCGCTGGACTTTTTCTTTTTCGTATATAAAATCTTCAACTTTGGGAAAATAAAATTCGCTTTCGCTGTGATAGCTTTCATTGTCACTATATCCTTATTTTGTTTTTACTGGCAGTCTATTATCTCAATAGGTAGTAAAAAGCGACGAGTATACGAAATATTAAAAAAACTATTTGTTTTTGTTTTTAAACCCTCAGCGGTCCGGTATCGGGGTCCGTATCGTAGGATACCGGTAGCCAATCAGAGAACGCGAATCAGATGGATACCGGACCGAAAAAAAATATATATATATATTACGTATAAAATGTATTAGTTATATACCTCTGTCAGGAGGTTATGGTTTCAGTAAAGCAAAAGGTGGTAAACTGCTGAGATTTTTAGCAACGAAAAACTGACGTTTCGAGCGGAGCCCTTCATTAGAGTAAAATGTGATTGTTTGTTTGGACGTATTTTCATCAAAATTTGTGGAAGGATTATTTAAGGCAAGGTCCAATCTATTAAGTTTTGGTTGAATTCGAAGACAACAATGCTTAAACAACGAACATAAGATAGTTTCTAATAAAACAATTAGGTAATTCACAATTTCTATGAGTTAATAGTTAACTCAGGCTTGATTCCTTCACCCTGATTAATTATCACCTCATAGAAATTTCAAGATCATAATTTAATTGTTATAATAGAAACACAGCTTTTAGTCAATCAAAACACATCATTTCAAAATGTTATTTTATAAACGGCTTGATATTATATTTGTGAATGTGCATGAATTCAAACTTACAAAATTTCTGAGTCCCTTGTGCATGGTTAAATTCTCGTGATTACCATGCCCCGACACATAGGCGATAATGACAATTACAACTATAAAGAAATTCTCACAGTTCACAGCTGCAATTTAAAATTTTACCCTTCAAATTTGTAGATATTTTTTCAATGTCATCTTTCACCTCATAATCACTATGTTTGGGTATTACTCCAGATATGGTTATTTTGAATGTGGATGATCAACAACATTCTACACCCCCAAGGCACTGCTGGCCGATCTTTCCTTAGTCTGGGTGGATGGTACCATCCAGAATTTAACTATGCATGATGGGAATTGAACTCATAACTTTCTGAACACCAGGTTCTATCCTGAATCTTCTGAGTTTACAACTTTGACAAACATTCACTTTTACACACATGGTTTTAATTCACAGGCTTAAATAACTCCTTGGTGTCCCACTCCAATGTTCTGACAACGACCATTACATGAAAAGGAGTTTATTTTATTGAAGTAATGTTGTGACATGAGTTGCAGTATTTTTACTACTAGAAGTTACTATCGCAAGGAAAGTGCTGCCTTGAAATCAATGGTCCAAGGCAGTTGTGATATTGTGCAAAATTGCAAAAATAAGCGGTGGGCTTATTGAAGTCAAAGTGGCAGCGGAGATGATACAGCCTTGTACCAGAGCAGTGAGCTCTACGTATATATGAAGCTCACACTGAGCTTGCTTGACCAAAGGTACTTTGGGGTTAGTAAGACATTCATTACACACAGCTATGGGCAGATGAAGCATGTGCGGGGGGCCCTGGCACATTTTCAGATGCAGCACATCTGCCCCCTACCTTGTTGACAACTCTTGTGTTGTATTAAACCGTTCTCAACATTTATTCACAATATAGTAGTTCATGAACCTGTATAATATTAAACAGATGTAACTTCAACAGTTCCATAAAAATGCAGTTGAACATAAAGATAAAACAGTTGTATAATAACATAGTTCTCTGTACAAGGATTGTATAAAAATGCAGTTCAATATGAACACAAAACAGTTGACATACATGTATAGTAATAGCAGTTGACAAATTAAGTTAATCAGAATTTGTTTCTGATGTGGACACAGATGTGAATTCTTCTGCATGCTCAATATCTGTTATCTTGTTATCTACATATGTGATATTGAATGATTTGCCATATTCAACAATAAAGAAGACCATGTATTCTTGTGATGTGGTATTTAAGATGGATCATAATCATTGCTTCCCAGATGCTGATCAGCGTGAACACAATGGCTCTTGTGAGAAACAATGGCTCTTGTGAGAAACAATGAACTCGCACCAATATACACCTAAATAGAAAGTAAACCGTATTCACAAACAAAACAATTTGATAATTGATGATAGTTTATCTGGAAAGAAATTGCAGATGACATCTTGTAAATTTCTACCTCACAGCTCAGCCATGCGAGCCTTTTTAAAGGACAAAAGTACAGAGAACTATCTTAGTCGTCTTACCTCGACAACAGAATATCTCCTCACTGAAATGAATTGAAATTCGCGACAGCAACAAAGGCAGAAGAGATCGTTCGAAAACTTCGTTCACTGTTGTGTTGGCACAGCTCACTCACCTCACTCACCTCATTGCTTTGCGAGTTTAGAAAATACCATGTACAAGTTCCGAACATTAATTCCGTACAACTTCCGTGAATACGAATAACGTCTGGAGTATGGATAGCAACTTGAACTTACGTCACAAAACGTCATAAAACTGAACCCTAAATTTTTACAGAACTATACATAGCTCGGTAAAGAGGTCTGGGCACGAGTCAAGATTAGTGTGCTGCCTACGGCAGCAATAAATTGCAACTGGCGACAAGATTGATTTAAGAGATGTCGGTTTTCTGAAAACATCCATTCCTCCAGAACTTTTAAATCATCCCCAAATCAAAACAATCCTGCTTCGTCATGAAGATGTTCGCAAATTTCTGGAATCTATCATCGATAATTTGGGTCCTCAAGTCTCAATTAATGTTTTCGTTGATAATAATAACAGATCCTGTGAAATCAAGACTGATGAACTTGGTCTCATTGGCCTAGTTGTGCAATGCAATGCTATAAATGTCGTTCGAGTAATTGCTGCATGCAAACGGAAATTGCGGCGTTTTGTTCTGAGAAATTACAAAAGTGGTGCTCTGGATGGACATGACAGAGCCACGGTATCTGATGTAGAAGAATTAGTAATTGCAAATGATGACACGGTATCTGTAAATGATGGTTATTATTATCATGATATGCTTTCATTTGCTGATGGGGAAAGTTTTCCAGAAATTTCTTTTCAGAACATTGCTCTAAAAACGTCCCCAAGCTTGATACAACATCATAACCAAGCTTGATACAACATCACAATGCAACACTATATCACTCGAAGGTATGACTAACCTTCAAAGATTCTTGTTATGTGCTGAGGGAAAGAGGATTTTACCAACCGAAATGGATAAACTAAACAATCTTCAAAAATTATTTATCTTTGATGATCCGATAGGTGAAGATTTAGAACTGAACGATAAATTAAAACTGCGAAAAGTCATTTTATTCAATTGCGCACTAAAGGTCTTACCTTCAGTTATAACAGCGATGAAAGAGCTGGAAGTGCTTGGATTATATTTCAATAATTTTCAGAAGCAATTATCACCACTTGTAAAACTTTTCATTTTCGATTGTTCCCTGGACGCTTATCCAGTAGGACTCGAAAATCTCACCAAATTAGAAACTTTACATCTTGGCGGCAACAGGAAAATTGGTCAGCTGTCATTTAAATTCCTTCATTAAAGAACTTAAAACAACTGAATATGAGAAACTGTGGCCTGAAAAAAGTTCCAGATGGTCTCGACAATTGCATTGGTCTCAGAAAGTGTGATATGAGTTCAAATAAACTAAACGAATTTCCCAAATGTTTTGCCAATTTAATAGAAATGGGCGCGAATTTCGACCTCGACGATAATATGCTGGAGAAGCCACCACAAGTTATCTGTAACGAAGGTATTGGAAGTATTTTAAATTATTTTGTATAAAAAATAGGTAGTTAGACCTCCACCGGCGTTGTATTACCAACACGGTTGTAGTGTAGTAAACATGAATAACACAGTAGGAACAAAAAGAAAAACTGATTGAATACGAGATAAGTGTTATGCAATATGGTGGCTGAAAAAAAATGCATGAGAGAAAAAGAATTGAAGCGTAGAAGGATATTGTAGGTTCGTGTTTTTATATCGGGAGTAACCCTCGACGCATTTTCGACCTTTTGGTCTTCATCAGGAGGGCTTTTTAGGGTTGGGAGTTGATGTTTTGATCGTTGGTATGAAGGAAGATGGTAAAGACAGGAAAATGTGTGTATATTGTTAGCAAAACGAGTATTAGATGAATAAAAATCGAATGAAGTATATAATGATCAAGTAATTAGTCTTACTGAATGTCTTGTTCATTGGTAGTCCGTAACGTCCAGCCATCTCGAATACGATTTTCTTGGATGTGGGTCTTGTATTTATAGCAATTGGTTGGGTTACGTTGTTGTGACGTCATGTTAAAAAGGGTGTGACATGCAAGTGGGCGTGAAGTGATTTGTGGTTGTCATAGTAAGAAGGCCACACATATAAATATATGTATATATAAATTGAATTATATTTAATTATTTGGTTAACATAATGGTTTCTATTTAATTTTTAAGATATTTATAAATTGTGAGATCAAACGTATATTTTGTGTATAATTTTAAATTATTTTAAAAGCATCGCACTCTAAACGGCTTAGAGTGCTGGTTATTGGGAATTCTGGTGCAGGAAAAACGAGTCTTGTTAACGGTTTATTGATGGGTGAGCCAAGACCGACGGATGAAGATGAGAAAACTGAAGGTATTGAGATCAGAAAATGGTATCCAGATCCTGCGAATGAAGATCTCGAATTAGAAATCTGGGATTTTGGCGGTCACATGGCGTACCAAAGTGTAAGTCATTACTTTTTTGAAAAACATTCTTTGTTTCTTTTGGCTGTGGATGTGTCAGAATATGAAACAACTGATGAATCGTATCATGAAAATGCTGGCAAGTGGATTGACGAGTTAAAGAGTATTGTTGCAAAACCTGTTGTAATGGTTGCTGCAACAAAATCTGACATTGTGGATGATAACATCTTAAGTAACAGGTGTCAGGATATGTTAGAAAGAATTAACAAACAGGAAAAACTTGATGTGGATTCCATAAAATCGGATTTGGAGAATTTGGATGAAAATGACAACTCCAACACCGGTAGAAAGGAAAAGCTTAACTCACTGACAGCAGAAAGGCCAGTTCTCCCTAAAGAATTGTTCTCACATCAGATGAGCAAAAAGAACGTGCTAGTGGAGAGACTCGTATAGTTGTTACATCTGCAGGAGAAAGGGACTATAGAACGTCTCTGAAGGTCAACAACTTAAGCCAGGAACTTTTCCGAGCTGGAAAAGACATGAATTTGTTCGCGCATCTGAAAACCAAAAAGTTATTACCTACTTTAAGAAAGGAAATCAAACACCTGAACCTCACCAATTACTTAACATTTAAAGAACTTGAAAAGTGGTTTTGTCAACACCTTGAAATGTTTAATGAAGCTGTGGAGAAAAAAGAGATTCTGCATGCTGTCATTCTTTACCTGGTTAAACTAGGTAAAGTTTTACATTTTGAACATGTGAAACAGCTCACCGATTTTATCATGTTGGTGAAAGAGGTTGTCCACCACAATTTGGAATCTCACCTGCAGTTCAAAAAATAATTCAAAGCTTGCAACATGAACGTTGGATTGTTTGAGAAAGAAAAACACGATTTGGTTAAGAAAGGTGTGCTTTCAGAATCTCTTTTGCGATGTATTTGGTTCGACGCTGTTCCAAAATTACCAGACTTTAAGAAGCTTGCTCCCTTACTCCATCATTTTGATGTTGGTTATAAAATGTCAGTGAAAGAAGCTGAGTTTGAAGGAAAAGAAATCGGCAAGAACTACACTTTTATCCCGGCACTTATGCCTGAAGATTCTCCAGTTGATATTAAAAAGGAATGGCCAACAACTGCTTTAGAAAACGAGATTGAAATAAGAATGCAATACAATGTTTACAGTACTTTCCCTGTTGGTCTCTTTGAACAACAAATGGTCCGTTCTCACCGTTGTTAAGACTACAGAACCTATTGGAAGCAAGGATTCTTTGGAATTAAAATGGCAGAGCAAGAAAAGGTGAAATTCTACGTTACTAAGGAAAATGACAAGATTGAATTTACAGCAAGGACAAGCAAAAGTGGCAAAACAAATGGATTATGGAAGGTTGTCCTTACTTTTCACCAGATATTTGCAAATATGGTGCAAGAATTGTGGCCTAGACTTCGTTATAGTATTGATAATAGATGCCCTGGATGTAGAAATTATGAGATTGACTTTGAAATACGTTTGAAAGCACCCCAAATATATAATGAAGAATTTTTCTGTGAAGATCTAATGGATTATGTTAAGAAAGAATTAATCATTCCTCCACCAGGTAATAATTATTCTAGTATTGTTAATGTTTGCATGTAGGAAACTCTTTGCATTTCTAATAGCAGTCTCTCTTTTAATTTACTGTGCACGGGTTTATCCATTTCCAGAGGGGTTCTGTGCAATAAATGTGCAATTTGAATACGTCATGACCATTCCTAAATGATCTTTAATACTTTAAATCATGCAGAAACCATTTTCAGATTATGGCAAATAAAATTGTTGATTTAAATATATTTAATTATTATACAGATATATTTTCTCCTATTCAAAAGAAATGATATCTTCACTGTGAGCAGTAAACATATAATTTTTTTTCTTCACATGTAAACTTATGACTATTTCATCGATTTCAATATAATAAACAGAACATCACATGGTCGCTTGGAGATACACATTTTATATTCTTGCGATGACACTATTTCTCACTTGTTTGCTTTGCTCACTTGTGAGAGATATTACCAACACGCAAAGATAAAATGCTTATCTCTGCACGGTCATGTACTATATTCTTTCTTTTTATCAGGTTACTGACACCATATTCATTTTGAATATTGTTCCTATTTAACAGAGGTTGTTGAAGAGTTTCAGAAAAATAAAAGTTCAAATACAAGTGCAAGTAGATACACGTGGAAGCTTGGGTGCAAGTACAAGTGGAAGATCAGGAGCAAGTAAAAGTGCAGAAGAAAATACAAGTACAGGTATATACACCCTATATATCTATTATAATATCATTAATTAATAAATGCCTTATTAGAGTAAGCCCCATTATTTCACACACAATTTGAGTGACGTTGCCCTCAGAATAAGTATGTAACAGTACAGGGTGAAATATGAAAATGTACTCTTTCGAATAAGGAAAAAAAGAGAATTTCTGTATTGAATTAAAGCAGTATTGTTTGTGTTTAATATCTCTGCCAGCACATTGACATGCTAATGTACATCTTAATTATCCATGAGGGCCTCGTATGGATGTCAGCAATTCAAAAGAATCTTTGCTTAATAACAAGGTTTTTAATGATGATTATGAAAGAGGTCTACAATTGTATGGGAGAACAAACTCAAATAATTTACTTTTTGGAATATAAAGACGGTTGTTTCCAAGTTACACACATTGGATTACTGTAATTTCTGTATTAAGGCCCTGGGCAGCTTATTTTCCCAAAGCATTTTGAGGGCAGCTTAATAGCGAGAGCGGGGACCAATATTGGAGTTAGAAGTCCTATTTAAAAAATGTGCAAAACAATTGGCTGGATTTGTAGACCTGGCCAAGGATGTTTCAAAGCACTTTAAATAAAAAGCCATGCATTGCATTGATATTTATTTTAAAGAATGATGAGGAAAAAGACGACATATTGAAACATCCAACACTAACTATCAAGAAATTAAAAACCTGGAATAAAATATCTTTGAAATCATACGATACTTTCTCAATTCATGATTTTAAAACAGCATTGCCTTTGGGAAAGGGGCTTAATTATTTTCTGCTTCCAGAAAGGGGGCTTATTTGAAACGACTGGTGTTAGGGTAAAAGCGAGGAAGGGGCCTAATAGAGAAAATACTGTACATGTGTCAATCTTCAAGTTGAAAACGAAGCATAATCAGATTAAATGTTAAATGTGACTTGTACTTAACTTGCTGATTTGAAATAACCAAGCTGCAAGTCACATTTAACTGTTTGAAGATACATGTATAATAGACATACAGGTATTAAGACTGCTGATTTAGCAGTACGTATATATGCACACAATATAGCCTTCACTCTCATCTGCCATCCGGAGATTGGAAGGTTGCGGGTTTGATTACCGTCTGGGGCTCAGAAACATTTTCCTGATCTTGCGATAAAGCTTGAGTAGCAAAACATTTACTATATTGAAGTATAATTAATATAAAATAAATTTCAGCATTTGGATTTTGTAACCCTAGTCAAATATGGTAAAAACCTGTTTGCTTACGAGTAATAAAAATATTGGATTCACAGGAGATTTTGTGATTTTTCTTATAGAAGCATCACGTCCAGTAATGGTTTCTGACACCCTTATCAAAACATGGAAAAATATGTCGCTTGCTGAATGTAAAATCCAGTGTTGGTGGTGACATCAGGACATTAGTTGACACGTTAGGAATGAAAACCTTAGATATAATAATAATAATAATAATAAAGACGTATTAGGAGCATTATACAATAGTCTCAATGCTCTTACAACAATATATATATTCTTAAAGTTGCTTTTAAAGCTAATTACAGTTTCATTATAAGATAAAGCCTACTACATATATTAACACTATGAACAATAACTATTAATTTTAAAAAAGAAAAGTCTTAACTGCAGACTTAAAATTACTTAACATTTCAAAGCTTCTAATTTCCTGTGGTAATGAATTCCACAGTTTTGGCGCTGCAACCGAGAATGCTCTGTCTACATGAGTCACCGTTTTGGATTTTGGCTCGAGTAGCAGATTTTGCTCAGATGATCTCAAAGTACGAGTAGGTTTATATTTAGTTAGCAAATCAGTAATATAAACAGGCGCCTGGCCATGCAAAGCCTTGAAAGTAATTATTAGTATCTTAAAAACAATCCGTGATCTCACCGGCAACCAGTGAAGATTACGTAGCGCAGGGGAGATATGCTCCGATTTTTTAACCCCTGCAACAAGTCTAGCAGCTGTATTTTGAATTCGCTGTAACTTGCTCAATTCAGTATCTGGTAAGTCATATAGGATGCTATTACAGCTGTCAAGTTTTGATGTTATGAATGCATGCACCAACTTCTCACAGTCCTTTTTACTCCAAACACCAAACGGTCGTAACCTAGCAACTCTGAAACACTCAGAACACCAAATTTCACTCACACGTGTGAACAATGAACAACAAGACGAAATTTAAACAAATCCTGCAAAAATAGGAGAACTTTTTTCGACACATTGAAGTTCTCTTATTTCTCCTTTTCATATTATATCCAGTTCTAGCTTTCATATTTATTCTTATTACCCCAAAAATAAATTACTTTTAAATAAAAGGCTTTTAAGTATAAAAATGGTAATAGTTTTACGGCATCTGCTCCTGTACTCGAGAAATAACGTTTTCATTCTCGTATTTTATGCTTTTGGAGTTTTGGATGCCACCATTTTGTGTCATTCTGGAGTTTGCTCGACGGCTCAGACTCGATGTCCAGCGGGGGTTTCTTTTGAATTTTGACGTCACTGATATCAAAATTGAAAAGTAAACCACCGCTGTTTAAAGAGTTTGAGCCGTCGAGGAAACTCTAAATTGGAGGCGTCCAGAAGCATAAAATATGAGCATGAAAACGCTACTTCCCAAGTACAAGAGCAGACACCGTAAAACTATTAACATTTCTAAACATTATACTTAACTCTTTCCTGTCCGGCCCAGTCAAAAGGGGTCATAGAAGACCCCCGAAGTCGTCAATCGAAAAACACGGCGCACGGTAACGCAAGATTAAAAATTGAAATTCGACAAAGCGCCAGGCACATGAGATCCACTCACACGCCAAGTTTGATTTGATTTCATAAACAACTCTGCGATTGGTGGCGTTTTGAATTTTCATGATGCTACGCGGGCGTGCAAAATGGCATTTTCTAGAAAAAGGAAGGTTTTTCAACCTGATTTATGATAATTAATGCTAATTTATATTATCATGATGTGTCTTGTTCGGAAAATTCAAAAGCATTGGTAACAGCCGGTTTATTGGTCTTTCAGAAAAGGTATAGGTTTCGCAACAGTTGTGGATATTTCCCGAGATATCAATAGAACAAAGACGGAGTTCAATTTTGGATGTTTTTCAGCCGGACAGGAAAGAGTTAAAGGCCTTTTATTTAAAAGTAATTATTTGTGGGTACAGTTCTCCTTTAAAGAAGGCGACAAGTCAAGGTGTGGTATATAAAGTTCCGCAACAGATTTTTCCAATGTAAACTATGGTTAATACCTACAGATATATGGTTACTTTCCCAAAAAGACGATCCAGCTGCTGAAGTAATGAAATTGTGGGTGCGAAAAAGATCGGCTACAGTCAAAAAATTCCGAGAGATACTGATACAAATGGAACGGCACGATGTTCTTGCAGTTCTTGATGGAAAAGAGCAATCAGGTAAAAATATTGTAAATCGAGAGCGTTGGGTTAAACACAATCTGAGTTCTGAACCCAAAGTAATTGGCGCAAGCTTTTTGTAATTGTCCTGCTAATCTTTTGTTTATTTAGTTTCTTTGTTTTTCCTTTATTCTAATTTCCTTTAGCAAAATGTATAATTAAACTTTGTTTGTGCTGCTGATAATAAATAACTTTTGCATTGACAATTAGATGTTTACAGTAGATACGCAGTGATGTTTTGACGGTCTCAGTTGTGGTCATCTTTAGAGTCAGCTGATGTTTGTAAAAAGTTGATCATCTTTGTTAGTGTAGCCTTGAGAAGGACTGTTTGTATGTTGTTGGTGACGGCTTCAGTGGTGGCCTTCTTAGAATCAATTCGTTTATTATTTTTGTTTTGCATGAATTATTTTGTTTGAAGGATGTCGCTGTCGAGGTTACCATAAGTGATCTTAAACTCCCTAATATCCCTATTTTAAGGTGCGTTTAAACACTGCTATTAATTGGCCCGATTTACAGTTTTAATAAAACATGTTAAGGACGAGAAACTGTCAGCGGATGATTTGTGGGTTCACAATCCTTACCCCTTCGTCCTATTTCTCCTTATTTACCATGCATCTAAACCATAAACCGGCCCGATTAATCGCAGTGTGTGAAGGTACCACAGGCGATTTTTGCTGCGATATTTCTTACCCTGACGTATGCGATATAGTGGATGACTCACTAAAGTATTGAACGTCATATATCGGCACAAATGGTTCAATACATTCGTAAGACATTCCATTCGATCGCATGTGTTAAAAAGAAAAAAATCGCAGCACAAATCACCTGTGTAAACGGACCTTTTACAAAGCTAAGGTGGAATTCGCTCAAAAGGCTCCGTGTCTTTGTAACAATCCTCAAGAACATCAGAGACAATCCGTTCTGCCTCTTCTTTGCTAACATCACTGACACAAAGTATGGATTTCACAGCTCTGTTTTTTGCACATTTCTAAAAATAAAGTAAAGATAGTAAGATAAGTACATTTATAAGCAATACCATGACATGAGGGAATAATAAAATATTAAATATTCTAATAATTAATATTCACTAATAAATAATTAAGATTCACTAATAAAATATTCACGAAATCCGAAGAGAGTAATGTATGAATATAAATGAGGGACATTTAATCACGAATTTCCCAACATGTTATGGTATTAGTTTGTAATACCATAATTATAGCTAAAATATTGTTTTGGAGATTGAAATTCTTGTGAGAATGATAACATTGTGCTGTTGTATAAAAATAGTTGTAGAGCATTTTCGATCGACGTTCAAGGGGAAATGTTAATGAGGGAAAATTAGTATGCATGTTGAGGGCATTTAGGGATTAAGCCTAGTTTACACCAGTTCTTTGGCAATTTCACAAGTTTTCAATTTTCTCGTGTGAATGAGGAAACATGACAAGTTTTTCCTTGACAAAAATATTACATCATTTTACTAAAACTATTACATTATTTTACTAAAATATTATGATATTACAGAAAATGTGTATAAATGTTTAAAATATTTATTTAAAAATACATGCAACTACCAGTGTGCATATAGCATTACACGCCAGTTTTTGAACAAGTTGGCACGCCAGTTTTTGAACAAGTGTACTTACACTTGCCAAAACTGGCGTGCCAACTTGTTCAAAAACTGGCGTGTAATACTATGCACACTGGTAGTTGCATGTATTTTTAAATAAATATTTTAAATATTTATATACATTTTCTGTAATATCATATTTTAGTTATTATAATACTGAGTAATAACATTGGTCTAAATCTTAAATACCTGTTTGTCAATGACTTTTTGTGTAGTGTGGTATTAAGAATAAAATAAATAAATAACCCGTTAACATTTTTTTGTATACTATACAAAATGTCCTTTGGAGCTATTAGACAATGAGCATGATATTGATGACGCAGTTCTTACTTGGAATGCATTGGTTTTGGATGTGGTGATAGCCACGCACCGATTAAGAAACGACGTGTAAATGGTATAAATTCACCATGGATGACTTCAAAAATAAGCGAAGCGATGCGTGATCGGGATTATTATCACCGTAAGGCAAGGAAATCAGGCTCTCCGTATCATTGGCGAATGTTTAAAAAATTTCGCAATTTTGTCAATAAGACATCAGGGCCAGTAAATCCAAACATATACAATTAATTGAAGAAAGTAAAGGTGATTCACATAAAATATGGAACGGTGTTCATGAAGCATCTTCCCAAAAATGTAAATTGACTATTCCAAACTGTATAGTCTCTGATGAAGGTTGAATACACGGACCCTAAATCTATTGCTACTGTTTCAAACAAACACTTTGCCACTATTGGCCAATTTCTTGCCGATAAGCTGTGTGCTGTTACTTCAACCTATGTCCCTGAAGATTATTTATATAGCAGTAGACAATTTAACATTCTTCCCGTCGATGAGTCGTTCGTGATCAAATATTTAACGTCTCTCAAATCCAAAAAGGCAACTGGTCTCGATAAAATAAATGCCAAATTACTCAAGGATGCGTCTGAAATAATCACTCCATCTGTCACAAAGCTACTGAATCAATCAATTCAAAATCACTCATTTCCATTGAGTTGGAAATGTGCTAAGGTGACAGCCTTGTTTAAATCGGGTAATAGAGAGAATGAACAAATTATCGACCTATTTCAGTTCTACCAACGCTAAGCAAGTTACTTGAGAAAGCTGTTCATGTCCAACTTTATTAATATTTAAATGAAAATAACCTGCTCAATGAAAATCAATTTGGTTCCGTCCTAAACCTCTACAACTGGTTTCGCGGTGCGAGGCAAGGTGGCGGGTCGTTCGCCTCACAGCCATCTTGCCTGCATCGCACCGCGAACGCCCTGGGGACGAGGTTGGGCCAGCATGACTATTGCTAAAAATTGGTGTCAACTTGACAAATACTTCTTTATCTAAACTTTGTAATAGCCAATTGTTAATATTTTTGCTTTCTTTTGTTAATGTTATAAACATGTACAATTGCCTTTGACAAAATAGCATGGTCATTGTGTAAATTACTTTGATTGCATATTTGGCTTTTGCGTACGTCACCTAATCTTTTTGGTTTGAGAGAAATTTGGCTTTGTTTATCGTATTTTTGGTAAATTGAAGGCCGTCATTTTGTTCTGATTGCGGGAGAATGCGGTCGCTCCAGTTAATTTTTGACGTCATTGAGTGATAGATTCCTTACTTATATTAATATTCGCGCGGTATTAGAATTCGCGCAGAGCCAAGGTGCGCGTAAGAGAACTGAAGAGAAAATTTTGATGATTCGGCAAAAAAGGGGAGATGAACAGGAAAAGAACGCAAAATAGTGCATTATACACCGTTATCGTTAAAAACCAAATGTGCTGTCCTCTTCATCTACCCCTCCTGTTGTTTCTATCGAGATATTTTCGTGTTTCCTGCAATCGTAAAGGTAATACGAATCTCTCATACCTCCTTGGGGTAATGAAGATCTCCAAAACTTTGAATCACACACACAATTGCAGTCAGAATTCCAATTCATACTCAAAAGAAAATTTGCAAAATCTCTAAATTTATCTAGGTAAATCTACCAAGGATATATTTTCGATCTTTCCTAATCTGATTTTGGTATACAAACTAAGATAGATTTCCTTTTAATCCCTGCTTTCGTCACTGATTTAACGACTGGTTGATCTTTGATGCCCATATTTTCTCCATGTATTCGTATAGTTAGATCTGCATAACTTAACGAAAATTAACCACGTTGAAACGGAATTAGGTTCTTCCTTGGTGTCCTTTTGTCGCAACTGACAAATTGCATAATTATTGTACAGATTTACTTACTTGTTTATGCCATACACAGGTTAATTTGCTGACACCTCTTTATGCGGTCACGCTTTGTATATTTTCCAAAAATGGTAAACCAGGGCAACACTTGTAACGCGAATGAATTTTACTAGTATGCTCTCTTTGAAAGGTGCGCGAAATTAAAACTGAGCGATTAAAACTGAGCGAATATATCGTGTTCAGGGTGCGCGAAATTAAAACGCGCGAATTTATGACGGAGCGAAAATTAGTATTAAAGGGAAATGGCAATAAAAATTAAGTTTATCTTATTTGAAAGAACTTTTAAAATGATATATGAAGACCTTTTACAGATTTTCCATATCGTTCTTGGTTCTGTAAATATTTCACTTCTTTTTAACAAAGAACATTGAACATTCCGCCATCTTGGATATGCATGACCTCCTTGGATATGCGTGACGTCACAACCAGGGTAGAAATGTTTTTTATATCAGCAATTATCGAGTCATTATAGATGCTAAATCGTAGTTGTTTTGGGTGTTGTATACTTTTAAGTGAACTAGCAATCTATTTGAACGCATTCCATTGATATTTGGGCAATTATTTACAACTTTTAGAATGTTTACCCTGGTTTTGACGTCACTTAATTAGATCTAATTATAAAACAAGATGGCGGATTGCAGATATTTTTGTTCACAGATATTTCAAAAATTAAGGAAGTTACGGGGAAATTTTAAAAGGTCTTCATATATTATTTTAAATGTTCTTTCAAATGAGACAAAGAAGATTTTTATTGCCATTTCCCTTTAAGCGAATTTAAATACAAGTAATGTACCCTATGAAAATAAATCCTTCACAATAGTGTGAATAGAAATCTGAACAATAGGCTAAGACCACGTTACTGTCATGCTATTGTGAAGGGTTTCTTTGTATAGCGTTTCTATCACTCATTGACGTCAAAAAGTAACGGGATCGACCGCATTCGCGCGTTATCAGAACAAAATGGCGGCCTCCAATTTTCCAAAAATACGATAAACAAAGCCAAATTTCTAATTAAAAAATTAGAAGAAAACTAATACCCATTCGCATGTGAGGTGACAAACAACTTTCGATTAAGCAACACTTGTTTTGCGGATGGAGTGTTCCTTTAAAGAAAACTGGGTTAATTTGCACGTGCACAAAATTATCCTTTTTATTAAGTAGAAATATTCTTGGTAAGAATTCTTGATTTTAATATATTTCTTGTTAAGTAGAAATATTCTTGATAAGAATTTTTGATTCAAGTGTATTTTTACTAAGCAAGTAAAAGTTTTCCTACTATACGGAATAGCAAATATTTACTTCTTTAAAGTAATATTGTTCTTAAAACAAGTAATATTTTTCGTAAAACAAGAAATTATTGACTTAAGCAAGTATTTTTCTTCTTAAAATAAGAATTGAAATTCTTGTTTTAAAGGGGAACTGTACCCAAAAAATAAATTAGTTTGAAATAAAATGGCTGTAAGTATAATGTTTAGAAATGTTAATAGTTTTACGGTATCTGCTCTTGTACTCGAAAAATAACGTTTTCATTCTCGTATTTTATGCTTCTGAATGCCGCCATTTTCGAGTTTGTTCGACGGCTCAAGATTGATGTACAGCGGTGGTTTTCTTTTCAATTTTGACGTTATTGAGTGCTTGCCTTTTGTTCCTTGCACTCAAGTGACGTCAAAATTGAAAATAAACACCCGCTGAACCTCAAGTCTGAGCCGTCGAGCAAACTCGAAAATGGCGGCGTCCAGAAGCATAAAATACGAGAATGAAAACGTTATTTCTCGAGTACAAGAGCGGACACCGTAAAACTATTAACATTTCTAAACATTATACTTAAAGCCCTTTTATTTAAAAGTAATTTACTTTTTGGGTACAGTTCCCCTTTAAGTATTTTTTACTTGTTAAGCAAAATATTCTTGGTTAGAATTCTAGAAGTAAAAGTTTTCCTACTATACGGAATAGTAAAATTACTTGTTTTAAGTACTGTTCGATGTTTCTTTATAAAACCCCATCGATTTCAGCTTTTTTCGGCCTAAAAACATGCCACCATCTTGCTAGGATACGAGGTGATAACCTAGTAGTAGAGGAGCCAATCAAATCGCGAGATAACTCCTAGTAGCTATATAATAAAAGGGTATATATGGGCATTATATAGCCGTGCGGGGATGCGTATTTTATCCAATAGATGGTTTTCAGTCATGTGAAAAAGATCCCAAATAAATACCTTCTCATTATAATCGCCAGGATATAAGCCCACCTTCTAGTTACTATTTGTAACTGTTTTTGCACTTTTCTTAATTGACTATTAATCATAAAACTTGAGTAACGAAATACAAACGAAGATTGTTTGTTATTCGTTTCAAAACATTTTTCTATCTCGCTTATAAGAGACACCGACTATAAGCTCGCTGGTTATAAGTCCACGCAAAACCCTTTAAGTAGCAATTATAGTATAAGACCGGGGCTTATAAGCGTAATACCATGATTACCTCGATTTCTATTTTTCTCAAGGGGAGATTTATTACCTAAATTCTCTCATTAACATGCATATTTTTACTAATTTCCCATCAAAATAGGGATCATTTCTAATCTTCCCTCATTGACATGCATGAACGAATATCCAAAGAGCATTGTTTCCTAAGTTAATCAACAGCAGGTTCGATCTCTGTCTGGGATACTGCATGCGTATCTGTTTCATGTTGTGTATGATAGTATTCGGAGCACGGCTGGCGTGAGCTATTAGGGCACTGCCAATCGCGGCTAAGTCAAGCCCGGTCGGACGGGGTTAGTACTTGGATGGGTGACCATCTGGGAATAGCCTCGTGTTGATTCGCGTGCTTGGAACTCGTGTGAGTAAAGTTATAAGTTATTAGTTGATCTCTCTGTTATTCGAGGTTTTCCTCGTTTGTTATTTCATCGCACCATAACCATCTATAGTTTCCAGATATTTTGCTTTTTGTAATCGATTCTGAAACATTTTCCGCGATGTTGCCCGAGACGCAGGCCATTCAGTCATGCGTATCAAGTCGTTTTCGAGTCAAACCGTAATCGGAAACTCTCGACTTGAATCTAGTCAATCCACTCAACGCCGTGGATTTTGATCGGATTAAAAAGTTCAATCTTCTTCATGTAAACACAACAAGGGAGATTTGACTCGAACACACACAGGGTTTAATAGGTTAAGATTTTATTTAATATTTAATTTGAATTTTGCAATATATGTGGATTTTAGATTTAATTAGGTCATATCTTAATATTATTAGAATATTATACGCTCGTGTAAAATGTATAGGTGCTATATGTATAGGTGCTATATGTATAGGTGCTATATGTATAGGTGCTATATGTATAGGTGCTATATGTATAGGTAATCGTGCTTGTATAAGTGCTATTGTATAGGTAGTCGTATGATAGGATTTACACCATGAGTGATATTTGAAAATTGGTCCAAAATTGCACGAGCCATTAGGCGAGTGCAATTTGGCACAATTTTCAAATATCACGAGTAGTGTAAATCCTTAATTTCACGAGCAAAATCATGATTACTCATTTATTATATGCATGACAAAATTACGACACGTACGCTTCATCTTCTTCCAAGTCTTTAAAAACGTCTTGTTTAATTAGTTGACAACAAACCTTAAAATTGTTTTCACTCTTGGTGTTCTTTGTACTCATTTCAAAATATTTACATGGAATTTTTAATTAATAGTGTACCACAAGTCGTTGGAAAAGTGAAAACTTTCCATTGCAGAATAGACCACCATTTTGAATTTTATTGTCAAACTTGTTCCCAGTGTCGTCTCTCTTTTCATTTATTGCACTCGAGTGCAATAAATGATTTTATTGCACTCCTCTAAGCCAATCAGAATTCAGTAATTTTGTCATGTATATAATAAAAGATTATATTATTATTATTATTATGCGACAAAAACGAGGACGGTAGACACCACATACAAAATACTTTACCTTTTGATGACCTTTCCATCCAAAATTAAAACGAGAAAAAAATTCCTTCGAAAAGAAACAATCACCACTAAGGTTTGCTGCACGGATCTGAAAGGAGTCAGGACCATAATTAGTACATATCTACATATAGTAATAATAATAATAAATACATCTTTAACCAGGGTAAACCCTTCAGCAAAGCTGTTATCAATGGGTGCCCTGGAAACTAAGATATGTACAAATAAATAAAAAAACTACTTAATCTATATCTGCAATGCCACAATTATTTTACAGCTTAAAATGTCAAAAAGATTTTTCCTAATGTTGTTTTAAAAAGTAACAGTGATGACATTTGTTTAGCATTCCTGAATAAAAGCAACCTTTCTTGGCAGCTTCTGTCCTTACTTTCGGAAGTAAGTAGTCCAGGTTATTTCTCCTCGTGTTATAGGCGTGAGAAGATTTTACAAAGTACTGATTAAATATATCTGGTGCAATCCATTTAAAAACAAAAATAACACGATGCAGCTGGTGTAGCAGTTCCTCATGTGTATCATTTTTCATTAAAATTATCTTGGCAGCTCTTGTTTGAAGGCGTTCCAAAGCGTTATATCTGCAGGGAGGCAACTGATTCCATACAAAGAAACAGTAGTCCAATTTCGGAAGTATCACATATTTGTATACTTTCTCCACTGCCTGCACTGTGAGATTACTCCTAATTCTTTTGATGAGCCCTAGTTGACCCGAAACCTTTTTGATTAACTTCGAGGTGTGTTCTTGAAAAGTAAGTGATTGATCCAAGTAAACGCCCAAGTATTTAAAGGATGATTCACGTTCAAGTACTTGCTCACCTAAAAGAATTTCACTCAAAATTATCACCAGAATTACTTTCGTTAAGCTTTCGGGAAGTTCCAAAAATAACGAATTACAGTAGCTAATGTCATAGATGTTGTTGAATTCAGCAACTTCGGCGAATTGTTCAAAACTGGTCCAGAATTCAAACTAACATCATTTGCCAAGAGTATTAGGAAAGAAGCGAGAAGGGATATATTTACCACACGCATTCCCGCTTTAAATGTCACAGATGACGGCAGAACAGGAGTACTTGAGCGGCGAGGAAATCCACAATTTCTACTTGGGTAGCCAATATCCAGTTTTATATCCAGTTTTCAAGTAACAAAAAGCGACGTAGACTCGTTATAAACTCTACTATCATATTGATATGTGTAAAGGACGATATATAGAAGCAGAAACAGACTTAGGTTAAGAGACTAGCAGACCATGTTACCGGACGCCATTACAACGTTCAACAAGCAGCCGAGAAAAATCCCAATATATGCAAGTATAGTATCAAGTAGCAGAATTTGCTCTGGTGTCGGCATTTTGATCGGAAATAAACATTTTTTAAATAATCATTTATTTAGTGATTTTAAGCAGTGATTTTAGCTGTCTGATGGCTAGTAATGACTACCTGCAGGTATACGAAAACGGCTAAATAAAAACATTTAAGCTTGATTGCTTGCTTGAACTTTCACTTTTTCTGGGATTGCCGCTGGATAAAAGCACCAACGGCTCTTGTTGGTTTCGCCACAAGATTTTCGACTAACCCAGCCTGCGTGGATGCAGACGCTTGTATTTCCACAAGTTTTCTGCAGTTTATTTTAACGGTAAGTAACAAGTTCTCGTTTTACACGTTTTTGTGAGAGTGGTTTAATTGTGTATTCTCAGTTGACACCATATGTTTGTGACACAAAGAACGCGAAGGAGCTTATCGTTGATTGTATCTCGTTGATAAATAATACTACGTAAGTTATTTTTCCTCTCTTTCTTTTCAGGTCTATCTGCTGCGTGCAACTGTTTGAGAATCACTGTGGAGAATCACTGTGCATATAGACGAAGAATTGTCACATCTTGGGCACAATACTTATACATTTCCTCTCTAAAGTTAAAAACAAAATTTTGTTCTCTCATTTCGTTATGCCAATCTATCAATTCTTGATCGTGTTTCTGGAGACAAATGTTTAAGTGTTTGTAAAAATGTAATTGTTAAATGTAAAAATGTTCCCAACCATTACTGTCATGACCAAATATCTAATCGCCCAAACTCAAAGACAAGCCTGGGAAAATACATTAACGTTATTGAATGTCTAACAAGGTGTATGGCATTGTCCGGTTTGTAAGTATGTTAGAAAGCAAGTATTATCAAGTATTATCACTCTACTCTGTTCTTCTCTTCCTCTACCCAGAGCCCCTGATCCCGCTCTTGATGAGTATCTATGTCAGATAGAGTTTTGGGCTAAACTAAAGGCCGAACGTTATGAGTAAGTATGTTGCTCTAAGCCAATCAGTCTAACTCATTACACAATTAGAATTTACCCTAAAACTAACCAGCAAAAAATATATTGCTATACAAAACAGTCAATCAAAATAATAACCAGTATAATAATGACCAATTCCTCAAATCTGTCGGATACACGGACTGAAAAGAGGCATCTCGTGATGTTCGTGCAGGCTGTAAATTACTAGATGAACATTTGCAGCTCACATTATACTATATCAGTATACTTACTATGGTCACTGTCCCTTTTCTCGTTTCAGATTGTTACATGTGTCTATGTTTTTTTACATTGTTTTAAATAAAATACTTTTAACTTTAACTTTAACAAGTTTATATGTTTCTGCTGTTTTGTCTCAGTTATACATGCATGCATGTATGCCTAGACCAGGGGTTGTCAAAACAGATTTATTTTAATGTATATGTATATATCCATGTACAAACATTATACAAGTTCAAGAACTTCGCGTTTAAGACGTTGTCTTTGATTTGTACATAATAAAATTCTCCAATCTTTACAAGTATAATTTATCAATGCCAGACCATTAATCGCTGGCTTTAGATCATGTAAGCTGTTCGTAAACGCTTTGGCAATCTTGGCTTCTGGTACATTCTCTAAAGCAGCATCAAATTACAATCAAACTCTCTCATCACCCTCCATCATAAGGCAATCGTGCTGTCTTTGAGAAGGATGGTCAATGCGACAACCATTACAATTTCCCAATACAAAGGCAGAAATTTTGGATGCTACAGTACTTCAATGGCATAACAGTTCAGCAATTTATCTTCAATCAGTTTTTGGCAGTGACTTATAAATCTTTCTTCACCAATATCCGTAGGCATAGAGAGTTCACACAAGTTTCTTTGGGAAGTCATGGTTTACAATGTTCACATAACATATCCAAATTGCTATGGTCCCACATGGCTACAATAAGTTATTGCTTAATTTAAACTGGTATAATATTACTTAAGTTCAGCAGTGTCTAATTGTAGCTATGTGGGCTCGCCTGTTAGGTGCATTAACTGCTTTAATAGTATAATTACCATAGCAAGTTGCACAAACTTTGTTTCCAGTTTCGTTAAGTTTGCTATCCAGTTACCTTTCCATTATCTCTAATGAAACACTCTTCCTCGTGCTTCATATATTACATCTCAAAGGCATTAATAATTCATGAGGTTTTGATATCGGAGGAAGAAATTACATAAATTAAGTAAACTTTCGCCTCGATTTTCTCTTAAAATACTGATTTGTTTGAGATGTAATATGAAACACTCAGAAGAGTGTTTCATTAGGATATCCAAACACCTCGAAGTTTGTTAAAAAACAAACGTCTTGGTGTTTGGATATCCTAATGAAGTTATTATGACGTTATTATGCTTTCCAATTTATCTGATGTTGTTAAAGTATTTTCTCATATTCCCAGCAGTTCTCCTATAATAGCAACGTTTGTTAATGACATGAAAACAAAATGTCACCATTCACGTCTTGCAAATCGAATTGTAAGGTGGTTCGAGCTGGTGGTAAACCATTTGATTATCGTTTTACAGGAAAGGATTCCAGAGGATTTTTACATAATTTTATGTACTTAGTTACAGCTGTTGAACCTTCTACAAAGCGAGGATCCAGTACAGAATTTACTTTGCATGTTTTATCATATCTTTGCCTGACCTGCCTGACCTTGCGCGAATGTGTTGCTTTTTTAATCGCATTGAAATCAGTGACCATCAATTCGCCTCGGTTTTTCGATATCCTAATGAAACACTCTTCCTCGTGTTTCATATATTTCATAAGTCAACAAATAATTTCCCAACCAGGTGAGAAATCAGACATAGTTTGACGCTACTCTGGCTTTAAAACGTTTTTTGAACGTAACTTTAAAAGTTACTGTCCATGACCCAACGTTTCGACACTCCAATCTAGTGGCTTCATCAGGGGTGATCGTTGTAAAGTTAGGATCCCTATTTATACCCTCATAAAACCGATGATGACGTTATCTATTAACAAGATGCAAATACGATTCTGGTAATAAACCACCGTCATCGCGATTCAATGGGGCGTTGGCGCTATTACGGAACCAATTAAAAGAATCTTAGGTAGTTTGAACGTAAAAGTTGCTCAAAAACCTTTCTTGACATTAGGTCATATTTTTGAAAAACCTAATGATCGTATTGCGAAGGAACAGAGGAAAGACGCTATTTATTCCATTCCGTGCAATGGCTGTGATCAGGAGTACATCGGTCAGACTAAACGTCAGTTTCGTACGCGTTTAAAAGAACACCAAAAGGCTGTTTTCTTTTCAAAAAAGGAAAATTCTGCTTTGTCGGAGCACGATGCGTAACCTACCATGAGATTGCGTGGGAAAGTTCCAAAATTATTACCACTAATCCGCGGTACCATCAGAGACGTTGTCTGGAGGCTTGGCACATCAATAGCGCCCACGCCCCATTGAATCGCGATGACGGTGATTTATTACCAGAAGCTTATTTGCATCTTGTTAATAGATAACGTCATCATCGGTTCTATGAGGGTATAAATAGCCTAGTGATCCTAACTTTACAACGATCAGACCTGATGAAGACACTAGATTGGAGTGTCCAAACGTTGTGTCATAGACAGTAACTTTTAAAGTTACGTTCAAAAAACTTTTTAAAGCCAGAGTAGTGTCAAACTACGTCTGATATTACGTAAAGTGCCTATGTCATGTCATGTTTTGGATTTTTATATATTTATAATCTTTTGCTCATTCTCATAAAACGTGCCTAATATTATCATAAACTAAAGTTTCATCAACTATTCATTGGAAGTGACGTTAACCTAGGAAACCGAAAAGATATTGCACAGTTATTCAAAAGTGAAATATAAAGAGAGTTTGTTCTGAACATTAAACAGACAGGTTTAGAAAAAATTCACTCAATTCCAAAACTTTCAACGTGTATTGGTTAAACATTTTAAGTTGCTTGGTGTCTATATTTTACTAGCGACCTGTCCTGGAACAAATACGTCGAATATATTATTAATAAAGGAAACAAACGTTTATATATTTTACGACAGTTAAAAGGCAAGAATTGGTAGTAACGATCGTTTTTTTAATTTATATTGCCTCGCTATTTGTGTAATAATATCGAGTCAGTCCAAAATTTCCGATTGTAAATCGGAAACGTTACATCCCGGGCGTAGAGGGAAGGTGAGCGCTCCATTTATCCCGATCAGCGGCAAGCAATCGTCTTCTGGACGATCCTTTTATTAGTATTAAGGTTAGTAATATGATTTTTACTTAGCTTTCGTGTATCACGGGGGGTTAGGTTAGAAAATCCATTGGGCGAGGGTTCGGGTTAGGATCTAAGTTGTTTTGGGGTTAGCAGTTCTATGACGTAAATCATAAATAACAAAGTATAACATAAATAGCTCCCTCGCCACATGCAAACTTTGCTATTCTCACCATTCTACTCAATTACTGCAGCTTGTAATTACTGTAGCTCGTTTGCTACAACGTGAAAAAAAGATGCTGACAATATTCGACGCATTCTTCAAAAATAAAGTTGTCCCAGAGTCTAGTCCGCTAACAGGTCTGGTGGAGATTGCTGCAAACCCTAAATATGACCTACGTGCTCCAAAGAAACTTGCACCAATCAAATGCACTACAAATCGTTTTAAAAACTCATTTATTCCGTCGTCTGTTGAACGATTTAATACTCTCAGTACCTAGGTTTTTATATCTATATTTTATAGATCTGAGAATTTTTAATATTTCTACTATAATAACTTGTATTTTAACTTAGCTACGCAAGCAGCTATGTTTATGGATGTATTTCAACAGCTTTAGGTTGCAAAATCCAATTTGATATTAAATCTTATCTTATCTTAATATTGTCCGAAATATTTCTTAAAAAAATATTAATACCAATCAGCAACCCTAATTTTTCAAGGTCTAACCGGAAACACACAATTTTTTTATTTGGCCTAACAGGTGAAAAGACATGAAGATGAAACTTTAGTTGATGATAATATTAAGCATGTTTACGGATTATAAATATATAAAAAGACCAAACATGAGATAGACACTTTAAGTAAAGCTAACTATCGAGAAAAACGCTTACCTCAGTACAGGCCAAGTGTCGAAGATTATGAACATCATATTTTACGCGAGCAAAATCGTATGCGTGGATCAGTTCATGCGTTAAAACATTATTCATGCAGGATTGTGAATATATAACATTTTCACAAAGAACAACCTATATATAGGAAAAGAAAAAACGCGTCAGGTATATCCTACCCAAAAGTTCGAGTGCAATTTTATTTCATTTTCCAACTTAGGGACTGGTCATAAATTACCAGGGGGAAGGGGCTGGAGGTTCGAAGTAAAAAGGTTAAAAAAATGTGACCTCCCGCGACGATGAGTATGAAATAGCCTTTGCCAATAGCCAAAAATATCATGACCCCTCCCCCTGCACAAAAATAAATGTTTATACTGAAGCATATCTGTCAAAAATAATTATACTGGTTAATTTTGATCAAATTTTTTTTAAATGTATGTAAAATGACATTTAACTTTAGGATATATAAAACATGTGTCGTTTTATGTATGTTATGAATAAATTCATGTTACTATTATACTATTTTATACTATTTTATTACACTATTTTACAATAATCACTGTGATCTGTTTGGAATTTTGAGTGTCAGCTTAAATTTATGTGACCCACCCTTTTGATAGTTCAATTTTCTATAACACCCTCCCTTTTGAGGGGCTGAAAAAGTTATGACCCTCCCACTTTCGCCACTCTCCCTCCCCCCTGGTAATTTATGACCAGTCCCTTATTGAGCGTTTTCACTCAATCCTCAGATATTCAAATGACAAAGGGCCATGTTCATTGGCAACAAAAATCATAATTTCCAATTTTTCACTTTCTGATCAACAAACAGGCTTACAAAGGTAATCCAAGTAAACAAAACTACTCTTGTACAAAACAACAGCACTAATTTTAACCAAAGAGAATCCTGTCATCCGCCATCTTGTTGTAATACTTAGCCTATGTAACTGGGAAGTTGGTGACAGTCACACCCGGGGTGTTTCCGCGCAATGCTTTTTAAATTTTGTGGTTCAAGTGAAAAAGAAAGACATTCACAAAAATCGGGTTTCAGATTTATAAAGACATGAGGATGGCTAGATAAAATTTCGCTTTACCACGGTTGTGACGTCACACGCATATAAAAATACATCCAAGATGGCGACAATGATTTAGGTTAGCAACTTTGTCAGTGCAATTAAAACACTTTACGAGCATATATATGGGGCGCCGTTGCGGACAATATTCTAATCTTAAACAATTTATGGTCTATTTAATTTATATACATTTATTTATGGTCTATTTAATTAATATACATGTCTATTTAATTTATACATGGTATATTTAATTTATACATGGTATATTTAATTTATACATGGTCTATTTAATTTTTATATGGTCTATTTAGTTTTTATATGGTCTATTTAGTTTTTATATGGTCTATTAATTTTATGGTCTGCGCTATTTATGGGGCCTGGCACGGGTTATCCATACGCAACATGGCTGTTTGGATACCAATTTAGTTTACTATTTAGTGTTCACCGATTCTACAACGCTCGTGTGTATGCTGTAAGTGGTGTAAGTGGTATATCAGTTCAAAATGTTAAGAAACTATTCATCAAAACATTTTTTAACACTTTTTAAATTATTTTGTTATTAGGTTTTCACTTTAGTTTATTGTAATTAATTTGTTCTTTTTAATAATTTAGTAGCTACTGTATAGTAATATAAAATAGTCGATGTATTTAATTGATAGAGGGCCCTGGGTAAGATTAGCTTTTGCTTACCAGGTTTTGTTACCGTCTTTAAATAAAGTTTCTATTCTATTCTATGCACAAGAAATACCTCTTTATCGAAGACAGAATCAACGACTTGTAGATGTTGAATGGACATCTTTTCTCCAAGCAGTTCGTTCTGTCCTGGCAGAAGTTGCCTGTTGCAATGAAATTAACGTTGACCGTATTCTGACTCTGGATCATCTACAGACTTTATTACAACAAATGGAAGAGATACACTGTAGGTACTTCATTTACACTTATGGTTAACAATAGCGAAAGCACCAACGAAGGCTGGAATAAACTCAGTAATTTTCTAGCATACATCACACGTGTAAAACTTCTGTTGTTGGGTGAAGTTGAACGTTTGCAACAAAGTCAGGGTGAAATTGTCTATAGATGTCCAGTTCAATCAAGTAGGTCGGTAGGTATACCACGATTTGACATTCAGAAGAGCCAGTTATACGATGCTCATGTGCCTTCGATCACATGTCTCTACTCACTCTCTAATTATTGTCTCGCTGTTAGATTATAATGAAATTCTAAACTAATCTTAATTAACCCAATTTGCAATAACAAGATAATAAATGTCAACACCAGTCTCCGACACACTCCCCCCCATATACCTCGCCTTTGAGGTATATGTTCCATCGAGACTGGTTCAACACAACTGAGGTTATATAAAATAATAATGTATCTTAAAATGTTTAAACGTTCAAGTGTACTTTGTGTCTTCAATTTTCGTCATTAGCTTCAATTTTCGTCATTTTCGTCTGCTCGATACGTAGTGCCGCTGCAGCTGCCGCGCCTCTCTTTGGTCGAAACTCAGGTGCTTCTACGTTAAGGGTCTGTTGTTCTTTGTTTATTACACCGTCCCGTCCTTCATACAATGTATATCTCTGCGATAATGCCTAGGGGCCATTCTCCTCTATTTCTTTCATCAGACTTGATCATTACTACGTTACCGACTTCCAGGTTGAGCGGTTTTCCCTTGTGCTGGATGTCTCTCTCTTAGCCCTCGCACGTATTCTTTTGTCCATCGTCTCGAGACCATATCTTTGCACCGTTTCAAGAACTTTGCACGTTTGCGGAGATCCTTGCCTTCCACATGATGTGCTGCCAATTCTGGAAGGTTGTTAGAAGACGTATACATCAATGAGTATGGTGTCAGGATTGGAGATTCTGTATCATCTTCGATGCAGCACAACGGCCTGTTGTTGAGGGTAACTTCAACATCTAGTAGGACTTCCGATAATTCTTCCCACGTCAACATGCTTTACCGATGGCCTTGGATAGTGACGCTTTAACCAACCGCACTATGCGCTCGAACTGACCGCCCCACCAAGGGGCGCGGCTCAGGGCTCGCATTGCCACTTTACTTCGTTGGTTGCCAAAAAGTGTTGTAGTTTCTCGTCTGCCATTGCCGTGCGAACCCATCGCGCTGCTCCAACAAATGTACGCCCGTTGTCAGAATAGATCTTACTTGGTCTTCCCCTACGTGCTATGAACCGTTTGAGTGTTCCATGGTAGCCGTCAGCTCCAGATGAAGGGCTCTCGTCAGACTGCAAGCATATAATACTATGTAAGCTTTGCTTTGTTTTCCATTCTTCTTGCGGTACATCTGCGTGGTTTGCCTCTGTTCGATCTCGAGGGAGGTTTCCAGGCGGCAGTCTGCTTGCGGCGGTTGCCTGGAATTTACGAAAACCATAACAGGACTTGATCTCTCGCTTGGCCTTGGCACCCAGTACTTTTGGCGTACATGTGCCATGATCAGCCCGACTCCCCCATGGAGTGTCCTCCAGTGCGCTTCTTGTACCAACTTCTCGGTAAAGGTGTGAGTTTCTGGCAGATAGATTGGATACTCCCCCTGTATCCGACCACGACACTCAAGTATTCCTTGAGCATTCTCTTGAAGGTTGAGTTGTTCTTGATCTTTCGTGATGTCGCAGCTACGTTGTACTCGCTTGATCCACCATAAACGGGATTTGTTGATCTCTTCTGTAGTCAGTAGACCACTTCGTTTCACTTCGTCTCGCTTGCAGTTGTGCACGAATCTTGCGATCAAAAAGCACGTTCGTAGTGTGCGATGAAGGTCGTGCTTCTCTAATAATTTCCCGTAGTCATCAGGTACGTTCTCTGCGTGTGCGGCGCCCAGGACCTCTCGAACAACCTTGGCTTTGGCTTCCGATGTTGTGGATGGTCTGGTCACAAGGTTATCTGGCCATTTCTCAGGATCTCGGCGAGCCATTCCGGACCATTCCACCAAGTTGTTGTCTCGGTCAAGGATCCTCCACGGCTGGCCAGGTTGTCTTTCGAAGGAACGTGTCTCCACTCTATCTCTGGATGCTGTTTAATCTTCGATACCCGATTCGCCACGAATTGCATATACTGTCCATTCCCGCTTATCCAGTGAAGTGCCACGCTACTGTCTAGCCACCCATAGATCTTTGGTTCAGGAAGCTCCTACAGGACGTTTTGTACATTCAGCACCAAGTTGGTTGCCATATGGGCGGACACCAACTAGAGCCGGCGAATTGTCAACCCTTCTTTAGCCAATCGTGCTTTAGCCGCAACAAGTCGCTGTGTTTTTCCTCCATTTTTTCGGACCACCGAATAAACTGCGGCTCCAACTCCTTGTGTGGACGCATCGCCAAATGTGTGGAGTTCTAAGCTCAGCACAGGCTCTTTGTGCTCCACAATAGGACGAAGTACCGTCTCTTCTTTAGGTAACGTGTTCTCCCATGCCGTCCAGCGACGTCTTACAGGTCCTTGAATCTCTGTATCCCACGGAACTTTGCTCTTGCACACGTCGCGGTAAATCACTTTTCATTCCAAGGTAAGCGGAGAAACTAAGCCCAGGGGGTCGTAAACCTTTGCGAGTTTGCTCAGGATCCCACGTTTGGTGATTGGACCACTGTTGTTTGCGGGCGGAAATGTGAAATGTGTCACTTGCCTTGTTCCACTTCAATCCGAGCATCTTGGTTTCACTGGATTCTCCTCCAAGCTGTTGTTTTGCGTACGATTGTTCACCATCATGTTCTTCTGGTTGTTCACTGTTCTCCTCTAGCTCGCTGACGTTAGAGTTCCACTTGTGAAGCTTGAATGTTGCATCTTCGAATATCTCAATGGCTCTCTCCTTGTGTTGCTTCGCTAGTGCGATGGTTTTCCCACCGGTGAGCAAATCATCCACGTAAAGACTTTTGCGTAATGCGGTCACGGTTTCAGGATATTTCTCTTTCCAAGACTCCAGATGGCGTTCAATCACTCCAGCGAGGAGGAAAGGCCAAGGAGCCAATCAGAAGAGCGCTCTCGTGAATCTCAGCGTCTCTAACATCAAGTGTTCTCCACACCGCCAATGGAAACGTAGGGCGTCGCGCTCGCATTCCGAATCCTCATGACTTGTAAAAATGCCTTCTGAATTATCACCGGTTACCGCTGCTGGATAAGCAGGTTGATGGACGAGTACATCCCACAGTTTATTTTGGAGCGGTGGACCTGGATACAGGTAGTCGTTCAGTTTCTCTGCTTGACGCGTCGTATACGATTCGCATTTTCGTGGTCTCAGCTGTTTCCCGTATTATACTCCTTCCGGTGGATCGTTGGCTGGTTCTACCACTCCACTTTCTTGTTGTTCCCTGATGATGCCGTCATACTCTGCGGTGAGACCGTCACGTTGTAACTTGCTTGTGAGGCTGTTAAGGCGACGTTCGCTACCTCGCTTATTCGTAGGCAGATATAGAGTGTTCCCTTTCCACGGTAAGTCCGTCTCGTACCATCCCTCTGGATCTCTTGTTAGCTGCTCTTTAAATTGATCATGAACCACTCCCTGGTCGTGTTCCGGCGTGTCTTCTAGTGCTAGTCCTAGTACATCTAGACGACAAAGTTGCTCGTAATCTGCTTGGCTGACTTGGGTAAGTAACATCGTTTTCCTGTCGAATTCTTGCCCTGGGGACATCAGGAACCACCCAAGTTTTGTTAGTTCTCCGATAGGTTCGCAGGCCTTTCCAATGCGTGGTCGAGTTTCAGTCTTGATTCTTGCGTATAGTCTCCACTACCAAGCACCACGTGAACAGGAAGTTGGGGTTTCTTCTCACGATCGACAATTGTAACTCCCTTAAGGTGCTTGTACTTAGCGATAAGTTCTTCGTACCGCGGGTTATCCAGTGATAACAGTTCAGGTTTGTCAACCTTGGTCAGATTAGCTATCATAACGAATTAACTCGTTGTTTGTCGACTCTATCTTCGCTTCATACGATTCCAAACGAACTTGCTTTGAACACATGTCAATTTGCTTTGTTTGTGTTTCTACAGGCTTGATGTCGAGGGCACGAATCAACTTGGCCGAAGCGTACGAACTTCCTGCTCCAGAACAATTAAGGCCCTGCACAGGACACCGTTGACCAAAACACTCGCGACTGGAAACACACCTTCTCCAATCTCGTTGGAAGAATAAAGGCGTGCGCTACCCGCTTTGTTGTCCTTCCCAGGCTCCTGATCACGCTCGGCTTTCTCGGTCTGATCACAAATAGACGTGTGATGACGTCGGTCGCAATTTTGGCATTTTCTTTTGCTCGGCTGTTCTATGGTTTTCACCAGTGCAGTTGAAGCACAGCGACGTTTGGCCAGTATCTGTTTTCGCTCGGACGTTGCTGTCACTTTTGAGCACTCACCAGATTTGCGAGTTTGATCTTCACAATAAACACAACCACGTGGTTTCTCGTCTTGGCGCCGTGCGTGGTACAATCGGTTGCGACGGGGGTCGCGAGGTTTGGATTCACGTTCACTCGATTGATTTTCGATCGGATTTCTTCGCGTCCAAAGATGTAATGCTTCCACCAATTTAGCGAAATCCCAACTTTCCCAGTCAGGATCTGTCCTCACCAGATCACCTCGAATTCCAGACAATTTCTCAAGTGTCAACGCCACGTTGCCATTTATTTGTTGAAGACTCCCCATGGTCTCTAGCGACTGGACAGCGTACATCAACTTGTCATGAAACTCATGAATCCTCTTGACATTAGGAATGTTCGGTAATTCGAGAATTTCCTTCGTGTAGGCTTTAATAATTTCAGATTCATATTTATCTTGGAGCACCGTCTCGGCTCGTGAGTATCCTTCGCTGGTAAATGTAGGGCTTCAGAACAGTGGATGCCAGGTTGTTATTGGCACAGCCAAGATAAACTGAGCTAATCTGCTGTATCCATCGATGCATGCATGGATTAGCAATCTCCAGCGTATTAGTTTATGGTTGCCATCTATGTGCCACAGTGCATTGGGGTGTGGCACATAGTACTTCCTTCTGAGCTGTGCCTATTGGGTCAATCTGCCGCAACATGTTCCGTACCCTCCACCTCTGTACACGTAAACCTCTGCTTCTTAGTGCCCCCATCATTCTGCTCTGGCCAATGTTTGGCGTACTTCTCCTTACTTCTTTCATCACTTCACAGAGTTGGTCATCAGGGATGTGAGTAAACTCTTCGTCTTCCACACCAAGTTCACTTTTACGTCTCCTCAAGGTACGTGTTGAAATGTGAAGCAGTTAATTTGCAATACTTTCCCATGTAAAGTGCTTACTGTATAGAAACTCCAACTGGCTCTTCTGAATGTCAAATCGTGGTATACCTACCGACCTACTTGATTGAACTGGACATCTATAGACAATTTCACCCTGACTTTGTTGCAAACGTTCAACTTCACCCAACAACAGAAGTTTTACACGTGTGATGTATGCTAGAAAATTACTGAGTTTATTCCAGCCTTCGTTGGTTCTTTCGCTATTGTTAACCACAAGTGTAAATGAAGTACATATCTCTTCCATTTGTTGTAATAAAGTCTCTAGATGATCCAGAGTCAGAGTACGGTCAACGTTAATTTCATTGCAACAGGCAACTTCTGCCAGGACAGAACGAACTGCGTGGAGAAAAGTTGTCCATTCAACATCTACAAGTCGATGATTCTGTCTTCGATAAAAAGGCATTTCTTGTGCATACACACGAGCGTAGTAAACACTAAATAGTAAACTAAATTTGTATCCAAACAGTCATGTTGCGTATGGAAAACCCGTGCCAGGCCCCATAAATAGCGCAGACAAAAATTAATAGACCATATAAAAACTAAATAGACCAAATATAAATTAAATAGACCATATAAAAATTAAATAGACCATATAAAAATTAAATAGACCATATATAAATTAAATAGACCAAATAAAAATTAAATAGACCAAATATAAATTAAATAGACCAAATATAAATTAAATAGACCAAATATAAATTAAATAGACCAAATATAAATTAAATAGACCATGTATAAATTAAATATACCATGTATAAATTAAATAGACCATGTATATATTAATTAATTTGATCAAGTAGTTATTTTTTTAATCAAACACTGACTAGAATTATAATAAGTAATACCATGATGGAAATGGCTAAAAGGGATGTCTCAAAAGGACCTTTCTGTTTTGTCTGGTCTTTATTTATGGTTAGGTTCATGTTAGGATTGGGCTGTTGTGTTTGGTAAACAGACATGAATTCTCGCAATGTTAGCTACTGTAGGACCGTACACAGGTTCGGTAAACAGACAAGCAAGCAAACAAATACTCCATTTGATGAACGAGAGGTACTAACAATCAGACACTGAGGCTGTGTTTACATGGTACCGGACGAATTGGATCCGGTATGAAATGCGTACGGTTCAGTTCTGTTTGCACTGTACCGTCTTTATTTTGATCCGCTTATTTTTGCATTTACACGTACCGACAATTATACATTAGCTCATGCGCAGAACTCATGCAGAACAAATTCAAAATGGCTACTTGAAACACAAACCAGACAATATGATACAGAATCAGTCTCAAATGAGGGGAAAAGCTTAAATTCAAGCGGACATGCATATTTAACATCATCAGGAGAAAAATCATCTCCATTAATGCAAGAATACCAAGGATCAAGGGAACAATGCACAACACTTATCTTCTCCTGCTGTTAGTAGTGACAACTTTATCAATTGAAAAGTAATAAAAACAACATACAAAAACGAAAACATACTCTTTCTGAACGAATTATATGTAACCTGGCCTCACCAGCGCTCAATCCTAAACCGTGCCATCCGGTAGAAAACTTATTCGGTCGAAACTGTTTACACGCATACCGAACGAATTTGGAACCGGACAGGTAGAAAATTAGACCTGCTTTTTTGTAGGTATAAAATTAGTCCGGATAAGAGCAGATTGATCATATAAACACAAGTCCTAACTGTACGAATTACATACCGGATCCAAATCCGCACGGTACCGTGTAAACGCAGACTGAGCCAGCATTAATGGTCAGCAAAGTGCACCATACTGTACGTTTGGCCAAAATTCTCTATAAGACGTTTGTACAAGACTGTAGAAAATTACGGTACCTGCTTTCTATAGAAGTCAAACCCTCCCAAAACGTTATTTCCACATGGCTCACAAACAATATGTTTTCCAAGTTCAACATTGCTGAGAAAGAAAAAAGGTTCAAAAAATATATATTTAAAACACTCGTAACAGAGAAACACTAAATATCGCAATGCTGGAAAAACAGAATGACGTACCATGGAAAAATCGCGGCATGCCAAGGATTATTTAATGTTTTTCTATAGCGAAGCTTCTGTTCACCTCAGAGAATCACCTTTGGTTCGATTCCCGGTTGGGAAAGTAAGATAAATTTTCAAAATATTCTGAATTAAATACAGTGGAACCTCCATATAACGGACACTTTGGGACAGACGTTTGCTGTCCGTTTTTGGAGGTGTCCGCTGTCTAGAGGTTTTATATTAATCCCCGCGAAGTCGTGAAGCCACCGAGCGAAGCAAGGGTGATAATGTCGCCGTGACAGGGATACATTTCTCAGGGGGAAAAGTATTGAATTCAGGGGGCAAAGTATTGAAACTCAGGGACCAAAGTAGAAATTAAAATACACAATAATGGTAACTACGAATTATAACGTAAACATAATAATTCAACGTTTCGACTTGAAGTCATCATCAGGAATACTAATGAATTGACGTTTACAGCAGTATATACACCTATAAGCAGAATATATTATACTGCTGTAAACGCCAATTCATTAGCATTCCTGTGATGTCTTCAAGCCAGTCAAAACGGTAAATTCTCAATCAATATGTTCACGTTATCGGAGTTACCGTTATTATGTATTTTATTAAAATACTTAGTGGTTCCCGTAAAGTAGGCCAAAGTACTGTAGGAACTCAGCTAGGGGTCAAAGTAGAAATTCAGGGGACAAATTAGAAACTCAGGGTACAAAGTATAGAAACTCAGGGACCAAAGTAGATTAACTCAGAGACCAAAGTAGAAACTCAGGGACCACTACGTAGAAACTCAGGGACCAAAGTAGAAATTCAGGGACCATTAAGTAGAAACTCAGAGACCAAAGTAGAAATTCAGAGACCAAAGTACAGTAGAAACTCAGAGACCAAAGTAGAAATTCAGGGATCAAAGTAGAAACTCAGAGACCAAAGTAGAAACTCAGAGACCAAAGTAGAAACTCAGAGACCAAAGTAGAAACTCAGAGGCCAAAGTAGAAACTCAAAGACCAAAGTAGAAACTCAGGGAACAAAGTAGAAACTCAGAGGCCAAAGTAGAAACTCAAAGACCAAAGTAGAAACTCAGAGACCAAAGTAGAAACTCAGAGACCAAAGTAGAAACTCAGAGGCCAAAGTAGAAACTCAAAGACCAAAGTAGAAACTCAAAGACCAAAGTAGAAACTCAGAGACCAAAGTAGAAACTCAGAGGCCAAAGTAGAAACTCAAAGACCAAAGTAGAAACTCAGGGAACAAAGTAGAAATTCAGCGACCATTAAGTAGAAATTCAGGGACCAAAGTAGAAATTCAGGGACCAAAGTAGAAACTCAGAGACCAAAGTAGAAACTCAGAGACCAAAGTAGAAACTCAGAGACCAAAGTAGAAACTCAGAGACCAAAGTAGAAATTCAGGGATCAAAGTAGAAACTCAGGGAACAAAGTAGAAACTCAGAGACCAAAGTGAAATTCAGAGACCAAAGTAGAAACTCAGAGACCAAAGTAGAAACTCAGAGACCAAAGTAGAAATTCAGGGATCAAAGTAGAAACTCAGGGAACAAAGTAGAAACTCAAAGACCACAGCAGAAATTCAGGGACTAAAGTAGAAATTCAGGGACCAAAGTAGAAACTCAGAGGCCAAAGTAGAAACTCAAAGACCAAAGTAGAAATTCAGGGACCAAAGTAGAAACTCAGGGACCAAAGTAGAAACTCAAAGACCACAGTAGAAATTCAGGGACCAAAGTAGAAATTCAGGGACCAAAGTAGAAACTCAGAGGCCAAAGTAGAAACTCAAAGACCAAAGTAGAAACTAATGGGACCATTAAGTAGAAACTCAGGGACCAAAGTAGAAATTCAGGGACCATTAAGTAGAAACTCAGGGACCAAAGTAGAAACTCAGGGACCAAAGTAGAAACTCAGGGACCAAAGTAGAAATTCAGGGACCATTAAGTAGAAACTCAGGGACCAAAGTAGATTAACTCAGAGACCAAAGTAGAAACTCAGGGACCACTACGTAGAAACTCAGGGACCAAAGTAGAAATTCAGGGACCATTAAGTAGAAACTCAGAGACCAAAGTAGAAATTCAGAGACCAAAGTACAGTAGAAACTCAGAGACCAAAGTAGAAATTCAGGGATCAAAGTAGAAACTCAGAGACCAAAGTAGAAACTCAGAGACCAAAGTAGAAACTCAGAGACCAAAGTAGAAACTCAGAGGCCAAAGTAGAAACTCAAAGACCAAAGTAGAAACTCAGGGAACAAAGTAGAAACTCAGAGGCCAAAGTAGAAACTCAAAGACCAAAGTAGAAACTCAGAGACCAAAGTAGAAACTCAGAGACCAAAGTAGAAACTCAGAGGCCAAAGTAGAAACTCAAAGACCAAAGTAGAAACTCAAAGACCAAAGTAGAAACTCAGAGACCAAAGTAGAAACTCAGAGGCCAAAGTAGAAACTCAAAGACCAAAGTAGAAACTCAGGGAACAAAGTAGAAATTCAGCGACCATTAAGTAGAAATTCAGGGACCAAAGTAGAAATTCAGGGACCAAAGTAGAAACTCAGAGACCAAAGTAGAAACTCAGAGACCAAAGTAGAAACTCAGAGACCAAAGTAGAAACTCAGAGACCAAAGTAGAAATTCAGGGATCAAAGTAGAAACTCAGGGAACAAAGTAGAAACTCAGAGACCAAAGTGAAATTCAGAGACCAAAGTAGAAACTCAGAGACCAAAGTAGAAACTCAGAGACCAAAGTAGAAATTCAGGGATCAAAGTAGAAACTCAAAGACCACAGCAGAAATTCAGGGACTAAAGTAGAAATTCAGGGACCAAAGTAGAAACTCAGAGGCCAAAGTAGAAACTCAAAGACCAAAGTAGAAATTCAGGGACCAAAGTAGAAACTCAGGGACCAAAGTAGAAACTCAAAGACCACAGTAGAAATTCAGGGACCAAAGTAGAAATTCAGGGACCAAAGTAGAAACTCAGAGACCAAAGTAGAAACTCAAAGACCAAAGTAGAAACTCAGGGATCAAAGTAGAAACTCAGAGACCAAAGTAGAAATTCAGGGATCAAAGTAGAAACTCAGGGAACAAAGTAGAAACTCAGAGACCAAAGTGAAATTCAGAGACCAAAGTAGAAACTCAGAGACCAAAGTAGAAACTCAGAGACCAAAGTATAAATTCAGGGATCAAAGTAGAAACTCAGGGAACAAAGTAGAAACTCAAAGACCACAGCAGAAATTCAGGGACTAAAGTAGAAATTCAGGGACCAAAGTAGAAACTCAGAGGCCAAAGTAGAAACTCAAAGACCAAAGTAGAAATTCAGGGACCAAAGTAGAAACTCAGGGACCAAAGTAGAAACTCAAAGACCACAGTAGAAATTCAGGGACCAAAGTAGAAACTCAGAGGCCAAAGTAGAAACTCAAAGACCAAAGTAGAAACTAATGGGACCATTACGTAGAAACTCAGGGACCAAAGTAGAAACTCAGGGACCAAAGTAGAAACTCAGGGACCAAAGTAGAAACTCAGGGACCAAAGTAGAAATTCAGGGACCAAAGTAGAAATTCAGGGACCAAAGTAGAAACTCAGGGACCAAAGTAGAAACTCAGGGACCAAAGTAGAAATTCAGGGACCAAAGTAGAAACTCAGGGACCATTAAGTAAAAACTAAGGGACCAAAGTAGAAATTCAGGGATCATTAAGTAGAAACTCAGAGACCAAAGTAGAAACTCAAAGACCAAAGTAGAAACTCCAAAGTAGAAATTCAGGGACCAAAGTAGAAACTCAAAGATCAAAGTAGAAATTCAGGGACCAAAGTAGAAATTCAGGGACCAAAGTAGAAACTCGGAGGCCAAAGTAGAAACTCAAAGACCAAAGTAGAAATTCAGGGACCAAAGTAGAATTTCAGGGACCAAAGTAGAAACTTGGAGACCAAAGTACAGTACAGTAGAACCTCAAAGACCAAAGTAGAAATTCAGGGACCAAAGTAGAAACTCAGAGGCCAAAGTAGAAACTCAAAGACCAAAGTCGAAATTCAGGGATCAAAGTAGAAACTCAGGGACGAATAAGTAAAAACTCAAAAACCAAAGTAGAAATTCAGGGACCATTAAGTAGAAACTCAGGGACCAAAGTAGAAACTCAGGGACCAAAGTAGAAACTCAAAGACCAAAGTAGAAATTCAGGGACCAAAGTAGAAACTCAGAGACCAAAGTATAAACTCTGAGAGACTAAAGTATAAACTCAAGGACCAAAGTAGAAACTCAGATGTAAAGTACAAATTCAGGGGCCAAAGTAGAAATACATTGACATTGGATAAACGTCAGCTAGGTGGTGAAAAACAATAAAGTCCACTCGTCCACTGGAAGTAGCAGGCCTTAAAATATCGGTCGGTCACAGACGTTGTCCGACCCATTCGTGAAATTGTCCGACGTAGGGAGGAAAAAGCCGGACATTCTATCCGACCCAAGTGAAATTGAGGTCCGACCCAAGAGTATTGGTGTCCGACAGAACTGTAACTTTGTCCGACGTTAATGTACCCTTGGTCCAGGACCAGAAGCTCTCGTATTAAACTTAAATAAAATCAGAATCAGGGTGATGTATGAAAAGTGATCCGGAAAGTGTTGTTCATAATCAAGCGCAGGATTTTCACTGTGGGCTTTGCCAAGTTTCGAATTACATTTATTTTCCACAAACCCTTGAGGCAAACTAAATAATGTGTCAAGCAGAAACAGAATTCAGTCAATCAATATCATGGCACTGAAATAACAGAGAATGAGTTCTACAACTGAGGAACTGCTATGTCCCTTTTGTGAGGATACAGTAGGCATACAAATTAGTGGCTGTGTATCGTGTAATGTTATACTGTAGTTTGTAACGTTTGTTCCATGCCAGATAATCCTGACTCCAAAGGTTACAATGATCGAAGACGCTAAAAAAGTAAGTATATTTGCAAGAACTGTACTAAACCTTGCCGACATCTGAACCTTCTCGGAAAGTACAGAAAACTATATCTGCCATGTTTGCCAAATCAGCTAAGACCCTACTCTCCTTCTTCATCATGTTCCTTTATGAGCAGAAACCCCAAACAGCATGGGAATGTTAGCACCAGTAAGCCCAACAGGTACAGCGTCTACCATAGAGAAGTGGAAATCCGATTTATCAGAACACTCGGCAGTTATAGTTAATATCTGAAAGCCAATGTAGTAGAAATAGAACAGCGCACAAACAAATTAGGAAAATCCTCCAACAAAGCGAACACTGATGTAGTGCATATCCGGGCTGCTACATCACCAATCAAATGGATCCGAGCCAAACAGAACTAAAACTCTGCATCAGACATTATCAGATATTTTGTCCAACCCAAACTCAAAGTCATCGATTTTTGTCAGACGGCTCTTCAAAAGATATTTTAAGGCCTGGAAGTGGCAACATAGGTACTGTACCCTCAATGGTCATCCCAGAACAGATCCATGCTCCTGCCACAAGGGAAATGTGTCCTGTCTGAAGGGGGGGGAGGGGGGGGGGGTAAAATGAACTACAGATTTGCTTAAATTATTATAGGATGTCCGAATACAATTTGGCAATTTCATCCTTGCTCGGAGTATGGAGATTTTTTGGAATGACCCAATGCGGCCTCAGCTCATTGCCCTGATTTGATGCACCTCATCCAGTCTCACTGTCGCAGCTTGCTCTCACAGTCAGCTATTTACTGTGTAATCACTACTCTGAAGATGTTACTTGTGATAATTGTGATGAAACGTTAGTTATTAAATATATTTTATTATGGTTGAACAACCCCTGATTGCTTTATCACGGGCACTTTCTTGATATATGAACAACCGAATACAGTACAAACCAATCTCTAATCCTAACCTTAACCCTAATCTAGCCTGCAATGCAGGCTCTTGGGGGAGGGACGCTTTGAAATGGGAGGAGGACTGGGGCAAAGGGAGGGGAAAGGAGAGCGTGCCAGCAAGCCCTGATAATTTTCATCTGCTGCTTACTATTAAATTTTAATTATATGCACATAAATTAATCAAACTTGTGAATTAATTTTCATCGCAAGCAACATTTTACCCTTGGGTGCCATTCGAATGGCTATTAAACTGGAACCGTTCGAACACCTGATTCAAAGCGTTTAAATGCCTGGTCCAAAGGGTTTAAACACTTTGTCTTCTAAGCGTTCGAACAACTGACTCACAGTCTGGACGCTGACCATTTGAACGCCTTGCATTTAAACGGTACATGTACAGGTGTATGTGTGAATGCTTTGCTCAAAATTCATGCCATCAAATCATTTGATTTTGAGAAGTCATAAAGATTACCTACCGTCAATTCAAAACAGAGAAACTACAGCTAGTGGCATGCTTGCTTGACACGACAAGCCCGGGACTGGTTTCCGGTACTGTTAAATGAATTTCAAATGCTATTGCATAACAAAAATAATATACTTTATTCTCATGTAATATACGTTATTCTCTTGTTGATCATTTCTGGACGGTCGGTCCAGAAAGGAACTAGGATTTCGTGTCAAATGCTGGGTAGTTTGAAACATGGATGAATTAACAGATGGCTCAGAAGACAAACATACCTCGACGATGTCGCTGTGGGACATAAATTATTATTAAATCTGTATGTTAATCAGATTTTGACCAATAGAAATATGCAGCCGCCAGTAGCCAAGAGTGATGAAAATTCCAGGGCTTGCTGGCAGGCTCTCCTTTCCCCTCCCTTCGCCCCAGTCCCCCTCCCATTTCAAGGCCTCTCTCCCCCCTGCATCGCAGGCTAACCCTAATCCTAACTAATATAATAATTTTAAATTTTGGTTGCTCATATAATATAGAGAAAGGGCCTTATCATGGTTATCTTAAAAACTAATAAATTGCTGGACGATAATATTTATCACTTCAAGAGTATAATATTTAGTAAACATTTTAATTGTAACAAAATATAACTTAACTCACCATCCCAACTTTTTCATGGCCTCCAGCATGAAGATAACATAGGGAGCTATTAAACAACAACAACAACAACAACAAACTTCAAATATAATTTTCACCACAGGGATTATAAAATAGGTTGCAGCTACTGTGTTTGAATGACATGCAATTTCACTTATATGCTTAATAATGGTTGACCTTTCCTGCAGGAATTTTCGGCCCAATGCAAACATCTGCTGTGCTTCTTTTGATTAGATTCAACATCAGTGTAAATTCTCGCTGGGAATGATCCCTTTTCTGCTTTGGTAGGCTGACGTTCTTCCATGATATAAAATTAATTCGAAGAATAAGGGAGTTCACGAGCAGGCTAGGGCTTCATGGGATATCATGGGATATCACGGGAATACACGGGACCTGAGAGTAAAAAGTATCACTTGAAGTATATCTTTGTCGTTTGTAAAAGAAATACAAAATTTACTGGTCTCGTTCATTAGTTAAATAACCCACGTCTTATTTTAGGAAGTAGTGTATTATCGTTATTTATGAAAGCTCTCAATACTGTATTTTTACTGACAAGTGCGGCTTATACAACGAACATTGTTTGGGAAAGGTGACGATGGTTCGATGTCGCCTTCGAGTTCGACGGAGACTGATCCTTTATGGCGTGATTATCAACATTATCCTGATTATTGTATTCAATATTCTATACCTGAACAAAGGAATGTCGCTGCAAGTATTTAGTGTAAATGCGTCGAAGATCTTCATCCAGAAGTTAGTTCCAAAGCAAAAGCGCGTGTTGATGTTCGAGATTGGTCGGCCGAAGCCCGAAGGAAAGGCACCGACATGTCGCTTCACACAAAGCGAAGGACTGCAGATACTTGCCGAAAATTACTTGTATCCCAGTGATCAATTTGACGGTGATCAATGTAATTCGAAAAGCACGCAAAGTATTTGCACAATCGCAGGTTCATTCGACACAGTCTCGGTCAGTTGCGAGAACAGTCCTTGTGATACGACTGTGAAAGTTGGCTTGCTACACAGAGAAACTGGTGACGTTGAATGGGAAGACGTTAGCTCCGACAAACTAGAAACATTTATCAAAGACGTTGGGCTTAAAGGCATGGAGTCTATGTATCCATTTTTATTTTTAAAGTGCGCAAACAGAGACGAAGGAGGATTTACCCAACTATTGTCGCTGCCTCTTGCCATATCTTCAAACAACTCAAAACAAAGTTTAAGCAAGAAAAGCATCAATGTAAACATTGTATTTTTGGATGCTGTTTCGAGACGTCATTTTTACAGGTCACTACCAAAGACCATAAAGGCATTTCGGGAGATAAATTTAACCCCAAAATCAACATCAAATGTTCTTGATTTTGAGTTGTACCAAGCACTGCGAGCAAAGCCAAAGGAGACTTTATTGGGGTTCATCACTGGCAATGACTTTAACAAATCTGGAAATGCCATTGCAAAACCATTGCTTAGTCGCTTTAAGGATGCTGGGTATCAGACACTTTGGCAGGAGGATCTGTGTTGGAAATTTGGTCATGGTTTCGTGCAAGATTTTGGACTAGCACATGTGAGTGCCAAGGATAAATGGAAGAAAATCAAACAAGTGATGAAGTCAAATGATATAGACTCATTTGGAATCACTCATTCCAGCTGTTATGTTTTTCAAGAAAATAATGTAAAGAGCATGAATGACTATGTTAAGAAAAACATTTGCTTCAATGGTAGACCCCAACATGAATATTTCTTAGAGTTCCTCGGCAGGTATCTGACTGAAGTAGACAGCAAAGAGTCCACAAAGCCGCTGTTTTCATTGACAACTTTGAACTTAGGGCAGGAGGAGAGTGGACGTCATGTGCAAATGCTGGACAACTCATTGTCAAGTTTTGTGAAAAAAATGGCAGGTGACAAGAACACTGTTACATTTCTGATTTCCAATCATGGGAATACATTTGAAAGTTTTCCAGTACAAACAAATGAGGGACAATATGAACAGTACAACCCATTTTTATTCATGGTTTTGCCAAAGTTTGTGGAAAGGCGACTTGGTGAATGGAAGAAGAGCAATTTGCTCAACAACCAGTTGAGATTAATTTCTATTTCTGATGTCCATGACAGTGTTATGGCACTTGTGGAAAACCAAAAAGAGCTAAATGTCACACAGGATCAAGGTGTTTTTAAGGAGATTGATTTTGACAGAAACTGTGAAAAACTTGGCCTGTCTTCTTTGTCACTCTGCATCTGTGATGGCTGGAGCTCTAAGCAACATCCAAATGTGTTTCATTATATTGTGGCTGAGTTTGCTTTGGGACAGCTGAACAACATGATTGCCAGTCAATATTTAAGCCAGAAGTCATCGAGTACAGAGCTGCCTTTTACATCATGTGAACGTTTGCATGGCATGCTTTTAAAAAATATAAGCCAAAAGCGAATTGAAAATGGTTACATCATAACCCAAATTGATATCTATGTGCAGAGGAATGAGATTTTCACTGTCGAAGTCAAGTGGCATGGTGATGACAACCCAGTAATGGCCATGGAACTAGTTAACTATAAAAGACATACCGGTATAGGAAATGGTAAATCTACCTTATGCACTTCGTATATTGTTCAAGACCTTTGCATTTGTCAAGTTGCTCCTCAGACATTGAACCAAAATGAACCCAACTGGAAGAAATATGACAACGTTTTTGGTAAAAAGACTAAGGCAGAGAATCGTCATCACCACTGTCTGTATATGCTGACTAGAGATTATGGTGCCAGTACAGTATTTGAAGCTGCTAATATGTGTGACAATGTTCTGTACACTGTTACATTGAATTTTGTTCTTGATAACATGCGAACACCTGTATCAATTCCATTGAATACAACCATAGGTGCAAAATGTGTTCATTTTCTGACATTTGTCACCCCACTTCATCTAACAAATCCTGGAACATGGGAATTTGAGGTTGACTTTACTATACATTAAACTGAAGCTGGAAGAACCCAAAAGGATTGGGCACCACAGCAATTGCACATTTATTATTAAAGAAATATAAAAAGGTTGTATAATATTATATAATATTATTATATAAAATTATTGTGATATTTGAGGAAAAACGGTAAAAACACAAGCAGTTTATGTTTTGTGTGACCCTTACCCCACACCTTGGTTTTGTATGACTGTACCCTTACCAAGCACCTAAAAAAATATTCTCTTCATTTGAGAGGTGAAGCTGTTATAAACTTTTCGCTTACACAAATCAACTCATATTAAAGAAGAGAACTGATAAACCATCACAGGGTTTGAGATTTGTCAGAGGTTTCTTGGGTATGTACTTCAAGTACCCCAAACATGTATCAGACTATGTTCTCGCTACGTTTCTCTATGCTTCGTTATGCTTATCCCTAGCCATGCCTCAACCTCGTTACGAGGTTGGCCCTGCCTAGCATAGCTAAAGCTGCATTCATTATGTATACCACAGGAGGTGCAGAGGATTTTGAGGGGGGGTCAAACAAAAAAGGGGGGTGTTAAAATTTCTGAAAACAGGAAGGGGCTGCTAATTTTTAACTACAGCAGAACCTGAGTTTATGACCACCCCTGTTGCCAAGCAAAAGTGGTCGTAAACGACAGGTGGTCGTAAATGGCAGTTAGTGATGTGACGTCATGCAAGCCATATTGGAAGATGCTATTGTGATTATGACTATATTCTGTGTAATTTGCTGGTTGACTAAAAGATGGCTTTCTAATTTAAAACCAATATAATATTTCTTAATAAAGAAATAAACCAGAAAAAAGCACTGTTTTAACAGAGCTTTCTGGGTGATATGCGCGCCATGAAAGAAAACCTAATCCGTACGTACTTCATCTTTGATCGCGAAAATATTTTATTTACAGCAATTTGATCTAAGAAACAGACTAAAAGAGTAAGGAGCAACGATATATACTGATTCGATGCACAAAGTCATTGGCGATCTTGCGTTATAAACAAAGATGGCGGATACGAAAATATAATTTACAAACCTCACCCGCGAGGTTTTCGAACATTTTCAAGCGTTGCACTATAAAATGTAAAATCTCATACGATATATTAAATCAAAGATCGTTTAATGGTCTACAACATACGTAAATTATGTTAAGCATTATGTTGTATTAACAAAGTTATTTGCGATCCGCACTACAAAGTTTAACCGTGACAGGCTGAAAAGATGGTTACGGGTTCACTAGTCCGAAGGTCCACCAGTCCGAAAGTTCACTTAGTCCAAAGGGGTCGCCACCTACCTATACTATCAAGTTTTGTGATTGGTTGATTAAAACAATAAAACAATAGAATCAATCACAAAGAAACCAATGTCCTATAACCTAACCACTTTTGTTACATATAGCCAATCGCAAAACGTACCAAAGATTCAGTAATTGCAAATTAATTTAACGTGATCTTTGAAAAGAAATTAAAAATACTACGTGATAATTGTTTAGTTGATAATTATTTAAAATTAATTAATACGGAGGTGAACTGATCGCAGTGTACATCGACCTAACTGCTGCTTACGATCACATCCCACGCGACTTCCTATTCCGCATACTCTCACTTCGAACAGGAGCTCATCACCTAATAGCCATTTTAAGGAAAATGTACGAGGGAACTACAGCTTCCATCTAGGGTATGAAATCAAAGTTTGATATCCTAATCGGGTGTAGACAGGGCGGCCAAGAATCACCGTGTCTTTTTTATTTGTATTTTGACTATGTATTGAAGGTGGCAGCTAACGAAATTGACCAATGCTTTCCAGAAGGCTGGGGAATAGATTGTCTGTACGAATACCGCATCTATGTACTAACCGCGAACAACGACGCATACGCTGGATACTGTATGCGGGCGACGTTGTTTTGTTCTGTAACTGAATATTATCAACAACACCTGCAGGCGTTTCGGTCTGAGTGTTTCTTTTAGTAAAACCAAAACACAAGTATATAACAATATACATCTTGCAGAAAAGCCGTCATTGTTTAGCATCGACGAAGAGAAAGTTGAAAATGTACGCGACTTCGTTTACCTTGGGCAGATGATATCAAATAGAGAAGAGACATGCTACACTGAGCTACGGATTTCACGAGCGGTTGCCAAATTTAATGAACTGCATAAAGTATTATCATGCGATAGGAATATCAACATGGGAACGAGTAGGAAGATATTGGAGGGGTGTGTCAGATCGCGCCTTACGTATGGAACACAGGCGATGTCACCAAAAGAAGCAGAGTTGCAGAGATTGGAAACGTGCGCAGTCAATGTTTGAGAAATATGGTGAGAAATGGGTGCGGAGAAAACCAACCCTTGAGGATAGTGACGAAAAGAACTACCACCTAGTTTACACAAACACCCGGATTGAAGAAATTGTCCAATGTATGCCCATACGAGACTTCATTGTGATGCAGCATTTAAAATATATAGCGCACGTCTGCCGTCAACCAAATGACGATATCACTAAGAAACTGTGATTCTCCTCACCATCTCGCGCCTACTACCGTGATCCGTGGATTAAAATAACCAAGATACTTGGCGTGTCAATCGAACAAGCTAAACGGACAACCCAATCGAGAGAGAATTTCGCTGAGCTGCTTCATCGCCAATTTGGGTGGAAGAGCTCAACTCTATAACGAATATATCGTTGCATGGAGGATTACTCAGGATCAGGAGGATTATTACAATAATAACACTGATAATACAATAATTATAATTCCCACAGTTTTAAGGCTAACTTTATTGTCAGTGGAAAGGGTGTAGACGTGTAGTGATGTCGAGTGTTTGTAAAGTAGGAATTAGAACAAATTAAGAGGTCAAAGTTAACATTGATAAATCAATAACATAATCAGTACAAAATTTGGTATCTACCCTCTCTTCCGCAGAAGCTTCGCGTGCGTTTCTAAGGCAGAAACCGCACTTGCGCGTTCCTCCGCCTTAGCGGTTTTCGTTTTATCCGGACTCGCGTAAAACCATTGTGGATAGAGTATCTCGTGCATTTTACAAATTACTTTTTAGTACAGTCTATAACTTCATACATGGTTGTGCACAGACTTCATAGCTGCAGTATTCTTTATGGCAAAATGTAAACTTATGTTACTATATATTGATTGATATTCAAAGGATAAACAATCAATAATATAACTAGTCTAACTGAAATCCTGATCAATAATCGCTTTGAAAATGGAAATTACTAATTATAGAACAATTAATTTCTTTATATTGTTAATAAATTTATATTGATATTGATATGATCGTATTCATTATTCATGTCATATATCTGATTATTAAACAGGTGAACATTCGAACTAATGGACCTTCGAACTAATGGACCTTCGGACTACTGGACCTTCGGACTACTGGACCTTCGGACTACTGGACCTTCGGACTACTGGACCTTCGGACTAGTGGGATGTCACCGAAAATATGGCAGTTACAAACAAATATTAGTCCGAGCTTTTCGCCAATTTAGAAACGTTTTAAGGGCTTCGTATTGTCGCTAGTAAGGATATTTATTATGCGCTTGCAAAATGCGGTCGCTTATGATGAAAGTATAAGCAAAACAATGCTAAAAAAGCAACAAATTCGTCTTCTTGTTCCCTGTGGCTGTATTCGCATGTGGTCAAAATTATTGCTTGTTGATTGTAACGTATTTCGTAAAAAAAGTAGCTCAAATTTTGCGTTTGGGATGCTAAAAAGTGGTCGCTGATGCGCTGTCAAAAAAGATGAACGCTTATCTCGTAAAAAGTCGCTCATGACAGGTTAAATTTCGTGTTTGGGACGCTAAAAATGGTCGCTGGTCGTGTTTTGCAGTTGGTCGCTATTGCAGGTACATTTTAACTACAAATCGTGAATGCCTCAAAAAAAAAGGTTGTAAACGGCAGGTGGTCGTAAAACACGGGGTCGTAAAACTCAGGTTCTACTGTGTATAAAATTCAAGCACATGCGATTAAGTAGTTTATGGTAGTATGACTATTATATATATACATCACTATTTAATAGTCCCTTTAATGTTTCCAAGTTAAAAGTACATTTAATTATAGATACCAGGGCTCAAAATAACGGCCAGTCAACGGACAATGACCGGCCAAAAATGCCTCTTGACCGGTCACTTTTTTACCTCACCGGTCATTTTGACCGCGGGTCGAACATTTGTATGCCTTCCGATAGAATTTGAAATCGTTTTTTTTTTTTTGGCGAGTCGTTTTAAGTGGGATGAAAAATTTAACTGCGTCAAAGACTACCTGTATAATGAGTAAAGTTTATTACTCAATATTAAGATTATATCCAGAAAACAATAAAATTTTATTTACTTTAGACAACCACCTAAACTGCAACGATGATAACGTTGCCAGCTGTTCACTTTTACAATGTGATTGCTAACGTCTTGAGCGTCTAAAACATGAAACAATACAAGCGATGTCTCGAAACAAATTCGTTATCATTTGTTTCACTGTAAGTGTATGCGAATAATTAATGACCGGTCAAAAACAGATTTTGACCGAGCTAAAATCAAGTTGACCGGTCATTTTGACCGAGACGACCTACCGGCCGTTATTTTGAGCCCTGGATACACTGAAAAACGTGACGCTTTTCTAATACAGTATTAAAGGTGCAGTCCAGTCCGTTCTGCGCATGTGTGATATTTCAAACGTTGGGGACCCCACATGTAAACAAACTTTAACGGAATAGATTTGCGACAGTTCGAAAGCAAGTATTACGAGTGGTAGTTTGACGAGTGGTAGTTTGATATATTATCCACATTTAGGAACCAAACAGCTTCATATAACACGCTTTTGAGGCGGAAAAGCTCAAGCGTGTGAAAAAAATCCGCAATATACTTCATGTTCAATGTTTATATAATGCAATGTAAACAAACGATGGAAACAGAAACGTGGACATGCGCAGAACGGACTGGACGGCACCTTTAACAAATGGACTTAAAATGTTGAATTCTTATTTGTGGAGTTGGTCGAGGTTCCGTAACCAGCTCAAGCTTCTTCATCATGATCATGATCACCATCATCATCACCACTACTATCACCATCATTCTCACCATCATCACCACCATCACAAAAATTAACCCCACTTTGCTTCCTTTCCAGAGCTTGAAGTGCACATTCAACATGCACATCACCATCACCACAAAATATATTCATATTGTTAAGGTGATGCAATTCCTTTAGATGGTATTTCGGTTTTAGTGAATACAAGGCTTGTACTTTTGTCTCCTTCTCTTCTACTATTTTTATTTCACGTGATAAAAGTGCAACTTTCTTTAAAATCAGGATAAGTTTTCTTCTTCAGCCACAAGGCCATTCAATATCTCAGTATATCTCTTGTGCAGCCGTTTCTGGGAATTCCATCTCCCATTCCAGACTATTCAAAAAAGTTCCATTACAAAGATGTATTTGACACTTCTCTATTTCAAGATGGCGATACCATGCGCGAAATTGACGATTTCTTACCAAGAGCTCAGCTCAAAAAGCAATTCTCTAGTGGTACTATTTGTGTAGATGACCAACAAAGCATTGAATTGTTTTTGTAATAATTACATTGTGGAGGAAGAGTATATGAAAGAGACAAAATGACAAAGCAGCTAGATGTGCAAAAGAGTATCAAGAGTAGACTATAATTATTGGGAACAATTATTCGCCAACTACTCATTCAACGATCTCAACAAACTAAAAGTTGATGAGTTGGTTAAATATCTAAAGCATCATCAGCTGTCCCTTGTAGGAAAGAAAAAAGACAAAGTAATGCGGCCGATAATTACACACCGTTCAGCTATCTAAAGAACACTGCACAGATAACAATGGGGCCTCTTCACACACGGCAGTGTATTTGAAGAACGTCGCATTTCTAATTCTGACAACGATAGTGATGACAATGGCAAAGAAGAAGAAGAAGAAGATGATGATGATGATGATGATGATGATGATGAAGTTGTGGCTGTGGTAGATGAAAGTGATGATGATGAAGTTGATGTTCCTATAGTAGATTAAATATATATATATATATATATATATATATAATTAATATAAGTTACGTTTTCTTTAAAAATTGTACAGTATATTTACAGAACTGTATTTTTGGTGGTGGAAATGGTGTGCGTGTGTATGCACGTGTGAGGTGGGGGGCCGTTGGTTTTTTTATTTTCGGTCTACAGGGGTATGACGTGGTTGATGTCCCATGCTCTGGTGAAGTCGCTGAATTATTTGGAGATGTAATTGCTGCCGTTGTCGGTTATGAGGACTGCAGGCGTACCATGCGTTGCGAAGACGGGTTTCATTCATTTGATTAAGGACTGCGTGGTTAAATCAGGAAGGTTGACAACTTCGATATAGTCAGAGTATAAGTCTACCAGAACAGCACAGTGTTTCCTCTCCATGGTGGTAACTTTGGAATCGGGTGTGAAATCATCGGTTCTTTTTGGAGAGCCGGTCGAATTTCCTGGCATGTGGTGCATCGTTGAACAGCTTCCGTTAGATCTGTCGACATCCTGGGCCAATACATAACGTCTCTGGCAGTATTGGCGGTGTACTGTATACCCAGATGTGACGCGTGGGCTCTGGTAGTCATCTCGTGTCTCATTGACGTAGGGTTAATGATCCGTGTTCCACGGTAGGCGAGTCCGTTCTGTGTGGCCATCCATATTTGATGACTGTCATTAGTGTTTGGAGGGACGCGTCCTTGGCTGTCTCTTGATTGATGTTGACGAGTCTTTGGTCAGTGACGAACAAGTCTTCCTCCGTGTTTGTCTCTTCAAGCTCTTGTCGGTATTCTTGCTCGTCGTTTATCTGGAATATCTGGTAGTTAGCAGTATCAGTGAGGCGTCGAAGAGGTTCTGCGATGGTAGCTTGAAGGTTCATCCAACTCGACTTGCAGGAACCCATCCTTTGCGTCTACGACGGATAACACCTTTGCTTTGGTTAGTTTTGGCGCCACGTCGTCGATGGTGGGTATTGGGTAGCGGTTTCTGATGACTGCTTTGTTTACTGTTTAGATGCAGTGGATCGAGGCAAACTCTCAGTTTATTTGGCTTTCTGACTACCACCATGCTGCTTATCCATGGGGTTGGCTCGGTTACTTTGGCGATGACTCCCATTGCCTCTAGCTTGCCGATCTTCTTCTTCAACTCCTGCTTGACAGGTATAGGCACACGTCGTGGATTGTTCTGTACCGGTTTGACTTTCGGACTGGTTTCAATGTGGTACTGTCCTGGGAGTTTCCCTAGACCTGTGAATACATCTTTATACTCGTGCAGAATATTTTCCTTTGTAACTGGTAATGGACTGGTCATGGTTTGTACTTGTAGTGCAAGCATTCTTTGTTGAACCGTATATGAGTCCAAGAGTTTCACATGCTTTGCCTGAGAGCAATGATGTGGGAGCGTCCTTGACGACTTGAAAGTGGACCTTTTTGCTGATCCCATTAGCTGTGCAGCGTACAGCGGTGAGCTTGGTTTGTGATGGCTGTGGTGGCTCCTTCGTCAGCTTTGCATAGTCGTCTGAACTTATTGTGCTACATATTGCTCCTGTGTCTAGCTGGAATTTAATCAGATGTGGCTTTGCGTCCGTTTCTGTTCTAAGCAGTACCTCGGCAAAGTATTGCTTCCACATTGGTGTACGTTGTGCTTGGGTTTCCTGTGCTCTGCTTTGGGGTTTCTTTCATTTTGGTGGTATTCCGTGGGCGGTGTTGTTTTCCTGTCGCACCCTTCTCTTTCGTAAATCCAGACAGACACACCTTGGCTAGATAATTCCTCTTATGACATTTGTTGCAGATTGATCAAAACGCTGGACAGTTTCCTTCTCTATAGTGGTATTGCTTGTTATGCCAACTACAATTCTGTCACAAAGCATCTCACTCTCAGGTGTACCATATTTGCATGTTGCGATTAGTTCTCTCAATCGGGTCAGGTGGTGATCAAAATTATTTTTAGGGTCTTGTATGCATGAATTGAACACATACCTTTCTCATATACAGTGTTGCGTTTGGCTTCAAATTATTCCGTGAGCTTCTCTAATATTGTTTTGGGACTTTTCCTTTCTTCGTCAGTGGGTGGTAGGTTCTTGTATACCTTGAAGCATTCCTTTCCCATCACTGAGAGCAAAGTGGCTACTACCACAGCGTTAGGCTTTTTGCTTAGTTCTGTAGCGCCTCAGTTAACCCTAATCCTGATTCTGATCCTAATTCTGAGGTTGTCGTCAGTTCTGAAGTGGAAAAGCAAAATTCGCAATCGTCTATGCACCAAATTAATGTCGCTGCAGTCGTGTTCGATTTCTGAAAAATGGACAGTCAATGACCAATTAAAGACATTCCTTGTGAACCATGATCCTTCATCACAGAATATCGACGCGGTCGATTTGATGCAGCCTGCATAAAAACGTATCCAAGCGGTGGCAATTGTGAATCAGCGCAGAAAACTAAGACCAGGATTTTCAAAAAAAGTTTCTTCGAGAAGCAACTGAAGAATGGCGAGAAATATCGACGATCGAATCTCATCTACTAGATCTCCTTCCACTGGTAAGATATGCTATAAGATATTCTTCTATCCATGTATGTTATACTCAAAAGTGTCATCAGCTTTCACCAAGGGGTATGATGACTGGAAACATGCGATTCAATACATAGGAGACCACGAGAAAAGTGGGCATCACAGAGATGCGATGGTGGCAATGGCAAATTACAGTATTCGAAATGCCGCGTCGATGAACAACTCGTTCTCGAGCAATGCAGAGAAATCAGTAATGCGACGCGTAATCTCGGTCGTCAAATTCCTTGCAGAGCGGGGCTTATCATTCGAAGGAGAAGACCATATACTTGGTTCCTCGCACAATGGCAACTTTCTTGGAATCGTGGAACTGCTAGCCCAGCATGATCCCTTCCTTGCAGATCAAAGCCAGTCAATTACAAACAGTATCACGACGAGCTGAGCGACGATTTCCCGGACGAGATGTCCAATACAAGTTGTTCGCTAAGAACAAAATGAATGGAAAGACGCCTATTGATGCCCTTCGTCATATGGAATCATCTGGTCTGCAACTGGCATTTCCAAATATTCGTAATTGCACTCCGCATCTATCTCACCATAATGGCGACAAACGCCGAAGATGAACGGTCGTTTTCTGCCCTCAAACGTCTGAAGACACACACCGGGCAGTTCTTACCATGGAGTCGGATTTGACTCGCTCGTTTGACCAGTTTATTCGTACGAAATCGCGAAAGCGAATGTTCTAGTCTTTTAATCAGAAATATTTTGTTTGGCACGATCTGGCCCCGATGGCCGTTTAGATTCTAGACGATCAACACAATAAATGTAATTATGTAAAAGTGAAATAATCACTTGTTATTGTTAAAATAGAATGCATTTTGAAAGTCTAATTTTATTTGGATTGAAATATTTCACAAAAATGATAATACAGTAAAAAATGCAATTGGGGGGCCCCGCAACTTCCATGTGCCCTATGGCCTAGTTCTCCTTAACTGGGCCCTGCTGTGGCGGTCAAATAATGTTGCCAACTGTCGTTGAAAAACTCCCAGTTCGATGCCAAATCCCCTTGCATGTCCATCTTGTCAGGCGGTGGTATCGAAGATCTTGCCATTATATCTGAACTTGGTTTTGTGTTGCTCTAACGTGACTGTGTTATGTCAAAACAATGTAGCCAATATGGCGGCTGAACAGCGAAGGAAAAGTGTTTGTATCACAGCCTAAACGTGTGATGAGGACTCAACAAATATCCAGAAGCTAGTACACGTGTTCGTTTACCTTTGGTGTGGTTCTTTCTAGCGGTTAGGTTGACAAACATACACGAGCAAACAGAGCATGCATATATGGGAGTCTGGGTACGAATACATAGTTCCCATAACAATTATTGCATTGTATTGCATTGTATTGCATTGTATTGTATTGTATTGTATTTGTATTGTATTGTATTGTATTATATTGTATTGTACTATATTATATTATATTATATTATATTATATTATTATTATATTATATATTATATTATATTATATTATATTATATTATATTATATTATATATTATATTATTATATTACTAGTGTTTGACCAAAACTCGTACCCAGACTCCGCCCTCTATTTGGATTTACTAATTGTATATTAAAATCTATGACAAATTACGACAAAATATGTTTTAAATACACCGTAAATTATTAAAATGAAATAAAAAATAACTTACATGAAGGGTAGTTGTTGTCTTTGTTGGTTTTTGGTACCAATATTAAATAATTTTGATAAGTTTATGCAAATTTCAAAACCCGGTCCTACGGCACTATGTACATACTGTAGTGCCGTAGGACCAGGTTTTGAAATTCGCATAAACTTATGGCCTTATGCTCCTCTTTATCCATGTTAGTTGAATGGCTTTGCTGGGCTTCAGTTACCGAAATGTTACGTTATATTTTTTGATAAATTTCAATGGTTATAGGCATTTTTTCAATGTGAAAATCTTTTAAATTTGAGCCAGTATAGGACAATGTTACGGTCTGGATATGGAAAAAAAAGACAGTGGTTTGGATATGGATATGTATTTCGACAGACCACGCATTGACTAATCAGAATTCAGCTATTCAGGATATGAGAAGGCAATAATAATAATATATTTTATTCTATTGTTGAGGTACACCAATATGGTGAATTTTATTGTGTACAGCACCATCACAATATAATTTTATTCTATTTGTACCAAACAAATTGTGAGTGAAAACGATAAATACATAATGTTCTGTAATACAGGTATTACCAGTAACAATTTCAACAATTTCAACATCATTTTCAAACAATCATTTATTAATTTATAGTTTTATTTAAAATATTACAATTTAATACATACAAGTGTTTTGTCTTTCAATTTATTTGTTCGTTACATCCAATGTGCTGATTGACCATATTCAGCAAAGAAATTTGGAGAGAGAAACTTTAGGTCAAAAGGCCTGAAGAATTGTAATCGGTGACTGTTAAAACAAATAGGTAAAATAAGTGCCAGTTAGTTATTTGTAATTAAACACACACACACACACACACATACATATACATATATATATATATATATATATTGATACAAATAAGAGAATTATATTTGCCAGTAATGTAATATCCTAAATACCGTATTTCCTCTAAGAAGCGCCTAGCCTCAAATAAACGCCTCCCTCTAACAAACGCCTCCCTCTAATAAACGCTTCCCTCTAATAAACGCCTCCCTCTAACAAACGCCTCCCTCAAATAAACGCCTCCCTCTAACAAACGCCTCCCTCAAATAAACGCCTCCCTCTAACAAACGCCTCCCTCTAATAAACGCTTCCCTCTAATAAACGCCGCACACATCAGAGCGGCGTTTATTAGAAAAAATACAGAAAGTGCAAGAAAAAGGAGGCTAAAATTGACAGATTTATTTATTTTTATGTGGCAACAATGGAACCAAACAAGGAATCTTTTGAATTTCTTCTTCCACTAGCACAGATGTTGACTGTCTTCGTTGACAAAGTGATGCAAATAACTCAGTTTAAACTAGCCATTGTTAAAGTTAAATAAAGTAAAACCACTATCCTTCTTATCCGGACCTCGCACTCGGTCAATAACATATTGTTTAATAAACGCCTCAGTGCTTCACTCTAATAAACGCCCCCTCTAATAAACACCCCCCTCTAATAAACGCCGTATCAAATACCCTGTCTGAGAATCTAGAAGCAAAAATATTTTTATTGCTCAATTTTATAACAAAATCATTACATTTTATTCAAAATACTGTACATACAAATCTGGCTCATCAAAATCTTTAGTAGCAGGATAAAGAGCTTGGTACTGTCTTGCATCTCCTGACCCATGTATAGCGTAAGCATTCATCATTGTGACATTGGGAGGGAAATAACCATTTGGAATTTTGGCTTCTCCAATCCATCTTTTCCCAGTTCTATTGCAGACAAACTCTAAAGCTAACTGATCCTAGATTTTAACAAATAATATATGATAAGAGTCATAAGACTCATGCAAAATATCAACATTGCCAAACAATAGTACTGTATACAGTAGCTAATTCATATGTGTTATAATAATTCTTGATCTGCCCTGAGAATGGATCTGAAATTACAAAATAGTGCACCTTAATTATATTTCTTGTTCCTTTTAACAACAGGACTAAGTGCTGGCCATGACTAAATAAGAAATTAATTTTATAGTCCATGTTAAAGAAGATACCACGCATCCTTTATGATATCCAAACATTGTGTAGTTCCAGAAAATATCAAGTTCCAGTCCCACCATAGCAGTACTAGAAATTCTAAGAGGTAGGGAGGGTAGTATAGACATCACTGAAAATGAGTGGGGGATCAAAGTGGAGCAAATTTTCCGGATGGGCGTTGCAAAAAACAGTGATAATTACGTCCAAAACAAGATTGTTTTTCTATTTTTGTTCACCATTTTTGAGAACCTGAAGTAAACTGTTTGAGCGTTTGAGCAATGAGCACTTGAAGTAAATTGTTTGTTTGTTTTTTTCTCGCTGATATTCAAACATTTTGGGAGACCATTTGAGCACTTTGACAAAGTTGGAAATTCCACGGGTGATCAATCCCCAAACGGAAATTCTGGGAGGGAAGGGAGCTTCATGGTGGGGGTAAGGATATTTTACTACAATAAATAAATTTAGCATATCACATATAGAACTTGTGGAAACCCCATTGGCACATGAATAATTATTGCTATACTGTATTAGCTTTCGATGTATGTGTTAATGTAATAGGGCATAAATTGTGCAGAGCTAGCATACAGTACATGTATGTGCCAAATAATTGTGTTTAATTGGTTTGCATCATACTGTATATACAACAGTGTGCACAACAACCAAAACACATACTGTAGAGTAAGAGGGTCAACTTAATTGAGGCCAAAAAGCATTAACAAACAGGGGTTGAAACAAGAAATATTTTTAGTTATCCAAGTGGCCACTGCCACTATATTGGAAGACATCTGGTTGCCAAATTAATATTAATTATGTTTATTGTTTACCCTATGTTTTATAGTCATTATATTAATTTGTATTGAATAATTGACATATATGAGTTGACTATTATACCTGTAAACATTGATGTAAATTAATTTAAATGTAACATTGTGCAATATGTTCAAAATATTTATTGCTTATAAATATCCCAGAAAAATAAGTCAATCAGTAATAAACATTTGTGAAATGTCACACTTCACTCTGAGTTATATTTATTTCACAACATCATGTGACTCATCTTATGACAGTATTGCAACAAATACTATATATTACTGTACATGATCATACACACTTATATGATACTACAGATTACTACAGGTATCTTAACATAAACTTAAATAAAGATTATCTGAATTCAACAAAAAATAATTTAATTATTCAATTATTTAATTATCTGATAGTATCAATTATTATATCATTTACAGTTGAACACCTGAATTATCCACATAAAGTAATAGTCACTATTTTTAATCAACTGCAATGATCAGGTCCAAATTGGCCAAAATAGCTGGAGCGTCACATTGTAAACATTCACTCTATAATTAGCCATGTGCTTATAATGCTTCAAGCTAGTGAACATTACAAAATTGCCTGGATATAAAGTTGATAATGCATAACTGCACAAATGTTCGCACTGCATAACTGAACTGACTGCACTTTTGATTACGTAAATTATGCATATTTCAAATGATATTTTTTCAGCCAGATGAGAAAACCTACCAATAACAGCTGTCCGCTGTCTTGATACAAAAGCTGCAAAATGCAACCCACTCACAGACTGGTAATTCAGTACAGCAGAAAACTTACGGACAAAGTTCCACTTCCAGGTACTTCTCGTCATCACCAAGAAAGAAAATCTCTACCACTGCAAAAATGTATTTAATAAAATTATAATAAAATAAATTAATGTTAAGATGGGTAATAATTGTGACAATTGGTCACAGGTGGTATTCCTAATTCTGGGTGAGGAGGCCATGGGGACCTATCCTTTGAGCTTAGCTGTTGGGGCCCCACTGTCACAATGTGCTCTGGGTTCTTGTTATTTTGTAGGCTTCTGTTGGATACTGGCCTCAACATGGCTGTTTTGACATATATGGTATGATATTATGAAAAGGTACCGGTATGTATATATTGACTAAATATACAATATCGGTACTATTTTAGTGTACCTTCATAGTTCCATAGGCAAGGACAAGGTTTTCCTGGTGGTGCATTCGGAGGCTCAGGATCATTGAAGAGTGGTGCATTGACTTTAACAACAACATGCTTGCCATCAGGGTAAGCAGACAAAGTCAACTGCACTGGATCTTGTACTGTTAATACATCTCCATCCCAAGTTGTGTCAATACTCACATGATACTCCTTCAATAAAAATTATGTTTTACTATATAAATTTATAGAAATCAATACACTGACATAATTTCTATTACAGAAATGGCTAAAATATGTGATATGACTAAAAAAGACCTTTCTGTTTTTGTTTGGTTAGGTTTAAGGATAGGATCAAGGTTAGCATCAGGATTAGGTTTGGGATTAGGATTAGACTAGTTAATTCTTGAAAATGGAAAGGTCCTTTTGAGTAATATCCCTTTGGTCTTTTGGTACAGACCAAGTGACAAAGGAGCAATTGGTCTGTGTGAAAAGACCAAGGGCAGCATAATTTTGCTGTAAAGTCTGACTCAACAAGGTTGATAAGATTTTTATATGGCTCTTAATTACTTTTCAGTGTAAAAACTGCTCAGCAACCAATCAGATTGCAGAAAAAGCTAATTGAATGCTCACGAGCCAATTGGCTCCAAGCCAAATAATAATACCATTTAATATACCTGACTGCTGGCTATCTATAGTCATTCCATTTCCATATAAATAACTCATAGTGGAATCGATGTATGTTACGTCAAATATATTGGTGTACCAGACTCCCCATAGGATATCCAGGTGGAATGGCGCCAAATAACCAAGATCGCAATATAAATATATATATATAATGTATACAGCAAATTTAATGACCAAATAATTGTTTCAATACTAACTCATTTCTCGCCCCAGTTAGATTAAAGTTATTTTTCCTTTAAGAATTAAGGCAACCACGTAAGTTGAATTGGTTATAATACTAAATAGTTCTGCTAAAATTGTGGGGGTGAACAATTTGGCGTATTAATATTATTCTGGTGTAAAAATATTCGAAAATAAATACGTCTTCTCAGTGAGCCTACAATACCTTGCAATAACCCCTCGCCCGCTTACCAACCCCCCCCCCCCCCTGGAGTTTCATCCAACCCCTGCGGGATTTCCCCCATCCTAGATTGTGAACGTTTACTCAGCTCTTTCTCGGAATATGCACAACCCAATTACGATCGCATCAAATTTCAATTTGATCAGTTTCTATTAATCGAAATTTTAATTCGATTGAAATTATGCTTTAATTATAATACCCTCATTCTTTAAAAAACACGGTTTAGTGTGTGGGGGGGGGCTATGGCGATTTTAAATTTTATCGCTTTTTGGAAGTCCCCCTAATATTCCCAGGGAATTTATTCTGGCCCCCCTAATGTGATACCATGCATGCAAAGGTTAATTTTTGTGACCCCCCTACTCTAAAGTTGATCTGATGTCCTCTAAAATGAGTGATAAGTGTACAGTCTGTAAGTGTACAGTCTGTACGTCAGTATTTCCATCAGTTATAATTAACTAAACTTTATTTTCACAAACAGAAACCCTTCACAACAAATTAAAAAGTACCATTAATGATAATTTCATGGTTTCCAATACAAATAATCTTCCCAATGACTGTAGTCAGGGGCGTCGCCAGGGGGGGGGGGGGGGGGGGGGGGGGGGGGGGCTTTTCTTCAAAACCAATTTTGAAATTCTTCTAAATCCGGCAAGAATGGAAGGTTTTCGGGCATGTTTGGGATTATAAAGTTCGTGATTTAGTTTTATGGTTATAGCACTATCAATATATTAAATTACGTGGAGCACTTCTGCTGGAAACCAAGATATTCTGCCTCATGGTTTTCAAGGCATTTCGCAAAGGTGTAGCGATGTCTGCGATGACGTCATCATTTTGTCCTGTACTGAATTTTATTGTTTTATCAAAGGTAATTTTATGCGCATATATCTTGCAATATCTTTTCATGTTTAAAGGCATTGCAAGATAATGCATATATTCATATCTCATTTTTTCAAAGTGGCCAGAAATGAACTATAAACAACAATCTACAATTTCAATTCAACTTTAATTTGTGTCTTCATGTTCACCCGTCAAAAATGCATGGCCAACTACAACCATATTTTTACATCAGGTGGCTTGATGATAGTAGTCGACAGAATATCTGAAACTTTTTTGATGACCCCCCTTGCACTCTGTTTAATTTTTTGGTGATTTTCGAAAGCCCCCCTAAAACTTACTGTTAAAAAATTACGACCCCCCTCAAAATTGCCATAGCCCCCAATTACTAGGTAAATTATGAACGCTCCCATATAGAAATGTCAAGTCTAAATACATGTTATGTATATCTATTATATTACGAGAACGTGCATACCCTTCGTAATTCGTAAAAACCTGTTTATGTACTAAGCAACTAATCTGAAGGCAATCTCGTTGGAACGAGATTGATGGAAAGGCAGACGAAAATAATTTAATTAGTTGTTGACGAATTTGTAAAATATGATTCACTGTGAATGGTAGAACAACGTACTTTTAGTGCTGGAGATTCCTTATTAAACCTGAGGAGAAAAATTTATCAAGGAAAGTTGAAATGGATTTCTCGACTCCACCAGAATTCGTTTTCCGCTGGTTTCTCAATAGACGAGTTTCAGGGTCATGCGCAGTAGCAATTTTATTTCAAATTTTCATACGAGGTAAAAACAACTGTTAATTATTAAAAATAGTAAAAGTGCAAAGCTTGAAACTAATCGGGCAAATAGTGCGAAAGCTACACACTTTGGAAGTTTTGCTCTTCACTATGGATTTAATAGGGATTTTGGCTTGGCGTGCAACGCCCGCCCGCCAAGCCAAAATCCTTATTAAATCACTAATAAATCCCTTTTGAAATGGCCAACTTTCTGCTTGTGTAACTTCTTCCTTTTTTACACAATTCCTTTCAAACTTTGTACTTCTACTATTTTCAATATGCTCTTTCCAGCTGAAACTAGCTACTATGAAAATTTGAATCTTTGTCGCTACTGCGCATGATCGTGATAGTCGTCTATTGAATCCAACCTCGTACTATGCTCGTATGGGGTCTTATTAAGCGATGGGAATTCGACGAAATATTAGCCCGAGGGATATATCCCTAGGGCGAAGGTTCGTTACTTCGTTTTGGTTTACGACGCGCGGCGGCAATAAAATATTCCCCGCCACAGCGGGGTAATTCTATGAAAAATTGACTGACACGTATTACAAACCTAGCTGTGTGATTGGCCAATTTACAGTTGAGGTCAATTTCACATAATGCACTCTACTACCTCCCACTCTAATTCACTCAACTCACTGATCTCTAAATAAAGACTGGATCGAGCAACTATTGTTCAGCAAATGAAGAAAATGAATTATTGTTCAGAAAATATGGCGGCCACGCGCTAATCCCGACTTCATTATTATTGTAATATAGAGACGTAGTTTGTGTTCTAAATTACGGGAAAACCTTCGACAATTGATTCATTTTAGTATATCTTACAGTAAAACTATATCGCCGCGAAATATTTTTCACAGCGTCTAAACAACAGTTGCTCGATCCAGTCTTTATTTCTACGGTAGCGCGGATTGGTGGTAAATAATTTTGGGATTTTCCCAGGCAATCTCATGGTTGGTTACGCACGCGTGCTCCGACAAAAAAATATTTTTTAAAAATACAGCTTTTGGTGTTCTTTGCCAATGTACTCCTGATCATGATGATACTAGATTGACTTTTAAAGTTACGTTCCAAAGCGTTTTAAAGGACATTGGCAACAAAAATTAAGTTTGTCTAATATGAAAGAACTCGTAAAATGATAGAGTAACAGTACCGTTTACAATTTTTCGGAATTTTACTTCGTTTTGGAAATATTTCAGTTTGTTTGATATGTAAATGAGATGGTATCTGACGTCAGGTGCAGGGAGAGAATTTTCACTCAAATTAAAATATTAGTTCCATCTTCAAGTTTGTTCCACAAATTTACTTGAAAACGTGCGTATAATAAATCCTCATGATAATGAACGTTGTAAACTTAATTTTTGTTGCCAATGTCCTTTAAGGCAGAGTAGCGTCAAACTATATCTGGGAATGTGTCAAAGCGTAGATTCGTTAGTATATTTCCTCGGCGAGGACGGCGTTAGATCACATTGAGCTAACGCAGTGACGTCTTTGGGACGGTTTTTAGTATCCGCGAGAGGTAGATTTCACGATAAAAGGTTGCCAATATTAAGATGTTACGGTGAGTATTATGTTAGGGTTAGTGCTAACCTTAATATAAAGACTTCACTGTCCGTTTGCTCAATATTACAAAGTAATGGGAATGTCATTTCGGGATATTAGTGATTAGATGTTCCCTCAAGCCTCAGGAAGATTTGTTGAAGAATTCCGATCTGAGTCCCTCGGGACATCCACAAACCCTCTAGCTCGGCTTTCGGGGATACTCATTCACTAATATCCCTCAATACCATCCAATTACATATATCCTATTTATGAAATCTTGACTGCAGAATTTTTCGGGTGGTTTTAGCCTGCGAGAACCGTTCTCTAAAATTCCGTAGCCAATCAGAAAGCATGACAATTTTCAAGGATTACGGACCGTGGAAAAATAATTAGAATTATTTACAACTTGTACAGCGACAACTTAAGAGAACATTTTTTTTACTATATTACTATAATTACTGTATCTTACTTTACAACATTTACAATAAACATATGCCTGTATTTCAACAATATACAAATTGAAAATGTCTACGGACATATACACGTCGCGAATTGTCAATTTACATCAAGGTGAGAATGGGAACAGGAAAAAGGGGAAAATATCACGCAAAGAGGGAACTATTATAAACAAATATAAATAATATAGGCAATAAAGTTACATATAATATTATATATGGAATAAGTTATTTGCGTTGGATAACTGGCAAAACAATTGTGTCAAATGATATGTCCAGCTCACTTTTCGAAATTTACTTAGTGCAACCAGGCCTTATTAAATATTCAGATTAAAGGGGAACTGTAATAATAAAATAAAAAAATTTAGAAATGTTAATAGTTTTCGGTATCTGCTCTTGTACTTGAGAAATGAAGTTTTCATTATCGTATTTTATGCTTTTGGACGCCGCCATGTTAGGCATTTTAGGCGTTTGGTCGACCGGCTCGAAACTCTATGTACAGCCGGGGTTTCTTTTCAATTTTGACGTCATTGAGAGCAAAGAACAAAAAACAAGCACTCGATGACGGCAGAGTTTGAAAAAATACCGCCGCAGTACAGTCATGTTTGAGCCATCGAGCAAATTCTAAAATGGAGGCCTCCAGGACCATAAAATACGAGAAACAAAACGTTATAATTCTCGAGTACAAGAGCAGATACCGTAAAACTATTAACATTTCTAATTTATTGTTTTACTACAGTTCTCCTTTAATGTTATGGTTCGTATAGACCTCTTTTATAGATTTAGATCAAATACTGTTTTTTCCTACTCAGAAAAAATTATATCTTCACATGTGAAGATAAAAATGACATTCACTGTGAGCAGTTTGAAAAGGTTTCTTACTTAATTAGAGGGCACAAAATTCCAGCCTGAATTCTTAGGTTCTTATTAGCGGGTCTTTTTATGAACCAATTGTGAAATTCATGAATAATTAATGAGGCTAAGCCACAATCACAGCGTGGTATTTTGGTCACATGTATAGCTTTGTAAATCTCATTGTAAAATCATTAATAATTCATGAAGAAAATTCAAAAGAAATTAATATTTAATCAGCATCAGGATAAAACATGTAAAATATATAAAATATGTTTTAACTACTACTTAAAGATTGAATACTGATTAGACGATCTTTAACAAAGTTATGAATGCTTATTAGGACGATCTTTAACAAAGTTATGAATACTAATTAAGTCTATAGCATCGTTCATTGGTTCATTGGTTCATTTCACAAGTAATATAAAATATTCGCGTCAGATCTGCACTGGGATTTACAATGGCGAGTGAATGCCCATACAGACTGCCGCTCGTATTTTATATATTAATTACAGCTTTCCTCGACTTGGAAATGGTGAAAGGAAAGACTCAAACGGACCTTTCTGTTTTTTGTCTGGTCTTTATTTTTGATTAAGTTATAGGATTAGACCAGTTCTTAAAAATGAGTTCAAGAAATATCGTAATCTTTGTAATATACAGTATCTTGCCGTTCGAAAATTTCATCTTCACGTCTTTATTCCATGCTAAAGTTGATTTACTATTCACAGGAAATGACGTCAAAGCAGGGACACCAATTCAACAGTGAAATACAAAGAACGTTTGACTCTGAACTTTAAACACACCTGTTTAGACAAAAAATCGCTCAATTCCCAAACTTTCATTGTATTTCATTGCTGAATCAATGAGTAATGTTTTTGCGTGTCCCTGCTTTCACGTAATTTCCTGTAAATCACTTTAGCAAGGGTAAAAGGTATGAAGATGAAATTTTCGCACGACAAGATATTTTACAATTCTTCTCAATAGATTCCAAAGATTACAAATATGTAAAATCCCCAAACCCCTGATAGGCACTTTAAATACTATTTTTTGCCATCGATGGATGGATGAGTAGCAGTCGTGGGCGAGTGGCATCTCGTCACTAACGGATTATAGGGTTAAGGTTAGTATTAGGGTTAGTATTAGGATTATGATTAGGGTTATAGACATCGCATGCAGTGGCGAAGTTGGCCATAACAACTGGCCATGCTATGCAAATGTTGAAACGATTTACATATTTAGATCTTTAGAAATATATTGTTTTCAACATATGAAGATGTTTATAAATTAGCATAGCATGACCAGTTGCTATGGCCAGCTTCTCCACTGATCCCATGAAATCCCACAATACATTTTGCCTTTGATAAGGCCAGGATACACAAAAAAATCAAGAAAAGTTAACCCAATTAAAGTGGACGATAAACAACCTTTTACGATTCAGTCTTCTTCGTCAGAGGAAAACATTGCTTTGCTTCGTGATGCAGGTGTGTATGGCGTTGTTTTTTTCAAAACAGGGTACGCCATAGTGCTTCTAGTCAAGTTGAGAATGAGGTCAGAAAATGTCTTTGGAGATGGGAGAGGACGTGAGCAGACGTCTTCCAAACGCATCCCGTCTTTTCTTGGTCGTAGATTGTATGTGCTGTGGGAAGAGGCTTTTGTTGGGCAATGAGCTGATGTTTTCTGAAAAAGAAAGAGTATTGAAACGAAGTGTCGTTACTATATCTCATTAGTATAAATTGACAGGTTTCGATCGCAAATCCTCAATTTTCATTGGCTATCGCAGGAGTTACAGTACTATCCGCTGTTAGTATAATTTCTGAGCTTAAACGAGTTCTGATTGGCTGACTGGCGAGTATATTCGTTCCAGTCCCCTCTCGGAATTATCATTTTGATGTATGATTTCTAAAACATGACGAATTTTTTTCAAAATGGCGACTCTACTATTAATAACGTATGACTAGCGACAGGAAAGGCTCCGACTTGTGATGGATACGTTCTAGTTTTCCGACTCCATAGTTTGGTCAAATTGGTCAATAAAAAGGTTTTTTAGCTCGAAATGTGCAGAGAGGACTGTAACCAACCCCCGCCTAACGAGTTTTCTAACCCTAACACGCCTAACGAGTTTTAGTCGGAGCTATCCCTGTCTCTAACCGCAGGAATAAAACGTATCCATCATAAGTCGGAGCAGTGGTCGGAGCCTTTCCTGTCGCTAGTCACAAGTCTATTAATATAACTAATAACGGCTCAAAAACGTAGCATAAAGACACTGTATACATCAGATTTCTCTCAAGATAGAACTGCCTAAGGGTAAGGAAGTTGTTTATCGTATATATGTTTGTATTTTGCTGTAGTTGTCTAGAGAGCGGACTTGTATCGACAAGAGGCTCTTCGTCAACTCAGCGACACCATCTTTTATACTAAGTTGAATTCCGATCCCACTCAATCTCACCAAAAATCCGTCAAAACTACCATCAAGAATTTCATCCAAGCCGGTGAATTGCCTGCCTCTGCATCTAACCTTATATTAACCACCCACAGAACGCCTGTCATATATTTCCTACCTAAAATCCATAAACCTAACAATCCTGGCAGGCCGATTGTTTCCGCTTGTAGTTTCCCCACCGAGCTCATTTACAGTTTTCTAGACAACGTTATGTATCCTTTGGTTAAGAAGTTGCCTTCTTATATCAAAGATACTAAACATGCCTTGCAAATTTTCGACCAGTTACGTTTCAGTAGTTGCGATAAATTTATTTTCACGATGGACGTCAAGTCGTTATACACCGTCATTCCCCATTGTGATGGCCTTGAAGCTCTGAAGTTTTTCTTTGATCAGCGCACTAATTTAGAACCCTCCACAACCACGTTACTCCGCTTAGCAGAACTAGTGCTTACCCTTAACAATTTTTCGTTTGATGGTGAACATTATCAACAAATAAGTGGTGTTGCGATGGGCACCAAAATGGGTCCAAGCTATGCTAACTTATTTGTTGGTTATGTTGAAAAACAGATCTTTGAACAATACACGGGTCCCTTGCCTGATTTTTTCGGCAGATTTATCGATGACTGTTTAGGAACAGCGTCGTGTTCACGTGTCCTTTTAGAGCAGTTCATCAACTTTGTTGATGATTTTCATCCTGCTCTGAAGTTCACGTGGGAAATCAGCGAGACCTCTGTGTCGTTCCTTGATATTTTAATTTCGATTAATGGTGATTCGCTGAAAACGTCGGTCTCGTACAAGCCTACTGACTCCCATAGTTATCTTCTATTTTCATCCTCTCATCCCAACCACACTAAGCAATCCGTCCCTTACTCTCAATTCTTGCGTCTTCGCCGCTTATGTAGCGACGACCAAGATTTTCAAGCCAAATCAATGGAAATGAGATCTTTTTTTGTCCAACGTGGTTACCCTACCAACCTTTTAGACCTCGCCGTTCAGAAAGCTTTTCTCGTCCCCCGTTTAGACGCCCTTGAACCATCTTTGGAACGAGTTTCAAACAATAAAATTCCTTTAGTTCTAACATTTCATCCTTTCAATTTTAAAGTTAAAAATATTATTAATCGGAATTTTCACATTTTACAAAATGATCCTGAGACGTCAGCCATTTTCACCGACAACCCTTTGGTATCTTTTCGCCGTAATAAAAACATTTGTGACTCCTTAGTACATAGTGCCCTTAAACAAAATACCCGGCACCAGCGGGAACATTTTCTTGCGGCCGTTCCCGCTGTAACACATGCCCTTTTCTCAATCCCACTACAGTTATCACACATCCTCTTGGTCTTAACGAACGTTTTTCTTTTATTTAATTTCCTAATAGTTTTCTGTTATTTTAGTTTGCTTCGAACTTTTTATTATTAGCTTATGCACTTTCATTCCTTTTCAAGTCTTTGTTTCTATTATTATCGCCTAATCCCCTTGAATATTGGACCTGTCATTTCTCCCAACCCCCGCAGTCTGCTTATTGATCGACTGTAAAAATAGCTAATGATTTAACTTTTCCCATCTCATTAATTATTAGTTAGTTTATTTCCCGTGCATTTGATTGGCTACTTTCTACCTGTGACACCCTTTTGGCATATATATATATAAGCCCTATTTATTTTATTTCATCTCGTCTTACTCTGATGAAGGGCTCCGCTCGAAACGTCAGTATCTCGTCACTAAATTATTGGCAGTTTACCACCTTTTCACTTTGCTTTGTATTTTTACGTCCGTTTTGATCGTTAATGTGTTTTTGAAAGCTGTCGAGCGTGAAGAAAACATCGAGCATTGGATTTACAAATTATATCTAACAATAACTTAACACAGTTCAAACTGTCTGTTTAAAACTTCTCAATTGGTTATTTAGTTCAGGCCTGAAATTATACTAAAACAATTAGTCACCTCAGTCTCGGGATTATCGTTATATTTGTTCACCAATAATCACCTCGACTTCAGTGACTAATTGTTAAACCTCTGGGTTAAAATCGCGTGATTTCTAAAGAATAATTACCTTTTTTCATGAAAAATGTGAAATAAAAGTAATTTCTTGGGTTAGAAACTTGTAAATTGATACTAAAACAATTAAAGAACTCGCCCTTGTTTTCTATATGAGCGATAGTCAACTCGACTCCGCCTCGTTGACTATCTGCGCACAGAAAACGCAGGCTCGTTGTCTAAATGTTAATTATAAAATAGATTGCGTCTGGCTTAATGTACGTGTCTTGTGATTGGTCATTTACCGTGTCCCGTGGATGAATGGTCAGTTACCGTGTTTGCGTCAGGCTACCAAAACACGGTTATGACGTCACGGTAAAATTATTCTTATTTTATAAAAGAAATAAGAAATGCTCGCTCTGTGTTTACATAATGTGATGCAAACATTTGAGGTAGTTTGGGAGAATTCTAGCGTCGTAAACCCTCGCATACGGCACGGCTTTAGATAAACTTTCGAATTCTACCCAAACTCCCTCTCCTGTTTGCATCTGGATATATAAACACAGGCGGCAATGTTCTATCGCTTTGAAAGTTCTTTGTCGCCTTAAATGAGAATGGGTATTAGCTAGTTTTCTTCTAATCGTTTTAGTTTTAGAGAAATTTGGCTGTTATAGAAATCCTGCACAATAGATTAAGACCACGTTTGTGTAGTGTTTCTATCACTCAATGACGTCAAAAATTAACGGGAGCGACCGCGTTCGCCCGCAATAAGAACACAAATGGCGGCCTTCAATTTACAAAAAATACGATAAACAAACCAATTTCTCTAAAACTAAAACGATTAGAAGAAAACTAATACCCATTCTCATGTAAGGCGACAAAGAACTTTCATTTAAGCAATACTTGTTTTTGGGGTGGAGTGTCCCTTTAATGGGATCGGGTAGAAATATTCAAAACCTTTTAAGACAAAAACTTTACAGGACATTTAAATGTTCTGTGGGACAAACTTTATAATATAACTGTAAAATTACTAACTGTAAAATAAAAATCAGGGAAATAAATGGTTCACTGCGGTTCAATTGATCTTTTCGTATTAATCAACTGATGTTTTTCTTTAACTCGTAATTCCAAACGCAAACAAGTTTGCCATTTTGAGATGTCAAATCGCGTGACTTCGCGGAAATGCTTTTGCAAAATGCTAAAACCACACAGTCCGCTCAAACGCCAAACTCACGCGTGAGGTTTGACAAGTAATCATACAAAAGCATGGCAACTCATGGAATAGCTGACGAGTGGTCTCATAGCGAGCGTATTTCAGAAATATCATTTCTTTATAGACCTTATTCAAAAATGGCCGCCGAATTAATATTATTTTATACGCATATAAATTCGCCCTTTGAACTCGTTTTCATGTACGAAATTGAACATTATTCTTACTTTATATTATAAAGAATTTTAAATTGTCGGCCATTTACGAATAAGGTCTATAGGGATACTGTACTTACTTGGGTATCAGGGTCTTGACTACAACTCATATCCATAATAAAAGTTCGGTCTTCTTCGGATTCTGATCCACTCACACTGTCTTCTTCACTAGTGACGTCTGCGCTGTCATCCGTAAATATTGCTTCTTCTGTGAGATCGTCATCGAGATCCTCAAGAGGGTAGACGACAGGGTATCCTCGAAGTGAAAAGTCCGAGAAACTAAAATAGAAAATAGTTGCCAAAGCAACTCTGAATTGAAGTGTAAATACGTTACTTACTGTATATAGTATAATACGTACAATAGCACATTAACGTCTCACAATGAATTGCGTAACGTCCTACAACGTCCCGTGACGTAACGTCCTGCAACGTAGCTGAGACGTTTGGCTGAGCATAAAGTCTTACAACAATTGCAACAACTGGTAATGTCTTATAAGTGTAACGTCTCACAATATATGGCAACATCTCGCAAGATAGCGCGACGTCTTGCAACATAGCTCAACGTCTCACAACATCTTGCAACATAGTGTAACGTCTCGCAACATAGCGCAACTTCTTGCAACATAGTGTAACGTCTTGCAACATAGCGCAACGTCTCGCAACATATCGCAACGTCTCGCAAAATAGCGCAACGTCTCGCAACATAGCTCAACGTCTCGCAACATAGCTCAACGTCTCGCAACATAGCGCAACATAGCGCAACGTATCAAAACATAGCGTAATATCTCATAACATAGCGCAACGTCTCGTAACATAGCGCAACATAGCAAAATGTATCACAACATAGCGCAACGTAGTGTAACGTCTCACAACGTAGCGCAACATCTTGCAACGTCTCGCAACATAGCGCAACCTCTTACAACATAGCGCAACGTCGCGCAACATAGCGCAACCTTTTACAATATAGCGCTACGTCTCGCAACATATCAAAACATAGCGTAATGTCTCATAACATAGCGCGACGTCTCGTAACATAACGTCTCTTACACAACGTCTCACAACAGCGCAGCGTCTAACAACAGCGCAACGTCTCACAATGTATCCAACGTCTCCCAACATAACGCAACGTCCCACAACCTTCTTAACGTTAGTGAGATGATCTACATATCCGAGTCCATATTTAGCTCAATATTAAGAGTCTCCCATGTACTATAGTGTAATGTCTTATAATGTCGGATAGATAACGTCTCTACTGCAACTGTTGGGAGCGAATCACATACAATACGATAACACTTATATAAAGGTACATTTACACACGGTGATTAACCAGGCCAATTTATGGTTTAGATGCATGGTAAGTAAGGAGAAATAGGAAGAAGAGTACGGATTATGAACCCTGCACAAATAATTCCACAGACAGTTTCTTGTTGTTAACATGCATCTAAACCGTAAATCGGGCCAGTGTGTAAACACACCTTCGAGGAAAAATTGATTGTGTAAATACGTCAATCGGACCGATCACATGTCAGTGATTGATTTCCAGTATAGAGATGTGATGCATTGGTCTTCATATATTTACCTTTTACTTTGTGGCAAAGGAATAACACCATCTGTCAAGCATTTCTCCACTTCTCCCCCACTGCCTTTCAATTTGTGTAATTGCCTTTGAATATCTCTCAACATATTATAATTGACTTTGCCATAATCACAATATCTCATGCCAAAGTAGACTAGAATGATAATGCTTTCAAAAATAAAACCTTTCTAAAATTCCACAAACGCCCATGAAGAAGCTCCTAGAAGAAAAAGTCATTTATTTACTTAGAGTATGGACTTATTTAGACATATCACAGAATAAAGGAGATCAGGAGCGAGAAGATACGAATTTTAATATGCTTGAGTGGGAAGAACAGCATCGTAGGAATGACCGGTGAATTTGTGACACAATAATTGTTCTTATTGTTATTAGACCTGCAGGTGCAGATTGTTACAAGATGAGAAGAAACTAGAGTATACTGCTCAAAAATACACTACATCCACGTAAGATATCCGATTCGCATCCAGCCCTTGTGCAATCCGCATCCAACATGTGTGCAACTCGTTAACAATCCGTGTGCGATCCGCGTTTGATGTGCATGCTTTTCTGTGGCTGAGGCGTGTCTACTATTGATGCCCGTGGCACGTCGTCGGTACTTTTATGTTTTGAATTCAACCGTAACACTGTTCAACCGGAGCACTTTATTAGTTTGGTTGTTTGTCAGTTGGGATTTTAATGTTTACGATTTTATAAAAACATACCCAAAATAATATTGGATGCTAATTAACTAATCCAAATACCTGCACTAACCCTGATGCTAACTTCAATACTAAGCATAGAAAATGTTAAACTCCTGTTTAGAAAGATTGAACTGGTTTGAAAATCGAACTCTTATGAAATCTGTCCAAGTACTTTAAAATACCACAGCTAAAGTAATCTTGGATCGGCCTAAAACATCCTACAGCACAATGGCGTTATCTTCATTTTACTGGAACGATCTTTATATAAGAAGACTTTTTCATCGTTGTTCATTTGTCTTTAAATCCCTTTATGACTTAGACTTTTATAATGAACTGAATATTTATTCTTATAATATTAGGCGAAAAAATAGCCTAAGATTGCCTCTATGTAAGACCAACTGGGATCAACAGAGAACTTCATATCTCTTTGTAAAGGACTGGAATAATTTACCTTTATTTGTTAGAAATTTGACCTCCTATTCTATTTTTAAGTCTAATTTTTGGTCATTGATGAATAAGTAATGTTCTTTATTTTTTTTGTATCGTGGAGTGGGCGGAATCGTAGCCTTTCCTGCAACCTGATTGGCTGCAGCAGCGGGCGGAATTTTACGATATTTTGACCACGGTCACGGTGTACGCGACGAAAAGGTGTTAATTTATGTAAGCATTTGAGCTTACAAATTGAAATAAAAGTGTGTCAAATAAATATCAGTAAACTGAATGCTTGCAAGGCCAATGTTTACCTTGTAAATACTGTCATATGGTTGGTCAGGTCAGAAACAAAATTTATGTTCCAATTTGTTACTCCTAAATGCTAAAAAATTTTATAGTGATTTTTGCTTCCAATTATTAACTGCAAAATGAAAAACTAATACAGAGTTTGATTCAACTAAGCTGGAAATAACTATATTATACAAAAACTAAAGTATTTTGGTATGTTTTTCTTTCAAATAATGCAGTTTTACAGAACTAAAGTAACTCAAGTCTTTTACCTTGTATAATAAAAAATAAATATGTTATTTACCGTTTTTGATCGGTCCGGATAGAGAAATATTTGCCCTCGATCTCAAAAACGTCGCTCGGCCTGCGGCCTTGGGCCGTTTTTGAGACCTCGGGCAAATATTTCTGTATCCGGACCTCCCAGCCGGTAAATAACATATATTTATCTTTTTCATCATTATCTATTACTCTTTAATATTTATGTATGTATGTATGTAATAGTCATTTGTATATATTTTTAGAGGACCCTCATGTAAAGCACCTTTTGGTGATTGTGGCTTCCTCATTAAATATATATTTAATTCATTCATCAATTCAAAAATCTAATTGCTATGTTTATAATTGAACTGGTTTAAAAAAACTGTTTTGGAAAATTAAACTGGTTTAAAAAAATTGTACCAAATAAAAAATATTGCCTAGTTCAAATAAACTTGTCCCATGATAAAATTTGATCCATGAAGTTGTTATTGTTTTCACTTTTCTAGCTTGGCATTGGCATGTTAAAAAGTGCTCCACTTGGACACAATTAAATCATTTTGAGTTGATATTGTTGCGGTTTTTGTGATAGTGAAAACTGGCCGGGGGTATGAATAATTATTATTTTAGTCTATTATTAGTGCAATAGTAAATACTAAATATCACTATAATCCAGTGCAAAATCCTTTTTTTTCTATTGTTTATTTTGTGCTATTTAGCACTAATTAATTAGAACTGTTTAAAGTGCCTATGCTATGAAAAATTCAGCTGTAAAATAACTCTTTTGTTTGAAAGAACTCGTGAAACTACAAAGACTAACCATTTACAACTTTTTAATATCTCACTCTTGAGATATTAAGATTTAATATCTTTACCATTATCACATGCAATCGCTTGATGATTTGCATATTTGATGTTATTGGGTACAGCTGCATTTCAAGTGATTTCATTACCTAATTTCAAGGATATATAAGCGTTTTCAATAAGTTATTATGCAGTGTGATGTCATAAGTACATGTATGATCGTTTACATATCAAACAAATGATTACTCCATATATTAAGTCCCAAATAAAAGCAAGGCAACGTGCGTATATAAAAAGAGACGATGCAAAATACCGATATCTGTGCTCCAATGTGTCAAGGCCTGTTTCCAATGCAAAGGTCAAGTTCTATGAAGACAAGGCTCGTGATCTTCGTCGACCTAACACATATAAGTGCAGGTATCAATTTATGCATTATGTGGTGTAGAACACCAGACGGTAAAGCCTTCTGCCCAACTACTGAGGAACTTAAACGTTTGCCTGATAATCTTCACGAAGTCTTCACAGCTCCTTGACATAACCGTGTTCAATCCTCGATGGATGTTACATACTTGGCTGAAGCACTTGAAGATCGACCTCCCATCATACCCATTGTTGGTCAATAAAATCTATCCTGAAACATTTAAAATCTAGGAAGGCGACAAGAGCCGATGGGGTGCCTGCATGGTTTTTGAAGCATTACCATGAAGAACTGGCTACGGTTGCTCACGACATCATTAAAGCTAGTATCGAACAGTGCAAACATCCCACTGGGTACAAACATGCATATTATATCAGCCCTGCACGCAAAGTCAGCCCTCCTTTAAACATTAATAACGATTTCAGGCAAATTTCAGTTCTCCCACAAATGGCCAAGCCCGGCGAAAATTTATTCATGAACTTTTATGAACCATTCATGAATATTCATGAAATTCATGAATAGTTCATGTTCAGTTCATGAAAAATCTCAAATGTTGTTCATGAACTATTGTTCATGGATATTCATGAGTTAGGTTCATGAACATATAGTGAATTGTGATGAACAATGAATCAGTTCATGAAATTCTTCTGAATTAATTATGTAGTTCATGAACATTCATGAATTCTTCATGAAAATACTATTGATTGTTTGACGAACTTATCGTTCATGAAAAGTTCAACAAATTTGTTCATGAATATTTAATGAATATTGATGAACAATTTCAGTGATAAATTATTCATGAAAAGTCCATGAAATCTGTTCATGAACATTTCATGAACATTTCATGAAATGTTCATGCAAAAAATGGTAAACAAATTATTCATGAAAATTTGTTAATAAATATTTTATGAAACATTTAGGAAAATATATGACAAATGACAGCAACATAAATATTCAATGTAGGACTAACATTTACTGTAAGCATGTATTGCAGGAATAAAAACTAGTATTTTAAATTACGTTTTATTTTCGATGTTCTGGATTTTACAATGCAAACGAAATTACGATACCAAAAGGAAGAATATGTATGAAATGCCTGTACAATACGTCATTTAAATATTGAGTGGCCATGAGAATGTAAAATCATTGGCGGGCTGTTACCAGATATTTTTTAAAGTTTCAGTGTGTTCTAATTCCTAAATTATAAATCTAGCATTTTTTGATGGAATAATTGAATTATTTTACAAATTCAATTCAACCTGGTGAAAAACGGTATTAGACTAATACCTTTAATACCTTATCGCGCCGCCGCAATTTTCCGTTTCGTTGCCACCAGTTACGGTCGATGCCACCATTGAACCGGCACACCACGCGTTTGAAAATTTCACGCAACGCCACGCGCAACGCACGCATGCCGTCAAACAAAAACTGGGACTTGTAGCCAATGCGGCTAAATGCAGGAATTGCTCCGACCTGTCATTGGACGATAAAAATAGTAACAACAGTGTCAATGGTGTATAATTAATTACTCTATCAAACTCATGTTATAAATATTTTCGCACGATTTATATTACCGGGAGATTGAAGACGTATGAATTCAACACACGATCGAGAATCAGAAGTATAGTTTCATTTAATACCACAGACAACAAGAATGTATGCTTAAAGCTATTCCGTACTTACATGAGTGCTGAATAAACTTTTACTTTCAAAAAGCTTCGAAGAACACTAAACACTAACCTTAAACATAGGAATTTTCTTTTCGTTCGGCCATACATGCACGCGCTCGTTGCTTTGGCGGGCTATATAAATCCTCCCTGCAGCGGCTGCAGTAATCACATTATTCGACGTTTCCGTCACCGCCCAACTGACAATTTTTTTATCTGATGTTTTGCACCTGGTCACCTTTGAACTTTCCTGTTTGGTATTTGCGACAGTTAAACACAAGTACAGAGTAGATATATTGTCTTGTTTCTTTCAATTTCAAAATGTTCCTGATCGTGGAATGGATTCTTGAAGGTCTCTTTAGTATCATTACTTTTAAGTCGATAACGTCGCCAACGAAAGAATATAACGAGTACTCCAAGGGAGACGTGGTAAAGGCCAAGTATCAAGGCAAGCTGTGCCCAGCAATGATAATCGAAAAGTCGGGTAAGTAGCAAAATGTTCTACACTTTGTTTTACAATTTACACTATACTGTACTTTAGCATTGCGCAATTCGCGCGCGTATATTAAATTTCAACGCATCTAACGCTACTGAGAGGTCTTGCAGTTGTATAGAGTCTAATCATAGGAGATGGGCCAGCTGGTCTATAACCGATAGGATATAAAATTTCAACTCGGCTTCGTTTGCGATGTATACTCATTTCATCTCACATCTCTGTAGCGTGGTTCGTTTTAGGGAATATACACTACATTAAGGGTTATATCGGAACATTTTTATTAATTTGCGAATATGTTTATTAAGCTATTTATCTTGTTTCACCGATATATCACCCCATGTGAAATCGTTCTAGAGATATAGTTAGAGATATAGTTAGCGATAGTCTAGAGTTGTCTGTGGAATAGCCGATATAGTTACAGCGTTCATAAATAGTTTTCTCTGTTGTTAATTGTTATAATCATGTCTCAGTTAATAAAACGTGGTTGAGCGGTGCCAAGAATCCTAAAAATCTTCAATCTTTGACATGCAGGTGTGAAAATCTTTCTTGAATGAGTGACGGCCAGGAAATAAGAATTTAATTTTGCCACGGGCAGGTTTTATTTCCTGCAAACATATTATAATACATTAGTTTCCTGTCTCACAAAAACAGTAGCTTTACGTTTTGTTTTCAACCGCTACGGTACATTGGCATTTTTATAGTCAACAAGAAACTACTGGAATGCAATGTAATGTATAGCCTACAGCTTTTGTAACCAAATTCTGTCACCTTATGTATTACCAATCCTGCTTTCGCGACGCACCCAAGAAATATTTTTAACGCATTATCTAGAATGGTAAAAAATATAAATCGTAAAACGTTTATGAAGTAAGAATTAAAGTCCACTTCTCGTAACTTTTTATTATATAGAAAACAAGAACTTTTTGGATGAACTTCTATTGAACATAAAAAATTTTCAACACCATGATCAAGAAGGTACTATATTTCTAGCGTTTTCTAAACCTTTCCGCTATATTTTAATTTATAGTTCAACGCTACCGACGCGGCAGTTTATACACTCAAAAATGAATTGTCTCTCTAGATTCTAAAAATGATGTCATCACCAACAGCACAGTTACGGGTAACAACAGCTTCATTATAAAAACTAAACGAGGACTCGAGGAAGAAAAAAAAACTCCAGAAACAAGAAAGAAACCAAAAACAAAAAGTAATGCCACGATAGTAAATGTCGATTCTTCACTGGATGACATCGATATTTTAGCCGGTAAGCATACATTAATGTTTTTAATTATCCTATTTTATTTGCTTTTTTCTAAACTAAAAACTGCATCAAATATAAAAGATACAAAAAATAGTCCATTCGGTTCTGCATGAATACATTTATCGAAATGGTCTTAATTTGCTCCTAAAGTATCTCCACGGTCATCCGAACGTTTACGGCAGTACCATAAAATATTTTTCTAACCTAATAATAATATGCCTGACTAACATATTTATGTTACAACAACACCAAGCTACATTTTTAAAATTGTTCCGTAATTAATATATAGTTCGTATTCAGCGAGCCTTAATTGGTGTCGTATACAGTTACCGAAACCGAGGTAACTACTTAGTTTATTTTGTTATGCTAGGTGATTTAACAAAAATGAAGTGGATAATTCCGTGATATTTAAGGAATTTAAGTGAAATTTAGTGTTTAGTATTCAAGGTCACTAACCTACTGTATATAATCGCGGTACATCAAAGAGAATCGTCTTCAAAAGACCGAGGTCTGATATTTTTCCCATAATGACCAAGCGGTCGAGGTTAATAAGAGGTTTATTATATGGCATAGCTTTTTTAAACAACATACTTTACATACGTTTTCAGTGACAGAATCGTCATTTTCAATCTTGTTCTTAAAACTCACTTTTAGATTGTTCATCGTCCGACTCGTACATGATTTACAGTAGTGCTTAATTTGCTAAATTCGTTCAATTTTTGCTGCTTTTCAAAGTTTCCTATCGTTGTTCAGCTCCTTTGTAAACAAAATGGCTGACAAAATCCGTAATCCGAACCTGTCCATTACCGGGAAATAACGGACCGGCACGTGACGTGTCTCAGCCAATCAGAGCACGCAATTTCACAGGAAGTAGCTTGTGCCATATAATAACCTAGCGTAGTTACCGGAGGTTTCGGTAACCCTTACTTAGTTTATTCATGATATAGATGATAATCGTCGTTATTTAGCAAAAAGTTACTCTTCTACATGTAGTTTTAGAGCGATTTAGTAGGTAATTTAATATGAAAGGTAACTATATATTAACCGCAGCATATCAAAGATAAACGACGCATGAATAAACTAATGAAATATAGTGACCGATGCATGTACAGTATGTTTAATCAATCCATTGCTACTGAATTCCAATTGTAACATTTTTATATTTACCAATTTTGTTAAAATAAAAGAAAACGATCAAGTTCTGGCACTACCTTCTTTTGGAGCAGGTAATGAAGGATATAACAAATTTAAACATTTTAGAATGGGTTTTAACTTCGAAATTACCTATCATTGAGAGGATGTTGCACGTGGAATTTAGGTTCAACTGAGTCACTACATTGACTGCAATCGTAACGCGTTTTTTTATAATTTCATCAAATCTAGTTAAAGTAGAAGAAAACGAACACGTTCCGGCACAAACTTATTTTACACCAGGTAAATGAACGATGTAACAAATTAAATTTAACAAATTTAGTTTCAACTGAGACATTACGAATGAACTGCAACCTTAATATTACTGGATAACGTTGTTATATTTATAAACAAATGCAATTATTTAAAGACAGTACTTATAATATTTTATCAATTTTAGTTAAAATGGAAGAAAATGACAAAGTTGCATCGCCAACGTTTGGACCAGGTAATGTAGGATTAAACAAATTGACTCACAATTACAGTTTAAGAATAGTTAATGCTCTTTAAATGTCTATAATATTTCACAAAACCAGTTGAGAAAAAACTTTGTTAAAATGTCCCGTTTTTAGATTTTAACATTTTTAAGAAAGTGTCGACAAACATTTCAAAGTTTTTTTGAAAAAATATACATATCACTGTAAATTCGCAATACACAATGAGAGGGTACGTATATGGGGTACAATTGTAAATGAAATATGCAAATTTACTAATTATAACAAAGAACAGTATCTCAACAGTTTTGTACAAGATAAAGATTGTAGTTGGATATAGATTTTTAATGAGTTTTCACTGGATTCCAGAAGTTAATGTTTGAGAATTAAATGGATTAATTATAGCTGTTCATGTCTTTTTCGTAGACCTTGGGCATCCTTCAAGCATTGAGATCTGCTCTCCCTTGCTGAAGACTCGACCTACCGCATTAAGCAACAGGTATATTTAGTCATTAATATCTATATTCGTTGACACCCCGCATCCCTCCTCATGGATATTCCTTTCCACACTTTCGTATAAATAAAAGGCATGCAGTAAGAAGTTAAAATAAACTTTAACATTTTCGTCTTTTTAGGACGGACTTGGAAATTTTGAATTTACAAAAAGACGTTGCCATGCTAAAGACCGAAGTAGCTAAACTGAAAAGGATAATGGAATCTAACAACACCTGCAGTGGCAGCCAAATTAAATCGAAAGAACAAGATAAGTCGGAAACAAAATTTAACGGGTGCACGGTAAACGAGATAAAACGTCTCGTTAATGGATCTGATCCTCTTTCCAAGGTGGTAGACACCGTTTTGAAGAAACTCTTCACTCCTGATGAGATTTTAAACTGTTCCGTCACAGGGAAAAAGAGTGCTAAATGTGCTGCAAGCCCTAGACCTGCCCTGGATCAAGAACGACTAAATATTTTTTATGACACTGTAATGTCAAGTCGTGAAACAACTAAAAAGGAAGTTCTGGAAAAAGTGCAGAATGTTATGAAAATTGCACGAAAGAAGAACAAAACAACGCAATTATAATGACAAGTGACTTCTGACATAAAAGAGAAAACTTAATTTCGATAAGTAGTTAGATAACACTTGTAATGGTCTCATAATTCATGGTCAGTTTGTTATATTAAGACACCACAGAGGCATTGTAAGCAACTAAAGCCTTTTATCATATACATGTATTTAACAATTATACTATATAAGCTCGAGTCGTATATGAGCTCAATAGCTCATAGCCAACGAGCTGCGAAGCGCCGAGTTGGCTATTAGTTCATATACGACGAGAATGGTATTATTATATAGTCAATTTTATAATATATAATAGCGCACAATATACAGTATTATACAGGTTTAGGGTTCTGATTCAGTTACGTTTGTTTATTAAAAGTAATGTTTCATGAAAAAATTTGACGTTTTAATGTGTGAAAACAGTGTAATTAATTAACTATTTTGTCATACAAAGCCACATCAAGATTACCATGCACTATTTATAAATTATCTACCTGTAAATCCATTGTTCATAAACAATGTTCATGAATTGTTCATTAAAATTCATAAACCATTTTGCCAAATTAAGTTCATGAACTATTCATGAACATTATTTATCATGAACCGGCCGTTGTTCATGAGTTAGTTCATGAACAATTCATGAACAATTCGTCAAAATTTATAACCGTTTGCCAAATTAGGTTCATGAACTATTCAGGAACTGTGAACATCATGAACCAGCCATTTAATGTTCATGAGTTATTTCATGAAAAATGTTCAAGAAATGTTAATGAATGTTCATACAGTGTAAACCGTTTTGCCAAATTCAGCTCATGATCGAACTATTCATTAAATAAAATGTTCATGAACTTGTTGTTCATGAATAATAAATTTCATGAAGTGGCCATTTAATGTTCATGCATATTCATGAATACAGGTAGTTAACAATTCATCAAACTTTCGCCTGGGAGGTATAATGACCTAAAGTTATAAAATGCTAGACAATATGCTTTTATGGAGCGTAGATCGACAGTCTCAGCATTAGCCAGTATAACACAAGATTGGTATGATTGGTATGACGTTACATTCGTAGACTTCTGTAAAGCCTTTAATTTGGTTGACCATGGCATTCTGCTTATCAAACTTGGTAAATGAAAGTAAGTAGAAGCTTTTGGTTGTGGATACAAATCTTTCTATTGGACAGAATGCAGCAAGTAAAGCTACCCCAGTACTATGTGTGAAATAAGGCAGGTAGTTGCAGGAGTTCCTCAGGGTGGAGTCATCTCTCCTATGGTTTTTAATGTGCACATTGACGACATTGTAGATTCATGCAGTTCCTGGTACAGTACCATTATGTCGTCAACGTGTAAGTATGCTGATGCTCGTACGCAATATGAAATCAATTTGAATGGAACATGCAGTCATATGCAATCGAGGTAATGAACAACCTACAGGTATGGGCTGATCTAAACTTGATGGAATGTAATGCTAAGAAGACAAAGGAGATGTGGATTTACCATGGTAAACATATTCAGCCACCTGCACCTTTAAGACTTTTTAACACCATTTTGGAAAAGGTCTCTGAATTTAAGTTACTACCGGTATTGAGAATGTGCATAGCCGTACACAGGATTATTTTTGGCAGCGGGGCAGTAAGACAAATTCTGTGAAGTTTGTGTTCCCCCCAGAAAAATTTTAATTTTGAAAGCTCCAGAAGAGCATTTCCGGCTATTTTTGCGAGGAACATTCTGAATATATAAGGTCTGGTAATATTTAGACTTTTTTAAAGATAAGCAAGCCCATTGATAACGAAATAGACAGAACGCCATGTGTCTGGTATGTTCTCTATTACTTATCTAGTAAAGAGTACATCTTGTAAGTTTAATATCAAAACAACCATGCAGACGCGGTTATTTATACCGCACGGTCGCCGGTTCGCTCTTGACGGAATCAAAATGGCTGCATGGTCAGCATATTAAGAATAAGTTGAAACCAAAATATGCATTTAAATTTGAAATTTTCAAGACAAATTATTTATGTTTACGTCGCATTTCAGCACTCAAATTAAATAATTGTCTGAATACCTATAATAAATTGATAGTCAACCTTATAAAAAAAACATATCTTGGTTTTTTCTGGGGGGGGCAGTTGCCCCTGCAGCCCCCCCCCCCCCCCCCCCCCCCACAAAATAACGTGACAAAGTGGAACTGCCATGTTGACAACACAGTCAGTAAAGCTAACAGGAGGTTAATATTAACTCATGTTGGATTAACTATGTTTTGTTCAAGGATTGACCTGTACTTGAATATGCTGCACCAATCTGGGGAGGTCTACCGAAATATCTTGTGGACAAGCTTCAGCATGTCCAAGACAGAAGCCTTGACATCATTGGTCTTCCCAGAAATACTCTGCCACCCCTTGCGTTAAGACGTGAAATTCACACAAAGTGCGAGCTACAAAGAATTATTGACTGTACTGATCATCCTTGTAAGCAGTTACTTTACAACCCTTTTGAACACAGTTACAACCTTAAGTCTGAACCAAACATCATAGAAGCTAATGCGCTTCCTCTACCGTAAGACATGAAAACTCTTTTATTCCTACTGGCTGTAAAAATTCTTAATAATTTAAATCATTGTATATATATATAATCTACTTAAGTTAAGTAGATTATATATATATACAATGATAATAAGTTATCTAAATTTCTTATTCCAGGGCTTTAGATTTTTAATAATTCAATCACTGAACATATCTTAACTAAATTCTTTACTCATTTGTATTTTAGCTATTTATTACTGTGTAAAACCACTGTATTTCTTATGCCAAAGGTGGTTAATAAAAGTTTATTTATTTATAGTTTTACCACAAGAAATATATTTTGTATTACACTTGTAGTCAGTTTCTAATAGTTAATACTGTATATCTACACCAGTCCACTTGTAGCTAATTCGCTGTGTCTCCATCGTATGAATTTCTAAGTGCATATTAAGCAGGTTTTTATAAAGGATATGCACGTTTACGTAATATAATAGGCGTGTACTACATGTTATGTATTTAGATTCCAAATCTGTTTTCAGAATTAAAATTGGTTAAATATTGGTGGGCTGCATACGCTTCCTGTTTTAAAATTATTAGTGCAGATACATGTATGCCTGAGCGTACCTATTTTTTACATTGTCACCATGCACCTTAGCTGAATAGTTTGATTTTTAACACCCCCTCCCCTTTGTGACGTTTTGTGAGTTTTCACTACTCCCAAAAAAAGTGACTCTGCACATTATATAAGGGACTGCATGTTTACAAAAAAATTTTATGCCCCTTTTCCACTTATGAATACTCGGGTAAAGATGTAACTTCTTGAACAACAGATTTGATTGGTTGTTTTCTGACTTTTTATCCAATCGGAAACAAGAACCTAGTAAACACGTCCACTGATTAGGATCTTGTTATATGATGGTTATAGTAACCAACAGCCAATCAAAAATTAGCTTCTACTAGCTGTGTGATCACTTTTATGAATATGAAGCTTTCCTGTAACATTATGACCTTGTGTGATTAACAAGTACAGTACCCATCCCCAATGCAGCCACGTAGCCAAGGGGGGCCTTTAAACTGCGCAGAATTACGCTTCCGAGAGCCTTCTGTGCTTTTCACCAATGTCAGCTCCTGCGATATATCGATATTTTCGATAAATATCGATATTTTAAAAATATCGATAAGCGATATTCAATTTTACGCATATCGAAAATATCGAAAGTTTCAACTTCACTAAACACCCAAGTCGATTTTTAAAAAATAATTTCGGCAATTATTGTCGTAAAGTAGAGAACAGCATACGCTAATTGAGGTGACGAGATCTTATTGCGTTTAAAAACACGTAGCGCTGGTCCCGCAAAACAAAAAACCAATGCCTCCCATAGACGAGATGTCGCGCAGGAAGACAACTGAAATAGCGATGTAAACAAAATATAATTACGCTAATTCGAATCAGTTAATGTATTTCTCAAACTAAAAGTCTCGGCTTGGTAACACTGAGAAAATAGGTGAGATAACTGTCAGCCACAAGACAAAGGACGACGCAGTTTAGCAGTTACGCGTAGACCAGGTTTAAAAACAAAGTATCAGAATATCATGGCTCTTTCTAATCCCGCAGTTCTGTCGTGAAGTAGTCAAACTAATTTCGTTAACGTTACAAAGCAAACATGTTGGTGTTTCTTGCTGAAAATTTGTAAATTTCTCTTTATATAGAATAAAAAATATTGTAAGTGATTGTTCTCTATAGATTGAACATTCCATGTGTTTTTTTTACATCCGCCTGCGCTTACCGCGCGTGCACCGAGGTAAATTGAGTTTTCGTATTTGCTTCAATTTCGATATTCGATATCGCCGATATTATCGAAAAAAATTTTCGATATCGATATATCGATATTTTTCAATATCGCATTAGCCTACCTTGACGCCTGTCAAAACGACCGAAGGCTCTGCTGCATTGAATGAAAATATTGTGATCCATGGTAATATTTATCTTGTTGTCAGACTTTAACAGGTTGGTCTAAGACTCCAGGTATATACAAATTAATCTTATTATCAATTTTATTTAACCAGCCACGCCAGTGCAGGTAATTTTTTTCGGGGAAATTCCTCTAAGAAATCACCAGAAAAGCCCTCACAGAGCTTCGAAAATTCAACATGTTCTGGGGAGATGCCCCCCCCCCCCCCCTACATTGATCGTGGCTTTATAATGATTCTAACTGCACTACCAAATTCTCCATTGCTCCCCCAAAATTTTGATCCGGCTACACCCCTAAACATTCAAAATGCAGAATTTATTGCGGTGCGAGGCCATGTGCATCACTGTTAAAAAAATCACTGTTAAAAAAATTACTTGTGGCTGATTACTTACTGTTGTCGTTCCACTTTGTTGCGATTCTTTGTTGTTGACACTGAATCGAACAATCAATCTCTCGATTAGAATATGGATGGACAATGCAACGAAGAGCCACAGCCTTGCAGCTGCAGTTCGTGGCGCACTCGTTATTACATAGCATGCCAAAATAGATACCAAATAAAACCCCAAAGAATGCAGTGTCATGAACTCTCCCAAGAGCATGGACTGAAGTTTGGTAATCCGATCAACACCTTTAAATAGACTGTCGAACGTTTCCATCAACACAGCTTTCTGCTCAGTTGTTGCTTTTTTCATGTCTAAGAATGCTTCTTTGGCATTTTCGGCCGAGGATTTAAGCGCGTTCTTCAGATAAACTTCGTTCTCTATCATTTGTTCTTGGTTTAACAAAGAATCCTTTTGACTGTCTAACACCTTTTGCTGATTGGTTAGGGATGATTCTAATTGATCGGCGACTTCTTTGGAAGACGCTGTCAGTCGGTTCACAGTTTCTTCGGTTTTCTTTTGCCATATCTTGCTTTGAAGGTAGAAGCAAATGTCAGAAGTGTGGGTGTAGAATTCGGTGTATGTATTGAATGCCAAAATACTTTTAGCCATGTCTTTTGTGCACTCTTTGATCGTTTGATCGTCATCGCACCGATAAGTCTCAAGTCCGGACTTGCTAAGATGACAGTTTGCGAAAGCAATGGCCAAGCGACTTTGTTCGATGTCAGTCAATTGTTTGCAGCCGTCTTGAAGCCGTGAAATGGCTTCTTCCCAACACTTGCTATGTTCGGCACGATGCCGAATCTTCTCGTATTCTTTTTCGCCATTTGCAAGTCTTTGGCGTTGGTCCACGCGTAGCTCCAGAATTCCTTGACCGAGAATTTTGGACACAGCAAACGACAATAAGACGCTGGCAAAAATCGTCAACCAACTCATTTTAACTCATATTAAATGTGATAAACAATTATTTTAAAAGCGTTTATTTACTTGTAATTGGACCCTTGGGTTCAATCTCGTTCCCAGAGCCTGCGGCCCGGCCTTGGGTAACTAATGAGAATTTGCATTAAATCAAAACCAAAAGGCAAGCGTTATATATCGTAAGTATAAGCATTGTTTATGAATTACTTTATAAACATAATAGAATACGTTTGCCCGGGTCTCTATAACGATCTATAGCGATCGAAACCCTCGTGAACTAATAAAAACACTCAAGACTTTTGGAGAGCAATCGCCTTCTCCCTACACTTCTCTCGTATTTTATAGTACTCTACGCGCGCTGCGATTGGTCAGCTTGCCGGTATTCCATCGTCACAGCTCAGGTTTCGAACACGTTCAGGCTGGACACGTTATAGATATACGGACAAACGTATTCTATTATTTAAATATTTTAAATATAGACGACATTTCGAACGATGTGCATGGCAGATGAGACAACATTGGACGACAGATGGAGATTTTTCCACTGAGAGGTGCCGAAACACGCTTGGGCTGAAACACGCTTAGGCCGATCGAAACGGTGCGCACCAGAACCATGTTGAGCCCGCCAACACCATTAACCCAGCGGTAACATATCGTCGTAAATATTACCGAACCATTTCGCCAAACGCTCGAAACTCGGAAAGTGAAATTTGGTGTACTGCCGAAATAGTGAAATAGTTAGAGTTATTTAAAAGCATCTATGACTAGTAAGTGACTTTATGAATGTTCTATGGCAAATGCAGAAATGCTTAACTATATGGACCACCGTAATATACTGTATAAATGTATATGCAATGCGCATATATAGTTTCAGTCGGCAAATATATTTTGTCAGTCCACAAATATATTTTGAAACCTCGCAGCATACGTTGTTGCGATTGATATAACGTCGTTTGCCTTTTGGAAAGTATCTACATATCCGTTTTGACTATATCGATGATAAAATCAAATTTACTGGTCTAGGATTGAGAGTTTGTCATGTATTCTTCTGCATGAACGCTCTTCTCAACGTGCGCGTATAAAGATACTAAATATTTACATATTTTGAAATAATGTTAGATTTACGAGCGTTTTGCGACTGTTTTACGACGAACATGTCACCGCTGGGTTAGTGGTGTTGGCGGGCTCAACATCGCAACACCCGCGTCGCATCCGGTCTTTTGAATATCGGGTTTCAAAAGGCCGGATGCGATGCAGGCTATGGTATGTCTATATAGCAAAGTGAAAATAGGGTATAGAAATGCGTGAAGAACAAATACATTTGCCAAGCGTGAAATGCCTAAAATATCATATGATCAGCAGTTATATAAATTGAAAATCGACGTTAATATTAATTATATGTATAGAGGGAATCTTGAATTCTGTTTTTGGTTTACCCTAATACATTCAATTTTTAGTTGTAATACTGTAATTGATATGTATTATAAATATATATATATATATATATATATATATATATATATATATATATATATATATATCCACAATGCAATCCACAATGGAATCCAACAATGTGTAGCCGTACATAGTGGGTCCCAAGTCCACAGTTACCATAAAGCCATATGGTGATAGCCGGTAGGGCACATTGTATACTTTCGTATATATTACGCTCACCGCTCATGTGGTTTGAGCACTCTCATGGATTGGGCGGAGAGTCTCTCTCAATGAGACGTTTACTGTTAGCATTATGCATTGCTCACTGCTCGCAGTTTGAGCACTCTGGTGACTCCACAATGCAATCCAACAATGTGTAGCCGTACATAGTGGGTCCCAAGTCCACAGTTACCATAAAGCCATATGGTGATAGCCGGTAGGGCACATTGTATACTTTCGTATATATTACGCTCACCGCTCATGTGGTTTGAGCACTCTCATGGATTGGGCGGAGAGTCTCTCTCAATGAGACGTTTACTGTTAGCATTATGCATTGCTCACTGCTCGCAGTTTGAGCACTCTGGTGACTCCACAATGCAATCCAACAATGTGTAGCCGTACATAGTGGGTCCCAAGTCCACAGTTACCATAAAGCCATATGGTGATAGCCGGTAGGGCACATTGTATACTTTCGTATATATTACGCTCACCGCTCATGTGGTTTGAGCACTCTCATGGATTGGGCGGAGAGTCTCTCTCAATGAGACGTTTACTGTTAGCATTATGCATTGCTCACTGCTCGCAGTTTGAGCACTCTGGTGACTCCACAATGCAATCCAACAATGTGTAGCCGTACATAGTGGGTCCCAAGTCCACAGTTACCATAAAGCCATATGGTGATAGCCGGGTAGGGCACATTGTATACTTTCGTATATATTACGCTCACCGCTCATGTGGTTTGAGCACTCTCATGGATTGGGCGGAGAGTCTCTCTCAATGAGACGTTTACTGTTAGCATTATGCATTGCTCACTGCTCGCAGTTTGAGCACTCTGGTGACTCCACAATGCAATCCAACAATGTGTAGCCGTACATAGTGGGTCCCAAGTCCACAGTTACCATAAAGCCATATGGTGATAGCCGGTAGGGCACATTGTATACTTTCGTATATATTACGCTCAACCGCTCATGTGGTTTGAGCACTCTCATGGATTGGGCGGAGAGTCTCTCTCAATGAGACGTTTACTGTTAGCATTATGCATTGCTCACTGCTCGCAGTTTGAGCACTCTGGTGACTCCACAATGCAATCCAACAATGTGTAGCCGTACATAGTGGGTCCCAAGTCCACAGTTACCATAAAGCCATATGGTGATAGCCGGTAGGGCACATTGTATACTTTCGTATATATATATATATATATATATATATATATATATATATATATATATATATATATATATATATATATATATATATATATATATATATATATATATATATATATATATATATATATATATATATATATATATAATATATATATATATATATATATATATATATAATATATATATATATATATATTACCTATAATATACCCAGAATCTTATCCCGGCATTACCACCACCATATATACAGAACTCGTGACTAGGCTCTCGGCAACGGCTTCCGTAGCTCAGTGGTCAGAGCACTGCACTAGCATCGCAGGGTCGCGGGTTCAATTCCCAGCCGGAAGGCCTTAAAGTTGCATTTTTCGCAACTGGTCTTAAAATGTATATATTCCAACACTCGAAATTTTCCTTCACCATAAATCCTTAGAACCTATATATATATATAAAAGTAGAGTGCTGCGTAGACAGTGTTTTGAATAATATACCAAAGTGAAAAGGTGGTAAACTGCCAAGAATTTTAGTGACGAAATACTGACGTTTCGAGCGGTGCCCTTCATCAGAGTAAGACGAGAAATCATTTCATCTCGTCTTACTCTGATGAAGGGCTCCGCTCGAAACGTCAGTATTTCGTCACTAAAATTCTTGGCAGTTTACCACCTTTTCACTTTGCTATATATATATATAATATATACAAGTTCCGAGGAAAATTCGTGCTGCGTCGCAGGCTACTGATTGCGTTGCTCTGTATGCTCATGTAAATGTCAAGAAACTTTAGAATCACTAATTTCCCAAGTAAATTCTAATGTCGGGTGGAAATCATTGACTAAATTGACTATTAGTTTTTTTCTAGATCAGAGCGCGAAATGAATGTGGCACCCACCACAGATTATTGATACTCCTCCGTAGAGGCTTATTGGGCTTTTCAATATATTGGGGGTTATTGCAGGGGTTTATATAGCCTGCGAATACAGCCGTCGCTCATCGCCTTATGCCCAAGATTTCATTTCATCGGGCGTAAGGCGATGAGCGACGGTTGTATTCGCAGGCTAGGGTTTATAGAGCTTCTGAGGCGGAGCATATTGCATGGGATAGAGTGAGCGGTAGAGGGTAATGGAGAATAATGAGGTATTCCCCAATTACGCTCTACCGTATCGGCTCTATCCCTTGCAATTGCAATACTTGCACCAATATATTTAATAATTGAAAAGCCCAAGAAGCCCTGCGGAGGGGAGGGTCAACGATATATCTTTTTTATAAGCAAGGGACCGGCGTTCATACCGTTGAAAAATTAAATATTAAATGTATCCGACGAAAATATTTGCATATGATTGTGCCCTGCATAGAAACTCAGCCTAGTAATTGAACAACGTCCTAACGTTCCTAGCTAATTCTGATGGACAGGACGTCTAGTTGAGGAAGTGGGAAAAGCTAAATTATGAGCTGGCGATCGAGTGTAGGATTTGGGCGAAAACATGATGATAGTGTTATAGGAGGATTGGGTAGAAAAGTACACATGTATTGGATGGAGAGGAATATGTTTGAAATTACTAAGAAGAACCTAATGAATCATTGCTAACTAGGGTAATTATGGCGAAATGATGGTTGACAGAAGTGGAGAATCGATAATGAGGAAGGTAGAAAGGGAGGAGCAAGTGAAGAAGAGACAGATGCGGAAGATGTAGAAGAGGGCGTGATGAAACGAGCATGAGGTAGGCAGCTGGGAGATAGATTAGATGAGATAGGGTTGAATGAGGTCAAGGCAAGGGAATAAGCAAGGGTATAGATGAGACCGGGTTAGACGAAGAAAGCCGAATACTATTGGAGAGGCTGAGGGTGATACTTGTAAATAAAGAAAAGAAGAAGGCACATAACCTGCGAAATGTTGATCGAGCTGGAGTTCTGCAGAAAAAAGATGACTGCAGAAGTAAATAGAATTTTGAAGTATGTACACAGTAATTTTAAGAGAGCCAATTTGGCCCCTAGGAGCCATTTTGGCTTTTACAAACATGGGCCATTTTGGCCCCAAGCAGGAGCCAAAACAGAACACAAGGGCTGTTTCAGTACCTCAGGAGCTACATCAGCCCCTATTTTAAGGGCTGTTTTGGCCAAGTAGGAAGCGTTTTGGCCCCACAGAGCCATTTTGGATTTCTGAAACATGGGCTGTTTTGGATCCTATTAGGGCCAAAACAGAACAAGCATGGGTTTTACTAACAAGGTGCACAGTTCTTGGCTGTACACCTTATGTCACACATTACTACAGTGTGCTGGCAAGACACTTTGGCTTTTTCAAACAGCCCCAAGCAGGGGCCAAAACAAATCTCAAGGGCTGTTTCAGTACCTCAAGGGCTATATCGGCCCCCTACTTTTCGAGCCATTTTGGATTTTTGAAACATGGGCTGTTTTGGCCCCTATTAGGGCCAAGCTGTTTTGGACAGAACAATAATAGGGGCCAAAACAGAACAAACATACATGAGCTGTACCGACAAGGCAAACAGTTCTAAGTATCTCATACAGTACGTCTGCAGTGTGCCGGAAAGACATTTTGGATTTTTCGAACATGGGCTGTTTGGGGTCAGGGGTCAAGTCTCCGGCTGTATATTTATTTGTCAATTTATTTGTCAATCACTATAGCTTTTTCATCTTGTATGTGTTTATCGTCTGGCAAATCTTGTAAATAAAATAAATCAATAAATACTGGTCTATTATAGATATTTGTATCTGATATCTGCTTTAAATAAATACTGGTCTATTAGATATTTGTATCTGATACCAGGAATCCGCCATGTTGGCTATATGTGGCCGTGACCAAAGGGGTCTGGGAACAAATATGCCGAATGGACCGGGTTAATCGTCCTACCCGACATACGCAACGCACGAAAATTATTGAACTTGATTAAATTTCACTTCCAACGTAGGGCATGCCTATTGTAGTTTGGCATTATTTGATAACACACAATCACGTTCAATAATGAAATAAACTACCATTAATAATACTGAAATCCTCTCGCATTTTGGAAAATGGTATCAAAATACCACCGGTACTTATTCCCTAACATAGCACGTGATCGGAGTGACACGTGATGTTATGGCGCATATTTCGTATTCGGGACGTTGACATCTAATCTTCGAAGAGAAGCTTTTCTGCTTTTATATACAACTTTAAAACTTTATTTGACGTATGAAACATATCTAGAAGCGAGATGTAATACGTGTTTATCTACTGGATTTATATCAACGAGACGACTATGCTCACTGAAGAATTCGTTCGGGATATAAAGAGTATTCTCGTTAATACGAAGAAAGAAGGGATTGTGTTGACTGACTGTTGTTTGGCAAACCTGGTGTCAAAACCGCCTAAAGGTGGCTGGAAAGCGTATTTTGGACGCGTCATTGCTATCACTGGTGAGTTGTATACAAATTGTTCACGACTTTGGCGATAATCTAATGCTCTCTTAGTGTTTAATAATACTTAAGTCTGTATTTCATGCACCAGTGGGCGCCATTGTATATTCGTCGAGTGAGTCGCTGTTGGTATTTTAATGAAGAATGGAATGAAACATTTATATTGATCCGCTTTCGTCAGGTGCTCATAAGACCTTTATAAGTAAAACAGCTTTTTTGCTGACAAAGATCTTATGAGTCATTTAAACCCCTGAAGGAAAGTGCTCCATTACTGTTTATATGATCTTGAAGAGAATCTGGTTGGCACTTGATTATGAAAGTGTTGACACTGAACTAAGATGGGTTGTGAAAAATCGAACTTCAAGGCCTTCTGGCTGGAAATCAAAGCCACAACCCTGAGAAATTATGAACTGGTCAGTGCCCCAAGTCCCCAACTGACTAAACTATGGAGGCCCTTGACAGGAACTTGCCAACAAGTTCAGTATTATATGATGGTGCTATGCCGATGAAGTGAATGGATATTTTACTGAGAATATTTGGCATTTACACTCCATTAATTAGATTAAGACTGGAATCCTGCAACTATAAGACCTTCTCGGGCTTCTGTCTGGAATCAAACCCATCAAAATTTATATTATATTAATATTATAAAATTTCTATTATATAATCAAAATTTCTATTATATTTATACTAATAATACTGTATACTGTAATCAGTAATTACAGCATATTATTTTCCACTTCGAATATTGATAGACATTCACAACAGAATATTGTAAATTCTGAAGCGTTTTATCCTGAATAATTAGTTGCAACAGAATATTGTAAATTCTGAAGTGTTTTATCCTGACTAAATATTTACTCTATCTATCTATGTATAAAATTAATTTATATTCACACTCACAATTTTCCTTTCAATACACTATTCATTGGGAATAAATGCCAAATATTCTCGGTAATAAACCCATTCACTTCATTGGCATTTCCACCATTGTATATAATGAATATGTTGCCAAGCTACCATAGTTCAGTTGGTTAGTGTGTGCTTGTGTATTTTGCCGGTCGTGCAGTTCAATTTATTACACAGTGTTTGGTTAATTAGTTTGGGGAAATTATATGCAATTTCCCACTGTAATTTAGAGAGAGATTTCATATTGCACCTAACCAATGTGTTATATGCATATAGCACTCTGTTAATTCAACCATGGATATAGTATATACAGTATGTTTGTATATGTGTGTGAATATGAAGATGACCGCCGCTGAGGCCGTCGAAACGTCAGTCACAAGTCTTTCTCAAGACTACAACAACCTGGACGATCAACTTCACACATCTTATGATACTCCTAGGTTCAAACCATTTACTTTATATATGTATACTGCTACCTAAGATACATAATGACAAGGTTCCCATTGAGTTCTTAATCACTAGTATTACCAGTACTGTAACAATATGTACTGGCACTAATTTAATATCCCTAGGAGTTCTCAGGGCGATCACTACTAGGGGATTAATTACAGGAGGCAAGTTATTCAAAACACACAGTATTGGTAGAGACTGAGGCCGAGTTCATCAATATTTCCTGGGACAAATTGGGTAGATGACTTCTACTTGATCAACTTGGCCTCATGTCACTACCAATGTTGTGCATTTTTAAAATGACCAGCACCTATAAATGCTTCTTTCCAGGTTCTGTTTGTTACCTTTTCTTGTATAAGACTGATATCTAACTGAATATATGGCTTTTAATTGCAGGATGAGCAGTCCTTGGACAATGTGGTTAAAGAACAAATCCTGTTGCTAGCAAAAGATGTTACTAGCAGTGTATCAACCTTATATTAAATGTGGAACACAAAATAGGTAAAAACATTTACTGTTTTCTGGACATGGTGTTAATGGGAATTGTGCCAGAAAAATGTCCTGTTTCAGTCAAGATCATTATTGGTGTACTTACAAATGTAAAGTAGTTGGAATCTTTTTAAAAAATAACGATGCATTAGTTGTTATTATTAATTTAGGTAATCATGATAGCAAGTGCAATTAAGGATTTACTCTACAAGTAGATATTTGAAAATTGTGCCAAAATTGCATGAGCCGATAGGCAATGCTATTTGGCATACTTTTCAAATATCATGCATAGTGTAAATTCTTAATTTCTCAAGCAAAATCATATGCTTACTTATTTATTATGTACATGACATGACTTAAAAATCACCATGTTTTGTGACTTGAGTTATATTTGTGTATGACAAGTAGTGGAAACTGGAAAACGTTCCAGTATATAATAACCACCATTTTGAATTTTATTCTCAAATTAATTGCAGTGCAATTAACAAAATAATGCAGTGCAATTAACAAAATAATTGCACTCCTCTCCACCAATTAGAATGTGATAATTTTGTCATGTATATACAGTAATAAATATATGAATTACTTGTATAGTTGTATATAAAATAGGTTAAATGTTTTCAGGACTGTAAAGTAGTAGGAGGCCATCTTTTTTCCATTACATTAGTTTGTATGTAACACAGTTGTTGTGATTTGAAATACAATATATTTGTTACTCGTTCTGCTAATTATTGTACAAGGATCAGTTTTTTGGGGAGGCTCAGGTAAACGAAACGCTTTCTAATGATACATTTGTGGGTCATAGCATAGCCTGCTAAGACAGCCACTCTATTAGGACAGCCCTCCAGCATAAATTACCACTGTTTTTAGTTTTTAAGATGGCCCTGTAAAACAGATCCTGATGACTAAAACTATTCCAAAAAGGGTACAATATAATGCTATTTTATGGGTGCCAAAACAGCCCAAAATAAGAGCGACAATTGGCCCTAGTGCAAGGGGGCCAAAACAGCCCTATAAAAATGGTTGCCATCTTGGGTAAAAACAGCCCTACAAAAAGGACCAAAACAGCCCCAAAATAAGGGCCAAAATTGGCCCTAGTGCAAGGGGGCCAAAACAGCCCTACAAAAATGGTGCCACCTTGGGTCAAAACAGCCCTACAAAAAGGACCAAAACAGCCCTACAAAAAGGACCAAAACAGCCCCAAAATAAGGGCCAAAATTGGCCCTAGTGCAAGGGGGCCAAAACGGCCCTATTAATGGGGGCCACCTCAGGGTCAAAATTTTGGCCCCATTTTTGGGGCCAAAATGGCTCTACTAAAATTACTGTGTACCAGTTGGAAATATGGTGCAAGCAGTGAAAGAAAAGAAGAAGATCGAGAGAAAAGAAGGAGCCATATTGTAAAAGACGTATTGAAGTTGATATTAAACGATTGAGGAGAGATTTGGGTACGATTGAAGCTTGGTTCAAAGGAAAAAGCAGAATGGAAAGAAGGTGGAAAAGGAAAAGCTAAATAGAAGATATAGGTTGAAGGCGAAGGATGTCCACACTGTAATGTAAGAGATCAAACAGAGGGTGGTGGCTAAAGTTTCCAAGGTTAAAAGATATGTAAACAGAATGAAGCAGTTCCAGGATAATCGTCTGTTTTCGTCAAACTAATGTAGATTCTTTAAATCCCTTGAAGGTGGGAAAACTATAGAATAGTACCACCAAACCCAGAAGAGTCAATTACAAAGTTCTAGTCGAATATTTGGGGAACTAATGTTAACCATAATGATCAAGTAGAATGGATCCGTAGGATTGAGAAGAAACTCCAAGTAGCAAAACAGGAGGATATATTGTTGAAAACCAAGTAATGAAAATGCGAAACTGGAAGGGACCAGACTGGTTGAAAAACTTTACCTCTCTCCATGAGTGTTTAGCAAAAGTATAAAAAGTATAAACGGAAACTAAAAACTGAAAAATGGCAACGTCGATACCAGCGCCAAAACAGCTCAGTTTTAAAGGAAATGTCGCAGAAAACTGGCGAAAATGGCTTCAAAATTTAACCTATTTATGAACGCCACAGAGAAGAACAAAAAGCCAGAAAAATTACAATGCGCAACGTTCTTAACGACGTTAGCGGTAGAAACAGCCATCGAAGTTTATAACACTTTTACTTTCGAGGATGAGGAGGTAGACAAGATGGACTGACTACTTATTGAAAAGTTCAAGAATTACTGTACTCCCAAGTCAAACATCACCTACGAACGAAACATATTCCATGCACAGCCGGAGACAAAAAGAAGAAGAAACATTCGATCATTTTCTCACGGAACTAAAAATCATAGCCAAAAAGTGCGGCTTCGGACAGTTAACAAATGATCTAGTCAGAGATCAAATCGTGGAAGGGATTCAAGGCGATAAATTGAGAGCAAGACTTCATCGGGAAAGTGAACTTGATCTCCAGAAATGCGTAAATATTTGCCAAGCAGATGAAGCGACAAAATATCGAATGAAGTCGTTGTCCAGTAAACAAAACGATTGAAGTAAACAACGTAGATTTCGTTAAGCGCCATTTCGTTAATTTTACAACGACAAAAAGAAGTTTAAAAGAGATCGGAAACGCAATCAACATGCAACAGATGCGGCTATACGCACCCATGCAGGAAAGCCTTGCCCAGCCAAAGGTCAAACTTACCGTAAGTGTGGCAAATACAACCATTTCAAGAAGATGTGCACAGAAGTGAAAAGTCAAAGGCAGTAAACGCGGTCAACAAAGAAGGAAAGAGCGTGAAAGGCGAGGAAGCGAACTAGCGAAGAAAGAAGAAATGTCCGAGGAAGAATTTTTGTTGATTCAGTTAAAACAACAACAAAAGAGACAAAAGATGTATGGACGGTGCCGCTTTGTATTAATAACACTATAATTCCGTTCAAGTTGGATACTGGATCTGATGTAAACATAATGAGCTTCAATGATTTTAAGCTGTTGCAGGATAAGCCAAAATTACATGAGTCGAAAGTAAAGCTAACAGCGTATGACGGCGGCAACATCCCTACACAAGGACAGTGTATTTTAAAAGTACAAGTCAAAGATCGTAAGCGCCACGTCATGTTCATTATCAGCCCGAACGATGTCACACCAATAATGGGTTTACGAAGTTGCGAATCCATGGGATTAATAAAGCAATATTCAAGATCCTGAACAGGATCCTATCAGGAAAATCTAAGATCCTGTTATTAATATTCAAGATCCTGAACAGATTCTGTTATTAATATTCAAGATCCTGAAAAGGATTCTATCAGGAAAATCTAAGATCCTGTCATTAATATTTAAGATCTAGCTTAATGACAGGATCTTGTTCAGACAGGGTTAGGACGAAGTTAGGATCCTGTTCAGACAGGATCTTAGATTTTCCTGCTAGGATCCTGTTCAGCTGAATAGAACAGGCTCCTAGCAGGAAAATCTAAGATCCTGTTATTAATATTCAAGATCCTGAACAGGATCCTATCAAGGAATATCTAAGATCCTGTCATTAATATTCAAGATCCTGAACAGGATCCTATCAAGAAAATCTAAGATCCTGTCATTAATATTCAAGATCCTGAACAGGATTAGTGTTTGTGATTAACCCTTCACAAGAGGAATAACGATAGACCAACTTCGTCTGGTTGTCTTGCCATTTGTCCGCTTGAGAGACTAGACAGTCGATAGTCAATAGTCCCTGCTTCGCGATCGAGATCTCACAATTTTTTTCGAAGTTATGTTATTACTTATCGCGCAACAAAAGACCTCCTATTTGCAATGCAATGTTAATTTTTTTACTGAAGCTTAATTAGATAGATAGATAGATAGAGATAGATAGATAGAGATAGATAGATAGATAGATAGATAGATAGATAGATAGATAGATAGATAGATAGATAGATAGATAGATAGATAGATAGATAGATAGATAGATAGATAGATACGTTTATTGAACATTGAATGAAATCCTAGCAGCTGTGGGACTGAATTACGATAATGTTTACACTTGATAAATAAATGAATTGTAATTATGGACTATTTACAAATTTGCAAAATAAAATATAAATATTATATATGTAATAACAAATTTAATTACTTAATCTCCACATTGTGCTATAAAAAATGAATTCTTAAACCGATCGGTTTTACAATGCGGAAGTGCTCTAGGCCTAGCTCTGCGTAAGTTATATTTTACTGACCTTTGTAACGGGAGATGGCGTTTGATTATTGAATTGCTGCTACAGATAGTTTGAAAGACAATTTTACAATGGTCAGCTCTTCTTTCGAAGAGGATATTAGCGGTGTTAAGTCTATCAATATACGTCGGAAAATTGGAGTAAATGATTCCAAGGCAGCGTTTCTGAATGGTTTCAATATCAGTTGATAGATACGATGGTAGTGCATGATGGTAAACTACGCATGTATATTCCAAAACCGAACGTATACATGACGTATACAATGTAAGTAAATCCTTAGTGGGAATTTGTGCTCGTTTTAATTGCTTGAGTAGAAAAATACGTTTTGAGGCCTTGGATACTATATGATTAACATGTGAGTTCTATTTTAAATCTTCCCTAACAATGAGGCCAAGAATTTTGTGCTCCAAAATGTTTCCATTTAGCGAAATATTATCATAACTAATCGGATTACCCTTATTGAAAAAGATTCTAAGTTCTTTACATTTATCTGTGTTGAAAATCATTCTATTTGTTTCAGCCCAAGAGCTAATATCATTTACCTGAGTTTGTAAACTACTAGATTTCCCTTTATCAATAATTTCAGCAATCGATGTGTCATCAACGTATTTCCATATATTAAACTGGTTATCAACACTCAAATCGTTAATCATCAGTGCGAACAACCAGGGTCCCATTTTAGTCCCTTGGTTGCCAGTCTGAAAAGGTATTATTATCTAATTTGATTCTTTGACTCCTATGAGTATGAAAGTCAATAATCCAGTTATTTATGTTAGGCATAATATTCAAACTACATACCTTCTGCACTAATATTGAATGATCAATTAAGTCAAAAGCTTTTTTTAAATTAGTGTATATCTTTTCATTTGTTGTTTTGCGAACTGCTAAGTAAACAATCATGCTAATGAGGTTTGTACGCTTTTATGAATAGGATTTTGGCAGGCGTTCCTTTCGCCAAACTCCCGCTTAAAAACTAGGCTAGTGATAATATAGGATCCTGAAGTATCCTGTAGGGTCTTGTACAGGATCCTAAAATATCCCACAGGATCTTGTACAGGATCCTGAAATATCCTGTAGGATCTTATATAGGATCCTGAAATATCCTACAGGATCTTGTAAAGGATCCTGAAATATCCTGCAGGATCTTATACAGGATCCTGAAATATCCTGCAGGATTTATACTTAGACTTCAGACTTAGACTTATCTTCATCCAACGCCAGTCGGTGCCATGATATAATTCTTCCTCCAGCTCACTCTATCCAACATAATCGCACGCAGTTCATCACCTTCAAGTCCAGTGTCTTCGTCAAGGACTAATTCTTCAGTGTGGTGTTATGTCGCCCAACTCTTCTGTGTACATCCGGTTTCCATAATAACACTCTTCCTGCTGGTTCGTTGTACCTTGCTGCATGACCAGGTAGTGCGAGTCTCCTCCGCCTTATGATGGTTGATAGGCGAGGATATGACCCATACAGTGCCTTGTTAGTGGTGCGTGATTTCCATGAGATGTTTTGTACCATCCGCAGCATTCTGGTGTCAGTTCCATCAATTCATTTGGAGAGTGATTTTGTTAATGTCCAAGAATCAGAACCATAAAGGCCATGGACTCAACAGATGCCTTGAATAATTTCATCTTTGTTGTTCTTTTGATTGGAGATGCCCAAACGTTAGAAAGGGATTTAGAGCACCCAAGCTTAATTTGCCAATGCGAGTGTTAACATCGTGAAGTGTGTTTGTGTAGCTTCTAGTTTATGCAGCTTAATCCAGTGGTAGAAGACTTGACAGATCTGAGATTAGTGGATGACTTTCTCTACTTACTAAGCCACACAAACACACTTCACGCTTTATCAATCTCAGATCCGTCAAGTGCTCAGAGAGGTTCTTCTATCACTGAATTAAGCTGCGCAAACTTTGTTTTCTTAGCATTCAAGAATAGCCCAATAGATTGTGCAGCTTCCTCTACCCGGTGTAAAAGATCTTCTGCTTCTTTCAATGTGTTTTCCATGATTGCGATGTTGTCAGCATATTCAAGCTGTGGAAGAACTTCTTCTGGGTGTCTCGAGCTTTGATGTCATTTCAGAGTTAACCCATCTGATGGAATGATTTCACTACGAAGGGCATAGTTCATGCAGATTATAAACAGAAAGGGAGCCAGTAGATCAAATTGGAGGACTCCAGTGTTGATGGAGAAGAAGTCTGAGTTCCCTTCAGATGTAATAACCAATGCCGAAGTGTTGACATACTGTACATGACCTTAATTGCTTCAACAATTTGAGGAAGAAAACCGTAAGCAAGCAGGGTTTGGAGCATTTTGTTTCTGTCAATCGAGTCAAATGCCTGCTTGAAATCAATAATAATAATAATAATAAACATTTATTTCAAAACGATAGAATTACAGCATAGCTGATGTGGTCGTGCATAACTAATACAATATATATACAAAAAATAAATCACATATTACAAATTATAATCTTTTACTCTAGGAATCTATAGTAAACTAACGTATTTAAATAAATAAATCTAAATTTTTAAAGACAACTTTTTAACTAAACTTTTAAAACTAATCAGATCATTAATAGCTCTAACATTATGAAGACCAGGACTGCTTCTTTCTTGTGATTCAATCCTGTAGGATTTATACAGCATACTGAAATATCCTGCAGGATCTTATACATGATCCTGAGATATCCTGCAGGATTTATACAGCATACTGAAATATCCTGCAGGATCTCATACATGAACCTGAAATATCCTGCAGGATCTTATACAGGATCCTGAAATATCCTGCAGGATCTTACATAGGATCATGAAATATCCTGCAGGATTTATACAGCATACTGAAATATCCTGCAAGATCTTATACATGATCCTGAAATATCCTGCAGGATCTTACTAGGATCCTGAAATATCCTGCAGGATCTTATATAGGATTATGAAATATCCTGCAGGATCTTATATAGGATTATGAAATATCCTGCAGGATCTTATACAGGATCCTGAAATATCCAACAGTCTCCTGAAATATGATACATGGTGATGTAGGATACATGGTCCATAGATAACTAATGAGATTCAATAATCAGAATTAAACAATTATATCAGTTGACACCAAAAGGAAATGTGTCGATTTACACTGGACGAAGTACAGTATGTACACTGGACAGGAGTATGTATCAAGTTGCAAAACTCGCAATATATTATACAGGCCGTGGTTATTGTTCCGACATTTTTAATCAAAACTACCACTAAAAACCTTAATCCTAACCCTAAAAAACCCTAATTCTAACCCTAAAAACCCTAATCCTAACCGTAAATATCCCTACAAATTGTCGGACCTCTAACCACGGCGTAAAAATAAAACGTTAAGTTAGGATTCATTTCGTCCTGATATAGTATATGAGACCACAGCGACAAACTATATAATAAACAAACCGAACCTTGTATAAGAGAATCTGGTAGGGAGAAGATCTGTTAGACGGAACTGAGAGCGACAACCACGTCGGTTCCACATGTATGGATATTTACGCACACTCCTTGTCAATTTAAAATGCTTATAACCTCGTATATGATATTAGGGATCTTGTAGTCCATGAGTTCGAGTTAATTTCGAGTTAACCTCGAGTTGACTTAGAGTTACTGAGCGGTTTCAGACATTACTAGAACACCGTTATTTTGATGATAATCATCAATTGCCCATTCGTGTTATTTTGATGATAATGGCAAAAGAGAAGCTATCCCCAACACAATACCAATCCTAACCCTAACCCCCCGCCTTAAGTGTCTTCGTAATCCTAACCCCTTGTATTCAGTGTCTTCCTAACCCTAACCCCCGGCCGAAAACTCGAACTCGGCTCGAACTCGGACGGAACTCGAACTCATAAATTCCTTAGTCCCACGATATTACTGTCACTGATATAGATTGTACATGAAATGAATTATAGTTGAATGCTAAAATATTTCATGATTTGAGTTTTTTGCGTTCATCATAAATATTTGCTAATGACGTCAAATCTGGAACTTGGCTTTCTTTTCTACTGTCGATGTGATAAACTGGTTGACGATTTTAGTGAAAAATCAGTTGATAAAATCTCTAGTATAGCGTTCAAGTATATCATCAACGTTTGAATTTGGTCAAATTTCTCGAGCAGCAGAATATTGTTTTGACGTCACACTTATTAGCATTTAGGACAAACAAACCTTTATTAGAATATCAACGCAAAGCTCAAAAAACATTTTTGCATTCCACTAGTATTCATTTCATGTAGAATCTATATCAGTAATATCGTATTTAGAGTTATATTGGTACTTAATGAATATCGTCGTTGATTTTAAATGTAACTACCAGGAGGCTATTTCAGATACGGTAGAGCATCTAGTCACCAGGACTTTGGTGATTGTTTATATAACATATAGACCTCTTTCATAATGGCGGCCAGTTTAAATATTCTTTTATATGCATGCAAATTAGCCTTTCTGGCCTCGTTACAAAGCGACGATTCTTTGGAATTACAGACACACGAACGAGGTCAGAAAGGCTAATTTAAATGAATATAAAAGAAAATTTAATTTGGGCGCCATTATGAAAGAGGTCTATGCTTCGTTCTTTAAAAACCCCGCTTTAAATTTCTGTTTCGATTCAGAAAAGCAGGGTTGTAAAAAGCAGGGTTATTACTGAATCGAAACAGAAATTTAAAGCGGGGTTTTTAAAGAACGAAGCATATATATGTTATATAAACAATCACCAACGTCCTGGTGACTATGTGGTGCTCTACCGTATCTATTATCGAAAATCGTGCTAGAGATATTGTTGGAAAAGAAATACATATTCCTCATTCGGAAAAGCTGTTGAAAAAGAAGGCATGTATAACTGTGAGAAAGTGCTTGGATCATGAAGTATGCAGCAACTTTCAAGGATATTTCGAGATTAATGTTCACCAACAACACACAAGAAATAATTCTGTTCTTGTGAAACTACCTAAAGTAAAACTTGAATATGCCAGACAGTCATTCTATTATGCCGCCGCAAATATATATAATGACCTTCCGATTCGCATAAGAAGTGAAAAGGATACTAAACGTTTTATGAGTCTGTTGGACACACATTTTGTGTGTCTTGGCTCTGGTTATAACATTATTTATTTAATTAATTAATTTATTTTATTTACTGTTTATTTATTTATTTTTGAGTTATTATGTTTATCAGTCTAGTTATTTTATTATATATGTTGTATTTTTTACTATTTATTACTCAGTATGTTAAATACTGAAATGTTTATCCTCTTTAAAAATTCGATAATAATAATAATAATAGCCTCCACCGTAGTTCTCGTGGATTACAGAAACAGTAAATATTTTACTTAGCTAATGTCATTATTTCAGGTGAATGAAATAAAGTTACTTTTCCGTGGAAAATTGATTGCTCATCATTAAGCTTGAATAGCAGACGCATTCTGTTGTTGGATGTAGGAAATGTGGATGTTTTTGTTAGAACGGGAAATATGTTAATTAGTCAGCAAAATAGATCAATTAGCCAGGATTTATAGACATTCCGGCAAACGTTATCGCAATTAATCGACAAAACGCGTGAACTTGTGTAAGTTTGATGAACTTGAGCTTGGCAAGGAAAATAGAATACTTTTGCAAATAACAACATAATATTTTAGGAACTACGTAAAGGTATGAATGTCTTTCCGTGTTGTAGTTAGAGACTATAGGGGGCTGTTTACATGAATCCAGATTCAGTTAAGTTTCATTCCGGATTGAACGTGAATTTACATATATAGGAATTCTATCCCGGGATTATAGCGGGTATGTTTCTTTCTACGATTTCTGCGTTTGTACATTTCAACATGTGCCTTGAACTGATAATTTGCGAAGAATATAAAACATAAAGAAAAGGGGACTACTAGCAACGATAATCGATGCGGTCGCAAGTAAACAAGCATTTAATTCACCTTTAATTTATCGTCGTCGACAAAGAGCTATTTATATTGAACAATACGACGTCGGCGCAATTCCTGTCTCTAGCTGCAAATTGTCATTGTTGTTCCTTTCAGTCTTCTAGGTCGTATTTTTCATTCCGGAATGAAATCTCGTACCGCCTTTACATGACACCGGAGTGAAATTTTATTGAAATGCAATCCGGAATGACACTGATTCCGGATTCATGTAAACACCCCCCTTAGATGATTTTATTCAACTTTTAAAATGCGTTCGTTACTAGCATTTTCATTACGCCAAATATATTCAGATTAGCTAATGCATCAGTCAATTCCAGCAGTCAATTCCAGCAATGCCCATCCCCCCCGGGACACTATTGTAATATTTACCCTGGGCCGGGCATTGGTCAACCCCGGGTAAATATTACCTGGGCCTGGGATCAGTGTATAAAATGCCAATGTCGGAAAGTTTAACTCATTGAATATGGATATTAAAAACTTTACAACACTAACATTTCTGAATGATGTATTTTACCAAACACAGATCGTTTTGCCAATATAAAACAGCACTAAAGGGGCACGTTTTGATGTGTATATCCCCTCAACATTTTGCCTTTTTCTTATGACATTCTGACAAAATCTACTTGTTAGTCTGTCCCGGGGTGGGGCATTGGAGAATGTAGGATAAATTTAACCCCTTCCTTGATCTCTCCTAAATTGGTCTGTACTGGGTGAAGTAAACACTCTAGTTCCTTTTTCCTTCTTTCTTTTAATATCTAGGATCGCTCTCGCGTCAAAAGGATTCTAGGTGTGAGAGTCATGCTCTCAGCACGGTTAGCAGCTTTGTAGGCTCCCCCTGTTTAGAATATTCATTGCATATACGTCCTCGGAATATACGAATATTCTATTCAAAATAAAACTTCGATATAAAAAGTAGTTATTTTTGTCAATGTTAATTCTTTAAACGCCGTGGATACAGGTCCGACATCACTATAATAAACCTAAAAACCCCTAAATCCTAATCCTAACCCTAAATATCCCTATCCCTAACCCTAAATTTCCCTAAGATTGTCGGACCTGTGGCTGTATATCCATTTCCTTCTTTGTAAAAGAAAAAAGTTCTGGAGTTTTCCTTCGTTAATTATCAGCCAGTTTGCAACCTCCCCCTGACTTTTTGTTACTTGGTAACCGAGCGCTTGTGTCCGACGTTCCAAAGCTTGGAAATAGTAAAGGTATGAAACCTATTGATTCAAGGTGAGTTTTTCCAATAAAATGTTCGTCCTTTCTTCATCAGACCTCTCAGAGTACAGAGCTTTATGGTACGTATACCAAATGTGCTTGCTACTTCATATATATCCTTCGGTTATAGCGTTTCAATGGTCTCACAAGCCGCGATGATGAAACAGAGACTAACAGGTGAAGATTGACGCGAATGCTGTTCGACCACGAGCGAGAGTCAATTGTTGTGGCGCAGCTAGAAAACCGATTATGCCTCTACCGGACTACACCACAGGAAATGTCATTGGAAAAGGGACGTACGGGGAAGTTTCTCTGGTTAAGCACAAGAAAGATCGCAAGCAGGTAGGCTTTCAAACATACATGTAAACAATTAAAAACATTACAGCCTTTAAAATGATAAATTACACCTGTATAAAAGCGTGCTTGAATCTTGATGATAGATAAAGCGTTTATTACAGTTATTACACTTCCCAAATGTGAATATTTTGTATGTCCAGTATTCCTCACGAACTTCTAGCCTCTAGGTATATTTTCGTCAGCTCTATTAAAGACTTAATATTTGAAATCTCATCATGGATATTTTTAGCATTTAGGCATTCTTGTTTAACATTTAGGCATTCTTGTTTAACAGTCCAAATGTGACCTGTCCATTAACTCAATAATAAGTTAAATCACGTGTTAATATACACACTGCTGTAGTGAATGTGGGATATCTTGGAGTAAGCAGACGATACATGGACGATCGTCAGAAAAATGATTCTGAGTCCCGGACAGGAATCGAACCTGTAACCTTCTGATTGCTGGTGAGATGGCACGCTCTAACCATTGAGCCACCGAGACTCAAATGGAGAGCGAAGGTTACAATATAGGATACGATCGTCCATGTATCGTCTGTCTACTCCAAGCTCCCCCACATTCACTACAGCAGTGTGTATATTAACACATCCAAACCTTATCAATATATAGTGACTGCCGCATAGGCAGTACATATATCAATCGAACCAGTACATCATTGTAACCTTCGCTCTCCACCTGAGTCTTGGTGGCTCAATGGTTAGAGCGTCCCGGCAATCAGAAGGTTATAGGTTCGATTCCTGTCTGGTACTCAGAATCATTTTCCAAAGTTAGATCACATTGCCAACAAGAGTTGATAATTACCATGCATACTATATAATTATTATGTTGCCTGGTACTATTCACTATTCACTCATTAAAATTTGGCAATTATGCACCTATCATCGTCTTCACCGAGGGGGGTAACCCCGGGACAGGGGCGGGTAAATATGGTGGAATACAGGGGAATTGAAAGAAAAGTCTATACCCAGACCCGGGAAATATTCAGTGATTTCATAACTAATGAAACAGGGGTACTCAGTGTCAAATCATCCACCGCTGGATTCCTGACCTCAGGCTCAAATATTAACCGTCAGCTCTCTGGGTGAACCGAAAAAGGTAAATGTTAAATAAGCAATTCCACCACATTTATTTGTCTATCCACCTCAAAGATTCTCCTCCTTTCTCCAAATTGAAACAAGAACATAAAGTCATTAACATTGGATGGTTACAGTGATTCAGATGAGAAAATAGTAGAGATTATTTAACTTCCTTGTTATTCTTACAAATATTAGTATTAAAGAGATACAAGATGGCTGGGTGATTTTGTATCTGTGATCTGTATGAAATATCTACTGAATGCTTCTGGTGGCATCAATTAGGTATTGACCCCCCGGGCTGCAAATTTAAAACTTTGTTCATTGCCTTTGTTGCATTCCCCAGGGTAACTTACTCCCCTCGTGGAAGATATCAATGATACTGGTGCATTACGATCACATCTTTATTGGATATAGATTGATAGAACAATCAAGGATTGACATTTAAGTCATGTAATACCTTGAAATCTTAATTTCTCTTGAAATCTTAATTTATTTCCCTTCAAATCAAAATGTGAGAGAGTTGCACTGCAAAAAACTGCAACCTTGGGCAGATCTAGCAATTTAATGGGTCAATTTACATGAGGCAGGCTTGAGTTCAGGTTGGATTGACTTTACTTTGGATGTACGTGTTTTTCCTGTTGGTTGTTTACATGGGTCTGGCTTGAGATTAAGTTAATGCTGGCCTAAACGTTGCTTGGTTTCTAGACCAACCTGAACAACACTTCAGGCCAGCCTAATGCTGGACAATTTCCCATGTAAACAAGATCTAATTAAGTCTGATTCGACTTCTTAAAGGTTAATATACCTATTAAGTGGTTTGCATGTTTGAACACGCTGGGATGTTGCGAGAGTTCAGAAAAGCGTAGAAAACACTCGCCGCACGCTGGATCGATGTTGCAAGAGTTGAGAAAAGCATAAAAAACAAGAGCTTTTAGGTGAGTGTTTTTTTATGCTTTTCTCAACTTGAACAACATCCCAAGTGTTTGGATCAGGCCATGCATCCAAGCATGCAAACCATTATGTATTTATTTTATAAAAGAACAATAACACACTAGTTTTGTTTCTTTTAAATCCTGTGTTTGGATGGCCTGATCCCAGTTTGCCAAGTATAGACATGTTATTTTATAACAAGTCTTCCAAAAGTTCAAAGTTTTAAGAATATTAACAGGATTAAGACATGGTGTAATGCTAATCTGGTTAGAGATAAATTCAGATCAGTAGCATATTACACTATGTCTTAATTTAACTGGTTGTGAACCAAAACTGTTAATTACTATTAACAGGAAATTCTCAATATTAACATGGATGTTAATTGTATTGATGATGTCTTGATAATATTTGAAACTATTACCAAGGCTCATTGTGATACACACTGGTCTGAGGTTGGGCCAGCCACATGTTTAATTCTAGTCAAAAAAGGTTTCCACCAAAATTAATACTATAACAATATAAATAAACATCAATTAAAATATTATTATTTTCAGTATGTTATAAAAAAGGTTGACATCCATAATGCTTCAGCACGGGAGCAAAAGGGAGCTGAGCAAGAGGTAACAGTTTATGCCAGTTGGTTGTACTTACATATTTACAGCCGTCACAACATAATGTTTCATGTATATACACTGTAGTGAATATGGGAGAGCTTAGAGTAGATGTACAATATATGGACGATTGTCAAGCTCATGTCCATTACTGATATAATATAGTGACTGCCATATAGGCAGTACATACAGTATGATATATCAATCAAACCAGTACAGTACATCATTATAATCTTAATTGCTCTCCATCTGGCATCTCACCAGTAATCAGAATTGCTGTCCGGGATTCAGAAACGTTTTTCTGAGGATATGAGCTTTACGATCGTCCATATATTATAATGTTTCATGTTGCCTGAAGATTGCATTGAAACATTATGTTGCAATGAATAGCTATAAATATTTTATGATTTTAGACTTAAAATGTATATATTCCTACACCATAAATCCTTAGAACATACAATATATACTTGTAAATATATACCAAAATCTTCTCCTGACATTACAACCATTATATATACAGAACTTGTGACTAAGGCTCTTATCTTGGCAATGTTCAACCTCCATATAGCTCACTGGTCAGAGCACTGCGCTAGCATCACAGGGTTGTGGGTTCAGTTCCACCTGGAAGGCCTTGATGTTGTATTTTTTGCAACTGCATGGTCCCAGTTTGGTCTAACACTTGAAATTTTCCTTCACCATAAATCCTTAGAACATAAGAGCAACTGCAACTTCGTGCAGTTTGATGTAGTGGATTTCTATCCATCCATATCGGAGGAACTGCTAACGAAACCATTAATTATGCCAAATAATTCATCCCAATCAGCCAAGAAGATTTAGAAATCATAACGCACACCCGAAAATTGCTGTCACTTTTGTCATCACTATGGGAAGATATGATGAAGCCAAAGTGTGCAAGTTAGTGGGCTTCTACTCAGGGGTGGTGCCAGAGGCGGGCAGGTGAGGCTACAGCCCCCCGTCGGGATCCTTAGCCCCTGTTGGGAAAAAATTAACAATTCGTCGGTGAACGAACGGGAATTGGTTTTTTTTTCTTGATTCTTTTTCTGATATTCGATATTTCTCGTCAAAAAAACGGCATGATATTTTTGGCCTTCAAATTATCACATTTTAAGTGGGCGTGACCGCAACCCCTAGTTAGCCCCGCGTCGGGGAATTTCTGGTGCCACCCTGCGACTTTCCGTATTTCGCCAACAAGATGCTCAGGATGTACAGTGCAGTACCAGCCAAACATCCGACAGCATCAGGAAAGAAATCACCAAAATTTTTAAAGATCAACATTTGGCTAAAAATAACAATTCAAGCCAACCTGAAAGAAGTCAACTCCTTGGCTTGATGTTAACTTCAACCCTCTGACATACCTACAGTACAAACCCTACAAGAAACCGAACGACAATCCTATCTACATCCACACCAAACACCCGAATATAATTAAACAGTTACCATAAAATATAAGCAAGAGAATCAGCGGCATATACAACAACGCGTTGAAAGCCAGTGGATATAAAGACACCATAGAGTGTAACCCACCCAACAACGAAGAATGCAGCGCAAGCACTAAGATAAGGGAAAAGAACATCACCTGGTTCAACCCTCCGTATAGTAAAAAGTATAGCGAGCATAGTTCAAAGGAATCCAAGCTTGTAATGCCTGCTGCCTTTTACAGGGGACGCCATTTTTTTGCGCCTAGTACTGACAGAAGGGTCCGGAACCAATCTAACACTCGCGTGGCAAGGGGGTTTAGGTGTCAATCTCGTTCCCAGTTCTGGTAACTGACTTCAGGCTATTCAGGCTACACCCGTTTGTGCAATCTCGCGTAGATGATTTGTAGGGGAAAACAGTTTCGAGACGAACGTTGAAACTATCGAAGCGTTAAACAGATTAAGAAACTTCATTTAGATGATTTGAAAGGATTCGAAAGATCTGTCTATGATAATTTTAGCAGTGTTATTGTGAGACCATAAGTGAAGTCAGCCGTACCGCCATGCATTGAAAGCGGTCGCGGCATTCGGCCAATATTAGCATTCGGTTTAAAAACTGACGAATTTAATTTGACGTTTAAAAACTGACGATTTTTTTTCATTACAATTCTGCACGCGCTGTCCGACTTTTACAGTATACTTTCTGGAAAGTTATGTTTTATGTTAAATATTGTCAGACACAAAGTGTGACAGACTGAGAACTGTTTTTAATCCAATGTATATAATGAAATTAGTTTATTTATTACTGTAATAGTTTACGAGGTCTATGATTCTCCATTTTACGCCAGAACGCTTTCCTCTCGCTCACCAAAACGACATAGTCATAATCTGGTCACTTTCCCACAAGGGAAATTTCCAACGTTTTGCAGATGTTATAAGTTCGTAACTTGGAGAATAATACGGTTGAATGCCTCTGTCAGGAATCCCGAATAAATCCAAAAATATAGTACCAGGATGATTTTGAGTAGCATTGTAAGGTTTATAAAGTTAGATCTTCCATTTATCTTGAAATAAATTCAAGATAACAACTTAAACAAGAGTATAAAACGTAAGTTGAAGACGACAACACAAGAGACAATGCAGCCGTGGCCGGCGCTTACATAATAATAATAATAATAATAATAATAAAATTTCGTCTAATATGTTTTCTAATGTCATACTTTTTCTCTTTCAATTGTTGTTTTTCAGGCTAAGTTATTGTCTCAAATAAGACATCCAAATATTGTTTCCTATAAGGAATCATTTCAAGGGAACGATGGCTTTTTGTACATAGTGATGGCGTTTTGTGAAGGTGGCGATATGTACACAAGATTGAAGGCTCAAAAAGGAAAGCACTTAGAAGAAAGGCAGATTGTTGAGTGGTTTGTACAGATTGCCATGGCTTTGCAGGTATTTGCACTGTAATTTACTGTACCAGACTGCACAATGTAACTACATTATACAGTACTGAGTCAGTGCATTGTACAAACTGTATACTGTACTAATACTGTGTTGGAGTATGCACTATACTGTCTTGCAGTGCACACTACTGTCTTGCAGCGCACACTATACTGTCTTGCAGTGCACACTGTACTGTCTTGCAGTGCACACTATACTGTCTTGCAGTGCACACTATACTGTCTTGAAGTGCACACTGTACTGTCTTGCAGCGCACACTTAACTGTCTTGCAGTGCACACTATACTGTCTTGCAGTGCACACTGTACTGTCTTGCAGCGCATACTTAACTGTCTTGAAGTACACACTGTACTGTTTTGAAGTACACACTGTACAGTCTTGCAATGCACACTGTACTGTCTTGAAGTACACACTGTACTGTCTTGAAGTACACACTTTACTGTCTTGCAATGCACACTGTATACTGTCTTGCAGTGCACACTTAACTGTCTTGCAGTGCACACTATACTGTCTTGCAGTGCACACTATACTGTCTTGCAGTGCACACTGTACTGTCTTGCAGTGCACACTTAACTGTCTTGCAGTGCACACTATACTGTCTTGCAGTGCACACTGTACTGTCTTGCAGTGCACACTATATACTGTCTTTCAGTACACACTGTACTGTCCTTCAGTGCACACTATACTATCTTGCAGTGCACACTATACTGTCTTGCAGTGCACACTGTACTGTCTTGCAATGCACACTGTACTGTCTTGAAGTACACACTGTAGTCTTGAAGTACACACTGTACTGTCTTGCAATGCACACTTTACTGTCTTACAGTGCACACTGTACTGTCTTACAGTGCACACTGTACTGTATTGCAGTGCACGCTGTACTGTATTGCAGTGCACACTGCACTGTATTGCAGTGCACATTGTACTGTATTGCAGTGCACATTGTACTGTATTGCAGTGCACACTGTACTGTATTGCAGTGCACACTGAACTGTATTGCAGTGCACACTGACCTGTATTGCAGTCACATTGTGCTGTATTGCAGTGCACACTGTACTGTATTGCAGTGCACACTGTATTGCAGTGCACACTGTACTGTCTTGCAATGCACACTCTACTGTATTGCAGTGCATACTGTACTGTATAGCAGTACACATTGTACTGTATTGCAGTGCACACTGTACTGTATTGCAGTGCACACTGTACTGTCTTACAGTGCACACTGTACTGTCTTACAGTGCACACTGTACTGTCTTACAGTGCACACTGTACTGTCTTGCAGTGTACACTGTACTGTATTGCAGTGCACATTGTACTGTATTGCAGTGCACACTGTACTGTATTGCAGCGCACACTGTACTGTATTGCAGTCACATTGTGCTGTATTGCAGTGCACATTGTACTGTATTGCAGTGCACACTGTACTGTATTGCAGTGTACACTGTACTGTATTGCAGTACACACTGTACTGTATTGTAGTGCACACTGTACTGTATTGCAGTACATACTTTACTGTATTGCAGTGCATACTCTACTGTCTTGCAGTGTACACTGTAATGTCTTGCAATACACACTGTACTGTCTTGCAGTGCACACTGTACTGTCTCGCAGTGTGCACTTTACTGTCTTGCAATACACGCTGTACTGTCTTGCAGTTTACACTGTACTGTCTTGCAGTGTACACTTTACTGTCTTGAAGTGCACACTGTACTGTCTTGTAATGCACACTGCCACACCGTACTATCATGCAGTTCACACTATACTGTCTTGCAATGCACACTGTACTGTCTTGCAGTGTGCACTCTACTGTCTTGCAATGCACACTGTACTGTATTGCAATGCACACTGTACTGTCTTGCTGTCTTGCAATGTACACTGTACTGTTTTGCAGTGCGCACTCTACTATCTTGCAGTGCACAATGTACTGCCTTGCAGTGCACACTGTACTGTCGTGCAGTGCACACACTGTACAGTCTTGTAGTGCACACTATACTGTCTTGCAGTGCGCACTCTACTATCTTGCAGTGCACATTGTACTGCCTTGCAGTGCACATACTGTACTGTCTTGTAGATGCAATTTCCATTAGCACAGTAGCACCCACTATTGATTGTATTTTTGTTTTAGTATTTGCACGATCGTCACATTCTTCATCGGGATTTGAAAACACAGAATATATTCCTGACCAAAAGTAAAATAATCAAGGTAAGTCTTAATGCACATTGCATTATACAACAAGTGTGTAGGACATGGTTGTATATAGATTTATATTTTGCGGTCTGTATCCTCTAAAACTGCGATTTCTGATCGTATCAGATGATACGGACCTCGCAGGCTAAATCCACCCGCCAAAAGTTTAATTTATTTAATAAAAACGATGTAAGACTCACAAGTTGAATCCAAGCAAAATGGCTTCAGATAGTGAAAGCTATAACGAGCTCTCCGTATATTAAGCTTCTTTACTAGACTAGTTAACTCAAAGAGTAGTAAAAAAGTAGAGTGCCGCGTAGACAGTGTTTTGGATATATAGCAAAGTGAAAAGGTGGTAAACTGCCAAGATTTTTAGTGACGAAATACTGTCGTTTCGAGCGAAGCCCTTGATCAGAGTAAGACGAGATGATGAAGGGTTCCGCTCGAAACGTCAGTATTTCGTCACTAAAAATCTTGGCAGTTTACCACCTTTTCACTTTGCTAGTTAACTCAAATGCGGCTCCAAACTCAAGAGACGGCTGAGACAAGCTTCTGTAAGCTTCATTTATACGCCTCGTGGTTTAGTTTTGAGCCTAGGTTGATGTCATCTATATATATATCCACTTGCAGCGAGCTTCTCGCTATGATTGGAAAAGAGGCTTTATACTGTATATACCTGCAGACTAAATCCACTTGTAAAAAATTTGATTTAGAGTTTTTACAAACCAATCTGTCACTTTTATCTTCAAAGAAAGCAGAAAAAATAAACACGTTATTCAGACCATAGGCTTAGCCTGCGAGTAGGCCCATTAGGAAATAAGGGAGAGAAAAAATGAGCCTGCACGGAAAGCATACAAAAATGAATTACGCTCATTCAGCTAATTTAATTAATCAGATGTCAAACGTGCCAAATTAATTAATCAACGCTCACCGAAAAAGATTCACATAGATGAAAAAAACCTGGCGATAGGTCTGGTAACGACCTTTATTGTTTTTACAAGACACCACAGGAGTTCGTCGTGAAGACTTTAAATGTACATGGCTGATGAAGCGGGCAAAGAAAACAAACATCCTAGCGAAGTTCGCGTGGAAAGAACCCTGCCTACCTCTTTCTCGGCTACAGTCTGCGAACGATATCAAGGAGTGAAATCTTCAAATCATTGGCTGGATCCTTGAAAACTGGTCCTCGAAAATAGTTGGTTTATGAGACTGGAGCAATTTTAGAATACCCGTCCACTTTTGAAACCGCATTTAAAGGCAGAAATACAAACCAGGTCGCTCTAAAATCTCTTTAAATATAATGTCGAGGGTTTATATTGTGTATACTTGTTGATTGTTATCAAATTGAAAGGGTCTTTTAAAGAACGAAGCACTAAAAATTGTATATGATGAACTTCCGTAGTCTGACCTTTAATATATATGCAAACAGTAAAGTGGACGGGTATTCTATAATTATACCATGAGACTGATATAGAAGTCAGTGACGGCACGCAGACGCTCGATCGGATCAGTTTCAAGAAAACTACCCGGTCAGGAACTATTGACAAATTGTCCGTTGAAGAACAGCAAAGATGTCGATTCCGTCGACGAGACAATAAAACGTAACACGTTGCTCTACTTTTAACTTCAAACTAATTAGTTGACAACTCTCCCAAAACAATATCTATCGCATTTAACTTCCGTTTTTAATCAGTATCAGCCAATGGGAATTTTACGTCCTGATTCAGGACGCACAGATTCGTCTTTGTATGCTTTCCGTGCAGGCTAATTTTCCGGGGTCGGTGTTCCGTACTCAATATCTTGGGCATAGTCCCCCCCTATAGATATGAATCTCAAATCCCTTTAACCCCAGCTTGTGGTATTTCGTTGAGATGGATTCATTTGATATTAACCTCGTTGAGATTGATTCATTAGATATCCATTTCGTTGAGATTGATTCATATGAAACGTAACCAGCAATGATAAAACGCAACTTGTACAACTTTATTCAATCTAATTCTTCAAGGTTGGTGATCTTGGTATTGCTAGAGTACTCGAAAATGCTTCCGATATGGCCACTACCCTCATTGGTACTCCTTACTACATGTCGCCAGAGTTATTCTCCAATAAACCTTACAACTATAAGGTATTGTTTGTTCACTGTCTTACTAGGCCTCGAAATACGTGAGGATGCATGTCTGCCATTTCTTTTTTTGGCGGACTGGTAAACGTTTAGCTTGGCCAGTGACTCTGAGACGATAGTTACCGCGTAGCGTGGTGACTATTGAGTTTTCAAAAGAAACTCATAATGGTGTCACCTCAGTCTCGGTGATTATCGTTATATTTTCAATATATATTCAATATATATTCAATATGTATTCAACGATAGTCGAGGTGACTTCGGTGACTAATTGTTAAATATATTTGATATGACGCCATTACAGTAGTCCAATGTGGGTAGAATTATCAACTTCAGTATATAGTCTATCCGCACCAGCAATCGGGGTAGAATCCCTAATACGTCTTAGTAAACCCAATTTGAATGGACCCCTATACATTTGCACTATATATATGCGCCCCTAGATATTTGAACGAATTTTAGACATTTGAACGATATTTGACCCATTGTATGATAAAGATACACTTTCTTCCTTTATCAGCCTTTGGTGTCTGTTTGTACTAACTACTGAGTTGAATATTTCATGAGTCATTGTGAGACAAATAATTTCTTAGTGTTTGATGGTAGAAACAGCAGTAGACTTCTGTTCAGTATTCTGTTCGGTGCAGGTACAGGTAAAAGTTTGGGCTATTTAGTTAGATAGTTTGATGTCCTATCAAACACTTAAATTCAGACAACACAAATTTCTCAGAGATACAGGTATTGTCCACTGAAAATCTATTCAGTTTGGTAAATGAATGGGCTATATATTGCCTAATTCAAGAAAAAGAACTACTGTAAGCAACTACGCTATAAAAGCTTCAAACAGTAAGCGGGCGCGAGGGGTTGTTGCGTATACACGTATTTCTAGTTAAATATATTTGATATGACGCTGCTTCTGAAAACTTGGTCTGACATTATGTCAGACCAACCCAGGTTTTGGTCGGACATGATCGGACACTAATTATTTTTGAAATCAATGGAGAAAATTAAAATTTTAATTAAACAACTTAAAAGAAAAGTAAATAAAACAGAAGAAAAGTTGTACTCTGGCTTGTACAATACATTGTAACAACCTCACTGGCACAACTGTATGCACAATGGTCAATAGAACAACAACTTAGTTAAAACAACTTTAGGATTCAAGTTGAATCCTTACAATGCGTGTATTGGGTATATCTTAATTGGCGACAAACTAGACAAATTGTTCAGTGTAACAGCTCCTTAGGACTGTGGAAGTTTGGGAGAACGAGAAATTGCCGTGGGAATTTTCCGCAGCGATTGCGAGTTATTCCCAAACTTTCACGAAAAATGTTTTCTATTTCTTTTACAACATTACATTTTCAATATAGGTAAAACGCGTAGGAATAAGGTTCATTTATTAAAATCTGCATGAACATGCCAAAATTACTCCCAGCTATCAATGCGACTGAATTGTTAGAGAAAAAGCAATTTTGCGACAAGATATACATATTTGTTGTCTTTTAAGATCAGAATTATATATTTTTAAACTTTTAAAAAGTTTTCGAATTCAAAAATGGCAGAAATTGACAGGTGATTATAGAGTTTCTCGTGCCGTGATTGGTCGAGATGGACGGCCTATTTTGTTATAGTCACCTCGGGCGAGGTAACTATAACATTTTCAGCGATTTAAAAATGGCGGCTTCTCGGTAAGGGACCTGTCATTATTTATGGACGGGGTAAATGAAAATGCTAAGACCTAAATGGTTGGGTAAAAAAAATCACTTCTCTGAAGGGTTGGGTAGCAAAATTTTTATGACTATTTACATAAAACAATTGAGAGTTCATCATTTAAAATTGGAATCTCATCATCAGTTCTGCTTATGTCATCAGTGCACATTAGCTTTTTTATTGTATTTCTCTCCTTGTTTTCCTTGGATACCTGCTCTAGTGAGATTCTAATCTGAAAGGTACAGTATAGGTTCTGTCTGTATATCTATTTGGGTTTGTTATTAAAACTTGTATCGACGATATACTGGGAATTGGGCTTTATCTAACTTTTTTCTTCTTGGGTTGGGTAAAAGATTTTCTTTAACCATAAATGGTTGTGACGGTTATATTTCTCATCTTAATTTGAATGGGTAAAATATTTTTCAGCACCAAATCTATTTCTCTTCGTCCCCGACCATAAATAATGACCGGTCCCTAAGATTTAAGAATTTCTTGATTTAAAAGTTATAACAGGCTAAAATTCTTGCTCGTGCATCATGGTGTCGGCTGCGCAATTTTCCCTTTCGTAAACGGTCGTTACCATCTCATTTCTCATAGAATGTTGGGTAAGCGGAGTGAAATTCCTCGTGGTCCCAAGGTTCCCGCATACTTTGTTTGGTGCGGTGACATGTTCGTCGTGAAATTCAAAATATGTAAATATTTAGTATTTAGTACAGGAGAAGAGCGTTCATGCAGAAGAAATTATACATGGCAAACTATCAATCCTGGACCAGTAAACTCGATTTTATGATAGATAGTCACAACGTATATGTAGATACTTTCCAAAAGGCAAACGACGTTATTCGGGATTTCGAAATATCAATCGCAACAACGTACGCTGCGAGGTTTCAAAATATATTTGTGGACTGACAAAATATTTTTGTCGACTGAAACATTATATGCGCATTGCATATATGAACCACCGTAATATACTGTATAACCATAAATGTATAGTTAAGCATTTCTGCATTTTCCATAGAACATTCGTAAAATCACTTACTGGTCATAGATGCTTTTAAATAAGTGATAAAACGTGTTGTGCTGCGTAGGCAGTGAAGAAATACAAATCAAAATGTATAAAAAGGTTGGTGTACTGCCGAAATAGCGTGTAAGTTGTCTAACGTTTCGAGCGAAGGCCCTTCATCAGTAGCCTGTGTACAGCCTGAATATACACCTGTAATACAGTCTGTGAAAACTCGCACGATAGCTTGTCGACCCCCCGCGGAGCTACTCAGATCTGAGTAGTAGATTTTGAGTGGTCAAATCACAACCCTTGACTTGTTCCAGTTACAATTGGTTTTCTGGGAATTCTTGTGAGATCAAATAATCCAATCAAATAAACAATTATGAATCATATGAGTATTAAACCACTCAAAATCTACTACTCAGATCTGAGTAGCTCAGTGGGGGGGGGCGACAAGCTATCGTGCGAGTTTTCACAGACTGAATTACAGGAGTATATTCAGGCTGTACACAGGCTATTCATCAGTGAGTTTAGTTTAGTTTAATGAATTTGTCACAATATATTTACAATTTCTATTAATACAAAAAGTACATACAAATACAACGAATAAGACAGGTGTGACAGGAGAACGGAACAGGACTTACGTCCCAATTGACACCTGACCCCTTAATGGTCGATTTTGGACTTATTGGACATAGCCAGGTGGGCTATAGGCAGGTAGTTTGATAGAGTAAATTTTGTGGAGACTAGACTTAAATAGAGCGAGAGAATTGTAGGATTTGAGACTAGATGGGAGAGTGTTCCACAGTTCAGCTGACCTGATAAAAAACGATTTTCGGAAGTAGTCCTGTTTATGTTTTATAATTAAATTAAAGTTATTAGGATCATAATTTCGAGATTTGTATTTTGTTTCAAAAGTGCTTAAATAATTGTTAACGTCGGTAGAGATGAGACCCTTTCTAGATTTGAAGATTAATGTCAAGTCGGAGATTTCTCTACGAAACTCTAGTGGGATGAGGTTTGTTTTGGTCAATCTTTTGGCGTATGACAATTCCGGTGGATAGTTCAGAATAAATTTGGTTGCATGCCGCTGGACATTTTCAATTAACGAGCGATGTTTACTGGTGTAAGGTGACCACAAGTTACTGCCATACTCGAGCTTGGGCCTTACAAGGGTGCAGTATAACAATTTTCTTGTTCTTGAAACATAAAGTGAAATAATCACTCAGTTATTATTTCACTTTACGTTTCACTCTCTGACGAAGGGTCGCTCGAAACGTTAGACAACTTACACACTATTTCATTGACTTGCTCCAAATCTGCCTCTTGATTGTTTCAGGTTTGTTTAAATTTGTTTTTTTCAAAGAACTCGCCAAGATGCTTGTTCGCTTTTTAGATAGAAATAGTACAAAAGAACACGAGGAGACGCGAAATAATAAAGTGTGCGGGAACCTTGAGACCACGAGGAATTTCACTCCGCTTACCCAGCATTCTACGAGAGCTGGGATGGTAATGGTAACGACCGTTTACGAAAGGGGAAATTGCGTCGCCTGCCAGATACTCAAAACAACAACATTTTTGCGAAAGAATCTCTATTTGACAAATAGTTTGAACAACAAACTGAATTATAAGACAGCATTCGAAAGCTTATCATGGTTTTTGAAAAGATGAACAAATGCCTTTCAATAATTTACGTCTTAGGCCCGAAAAAAGACGGCAGTTTTTATAAATAATAAGTTTATTGTCAATCCGAGTTCCTCTCAAGTCTCGACTATCATTCGCCATAGCAGTTCGTCAGTGTGCTGTTTATAAAAATCCATTGACGGCCGCAATTTAATATACGTGACAGATGCTGATACACATGAAGAGCCCCCGAGTTTTACTCCAAACAACATGGTTCTGTATCTCCATCTACTTTGAAAAACGTGGTCTGCTGAAGAAGTCAATGCTTTGCCTGGTACCAGTAAAAATGCAGATTGACAAGTTAGAGTATTTTGAGCTGTCAAAAGTGAACCCGGTGTTGTACTTAAAACCCAGTTCCGTCAGGATATTTTAACAGTTGATCGTTTATGTTAACGTTAGCTCAGTCTTTCACTTGTAGTTCTGCTCGAATTTACAGCAAAATCGCTTTTTGTTTAGCACATTTTGGCCTCTACTTCCACTGAGAGCATAACATCGGTATGTGCTCAGATCGAGCATTGTTCTGTTAAGTGTTGATCCACGTAAAATCATGTGATCTCTCGCCTCGTTCATTAATACGCGACTTCGGAAATAACAATATAGATAATTAAACATTTTCCTTCCTTTGTTTCTCGCTTTTAACCAATCAGAACACACCTTTTCAAAATGTTATTATTATCATTTATATATCCGGCGCGAGGGGAATTCGACGAAATAATAACCCTCGGGATGATATATCATCCCGAGGAGTAATATTTCGACGAATTCCCCAAGCGAAGGGTCTATAAATTATATATTATACCGAAACAATCTTGAATGCTGTCTTGAAACGTCCTGTTGTTCCTCCATTGTTTACCGGCTCGTCTTGCTTTACGCGCGTGTTGTTTGGTTTTCGCGCGTGGTATTTGGTTTCGCGCGTGGTATTTGGTTTCGCGCTTGATACTCGTCAAATGCCCCTCCACTGAGGGGAATTCACTATTATATATACGCCGCCACAGCGGGAAATTCGAGTTTAAATTGACTGGTCACGTGGTACAAATCTAGCTCTTTCATTCGATAATTTATAGTTGAGGTATAATATTATGTTTTATAGTACGTCATGACTATCCGGTAAATACGTACCTAAAATGAACAGGTTTTGTGATTGGCTATATGCAACAAAGGTGGTTAGGGTTAGGACATTGGTTTCTTTGTGGTTGATTCTATTGTTTTATTGTTTTAATCAACCAATCACAAAACTTGATAGTATAGGTAGGTGATGACCCCGACTATCGAGTAAAAATCGTGCACCCACATTCAGCTCGAACTAATGTATACGTATTATCGTTGTCTTTGCTCTAGTCTGATGTTTGGTCGTTGGGATGTTGCCTGTACGAGATGTGTACTTTAAAACACGCGTTTAATGCCAAGGACATGAATTCGTTGGTCTATAAAATCCTTAAAGGAAAGGTCAGTACAAAATCAACGACGCATGCCTACGAGAGGACGCTGAACAGTGGACGGTGAAAGGAGAACCTTGCTTCTATGAATTAACTATTTTCTGGGTTTTTTAAAGTGCCTATGCAATGAAAAATTCAGTTGTAAAATAACTCTTTTATTTGAAGGAACTCTTGAAACTATAAAGACTAACCATTTACAACTTTTTTTCATATCTCACTTCACTCTTGAGATATTAAGATTTGTTTAATATCTAAATGATCATACTTATGACATCACAATGCATAATGACTTATTGAAAAATTCTGCATATCTTTACCATTATCACATAGAATCGTTTGATGATTTGCATATTTGATGTCATTGGATACATCCACGCACATGCACCTGCATTTCTAGTGATTTCATTACATAATCTCAAGGATATATAAGCGTTTTCAATAAGTTATTATGCAGTGTGATGTCATAAGTATGATCATTTACATATTAAACAAATCTTAATATCTCAAGAGTGAAGTGAGATATGGAAAAGTTGTAAATGGTTTGTCTTTATAGTTTCAAGAGTTCTTTCAAACAAGAGTTATTTTACAACTGAATTTTTTATTGCATAGGCACTTTAACCTAAAAGAAAAAGCTGAAATATTTTGTGTAAACACATCGTGGTTAAAACCCCCTCCGGATATCGCACAGCATAATTCCAGGGCATGTAGCCGGGAACCTGATCTCGTAGCGGTCTTATATAATAGACCTTTTTCATGAATACCAGCATGCATTTTCCGCGCGACGTCATGCATATTCCTTTCAATTTATTGTGAATTCAAAAGAATGACATCATTCCTTTCTATTGTATCTGATGAGCTGATTTTGAAACTTGCATATTTGCATAACGTAAATTGACGAGAGATCATTAGAAGCTCTGAGTTTGCAAGCAAATCAAACTGTGACGCTCGCGAAATAGGTTTAGTGTCTGGCCAATATAGTTTCTTTGTTAACATTAAACGCATAAAATCTTGAACCATATTAGGCTTCTCTCACTGGATAATTAGAGCCAACGGCGGCCATTACTAAGGGACCAACGTCGCAGTAAATCTGTAGGTAGGAAAAATGTCTTCTGGTCCTCTTTATAGTAAAATTATTTTATTTTGTTGATGGTAACTGGTAAGAGCACATAATCGAACAAAAAACCTCATAGGGTTCTCAGTTGGTCCCTTAGTAATGGCGGACTTTCGGCTTCATTTTCTGGACAATAGTTGCTCACCAAATGTAGTCACCAAATGTACAACGTTTCATGTCGTGACGTCATCACGAACATTTTTGTACGACGTTCGCTCGAGAATTACGATGAAGTGTTTTTGAATAATATGGTAATGAAGATAGTACGATAAACAGTTGAATATAACCATTATAATAAGCCTAATATACTAACCCCTATGTCGGGTTAGTGCAAGTGTTCGTATTATATGGTCAGGATTAGTCTTGCAATTAAAACAATTAGATTATGAGCTCGAAATTTCTATGAAATTATAAAATTATTTCAAAATTATTTCGAAAAACGAGACATAAGCTTTTTATTTTTGCGAAAATCTCGGTATTCAATATCTATCGATAATCAGATAACGAGTAGCGTAGCCAATCAGATTGCAGTATTGGCATTAGACAACTCGTAAGTTTTTACTAATTGTTAATTAGTAAAATATCAATCATCACCTATCGCCAATCCGCGATTCGTTCATTATCTATTTAACAATTAGACAACTCGCCCTCGTTGTCTATTTAACAATTAGTCACTGAAGTCGAGGTGATTATCGGTGAATACTCAATATTCAATTGAGAAGTTTTAAACAGACAGTTTGAACTGTGTTTTATATAATTTGTAAATCCAATCCTCGATGTTTTCTTCACGCTTGACAGCTTTCAAAAATAATAATAATAATAATAATAATAGATGTATTAGTAGCATTATGCAATAGTCTCAATGCTCTTACAACAATATATTCTTAATTTTACTTATAAAACTTATTACAGTTTCATTATTAGATAAAGCCTATACTACATATTTTCCCACTATGAACAAAAAAAAACAACTATTAATTTTAAAAAAGAAAAGTCTTAACTGCTGACTTAAAATTACCCAACATATCAAAGCTTCTAATTGTGGTAATGAATTCCACAGTTTTGGTGCCGAAACCGAGAACGCTCTGTCTCCATGAGTCACCGTTTTGGATTTTGGCTCAAGTAGCAAATTACTGTCTGATGATCTCAAAGCACGAGTAGGTTTATATTTATTTAGCAAATCAGTAATATAAACAGGCGCCTGGCCATGCAAAGCCTTGAAAGTAATCATTAGTATCTTAAATACAATCCTTGATCTCACCGGCAACCAGTGAAGATTACGGAGCACAGGGGAGATATGCTCCGATTTTTTATCCCCTGTTACAAGTCTTGCAGCTGTATTTTGAATTCGCTGTAACTTGCTCAATTCAGCTTCTTGTAAGCCATATAGGATGCTATTGCAGCTGTCAAGTTTTGATGTTATGAATGCATGCACCAACTTCTCACAGTCCTTTTTACTCAAATATTTCCTGATCTTGCCGATATTTCTGATAGCAAAAGTAGCCGATTTACAGATGTTATTTACATGAGTATTTAATTTTAGATGTCTATCTACAGCAACACCGAGATCACGTGCAACCGGAGCCGGTTGGATTTTCACATCATTGACACATATTTCTGGCATTGGTTCACAATGCATAAAACGTGATGATAGATGGACAATCTCGGTTTTACTCGGATTGCATATAAGGCCATTCATAGTACACCAGTTGGTGATGTCCTTAATACATAACTCAAGTTTAGCTAGAGCAGCAGGTCGATCACATGGAGATTTTATAGGCATATACAGCTGTGTGTCATCAGCGTACATTATGCAATCAAGGCCATGGGCTTTGATCACATCTTGGCGCAAAGAAGAGTGAAAAGAGAAGTGGACCCAGTACAGAACCCTGAGGTACACCATATTGCAATGGTTTGTTTGAGGAATGCGTATTCTTCACCATAACTGACTGTACCCGATCAGAAAGGTATGAGTGATACCAGGCTAGTACAGTTCCACTAAACCCATAACGATGCTGAAGTCTCTCTAATAGAACGGTGTGGTCAATGGTGTCGAACGCAGATGATAAGTCCAACAGTACCAACACTACTTCCTGATTTTCATCAAGTGCATTAGGGATGTCATTGAAAACACGCAGAACTGCTGTCTCTGTGCTATGAAAGAGTCTATAAGCAGATTGCATTTTTCCAAGGAGGTTATTATCAATAAGATCGTCTGTTGTCTGTCTGGCAGCAATCCGCTCTAATGCTTTTGACAAGAAAGCCACGTTAGTAATAGGTCTATAGTTAGGGAATTGCTCTTTATCACTAGTAGGTTTTTTAACTCTTTCCCTACGGCTGAAAAACATCAAAAATTGAACGACCACGTTGTTCTATTGATATCTCTTGAAATAACCATAACTGTTGCGAAAGCTATACATTTTCTGGAAGCCCAATAAACCGGCTTTTACTTGTTCTTTTAAATTTCCCGAACAAAACACATTATGTTAATATAAATTAGCATTAATTATCATAAATCTGGTTGAAAAATTTACATTTTTCCAGAAAAGGCCATCTTGCACGCCCGCATAGCATCTTGAAAACTCAAAATGCCACCAATCTCAGAGTTGTTTATGAAATCAAATCAAACTTGGCGTGTGCGTGGATTTTATGTTCCTGGCGCTTGTCGAATTTCAATTTTTAATCTTGCGTTACCGTGTGCCGTGTTTTTCGATTGACGACTTTGCGGGTCATCAGCGACCCATTTTAACTGCGCCCGTAGGGAAAGAGTTAATAGATGGGCAGATGAGACCTTTCTTAAGTGAAAGAGGAAACGACACGTGAAAGAGGAAACGTTAGTGTGAAAAACACACTAACGGTAAAAACGGACGTAAAAATACAAATAATTATACGATAAACAACTTCCTTACCCTTAGACAGTTCTATCTTGAGATAAATCTGATATATACAATGTCTTTATGCTAAGTTTTGGAGCCTTTTCGATGATTTTTTTAGTTATAATAATATAGTCGCCATTTTGGAAAAAAATTCGTCATGTTTTAGAAACCATACATCAAAATGATGATTCCAAGACAAAAACACCTTTTCAAGTATGATTTCTAGTGATGTGATAGTCACCGCGCTACGCGTCTCAGAGTTACTGGCCAGTCAGCCAATCAGAACTCGTTTAAGCTCAGACATTATACTAAGAGCGTCTGCTGAACGAGGGCGAAGTCCGAGTTGAATATCTGCTCATAGACAACGAGAGCGAGTTGTCTAATTGTTTTAGTATCAACCATAAACAACCTTTCTTTTACGTAAAAAAGTCTTACCAAACATTGTTACAAATTTTAAGATAGTTTTACCTTTTTGTTTTTAGAAGTCTCCCCATTCATAAACAATCGCTCACAAAAAACGAGATTGTAATTACTTTGCTTCAAATCCATAGGCATAAGCGAATTCATTTTCGTATTCGAAAATGTCAAACTGAACCATTTTCCATTACTTTCGGGCCAATGTTTTCATGATTTCATCACTCGTATATAAATTTTAGCGGACGGCATGTTTGGCCTACAGTAGATCTCAGGTTTTGCTTGTAGCGTGAATATGTCGTGACTTCTGATTGGTCAGGAAGGAATATTCCAGTTATAAGAATGTTTGTGATTGGATAACGCTACTAGTTGTCTATCACCAATAGACCACTAGTAGCTCAGCCAATCAAAATGCCGAATTTGTAATAGACCACTATAGTTGGTTGATACTAACAGGCGATAGTTCAGCATCGGAGTCTTTAGATTTGCCATGATAGTGGAAATGACTAAGATTAATGGCAAATTGCTGTCCTGCAGAGGACAAAAACAGCAAATAAATAAATTGGATGAAATGTTTAACGGTACTGACGTTTACATTGTTTATTTGGGTTCATTTAAACGACATAACTGGAGACAAAACACGTTTCAATATCTCGCTTGCTTAATTTCAGAAGTTCGTAATACGAGTAAACTTCACTGCTTAAAACTAATGTTCCTTTGACATTGTTCAATAATTTTACATCAACTGGGTAGAAATAGATTGTTTTAATACAGCACAAGATCATTTCTATTAATATATCAAAGTTTTGTTTGTTTTTATCTCTCTGGTTATTGTAAGACGTAAGTCAGTAAGTCTGTCAGTGTACAGAAATGGCTGGCCGACATTTGTTGTTAGCGATCAAAATATGCATTTATAGAATTGCTTTATGGTCAAGGACGTTTGTAGTTAAGAAACTTTAGTAGAAAAATATTTACTAAAACAATTAGTCAACTCGCCCTCGTTTTATATGAGTGATAGTTAACAACAAGTACATAGTCATCTGTTTGATGCTTACGCGGTAGTATGGATATGATCTACTGAGACTATTCAAGAATATTTGTTTGATGCTTACGGTAGCATGGATATGATCAACTGAGACTATAGAAAACATCTGGAAAGTACTGTTGAATACACAAAATCTGTGCCCGAGTTCATCGTTATTCCACCTCGTGCAGTTTTCGGAAACCTTCGTTTTGACGTCACTAGTTGAACTGCGGTAGATTTAGTAGTCTTGTGTTTATGGAAAAGATCCATTACCATGTCATTGTACTGTCGTATAATTTCAGATTAATGAGCTCGAGTAAAGCCGTTTTAAATTCTATTTTGAGTTACGATATAATGCTGTGATCCAAAAACCACGCAAAGCCATCAATTACCTAGAAAATGAAATTGAACAAGTAAAAAAAGAAGCCTATCAATCATCGGAGTTCCAAATAATACCCTGAAGAAATTGAGTGTGAGACGGAACTTGGCCACTAAACGTGAGCTAGAATGTATCATATCTGACAAACATCATCCGAGTCACAAATATTTCCAACCATATAACTAGAAATACGAATCCGAAATAATCCCCTTGCTCGCCTTTTCTACCACTAACCCCCCACCCCACCTCAAGAGTTTCTTTTCCCCCACCCATGGTCCCCAATGCCCAGACCGCGTATTTGTATTTGTAGTCTCTGTCGATAAGATTTTTAACGTTATCTCGGCCAATATTTACTCGATTTCAGTTCTGAAAACAGATTTGGAATTACCGAGTCTAAATACATAACACGTCACTATTGTATTACGCAAACGTGTATACCCTTCGTAAAAACGGTTTATGTACTTAGAAATTAGTCGGCAATCAGCCAGCGGATAAGTTTAATGTAAGAAATAAGGGAAGATTTAATCTACCTATCTAATCTGCCTTTAATCAGGAACTGAGAAGCATAAGAACAGTTTTTTCCACGTGCCATACATCTCGTAAACGATTGAACATACTGTACAGTTCTTCTACCCAAATGAATATATTGTTTTACCAATATTTTATACCTATCAATATCTTGTTTTTTGTTACATATTTTTATAAACATAATTACACATTTTAGACTATATTTTTAAATTACTGTAAACACGATTTGTATATTTGTATATTTTTGTATATAAACATAATTACACATTTTAGACTATATTTTTAAATTACTGGAAACACGATTTGTATATTTATTCTCAGAAATTGTAAACAAAGCTCATTATTATTTAATCAATTCGCGAAAGACGGGGTGCCGTTTTTGCGAGTGTTACACAAGAAGAATTTGCCGTTTTATTACTGTATACGCCTAAACATACGAAAGGTAGTTGATCTCAGCATAATTGACCTAGCTGTTTTCCTCTGCCCACAAATCCAGCATACGTATTTAATAATATATGTCTTTTGGGTTTTTTCCAGCTGCCGGCAATGCCTAAGATATATAGCGATGACTTGTGCGACATTATCAAATCGATGTTGGCCCAAGAACCTGAGAAACGACCCAGCGTGTCTAGATTGCTGAGACATTCCTTTATTAAGAAGCAAATAGCGTTATTTCTGGAGGGAACAAAAAATAGGTACGTATGTTTTGGCGTGATGTAATACGGGATATCGTTATCATCAGTGATATATACGAGCCAGCGTGAGACATTGCATTGAGGAAGGTTTTTTGATGTTCCCAGTGACTACTGGAAGTGTCCATAGAAAATGAGCTGCCGAAGCTAACTAATGCTTGGTTATATAAATATTATATGTTCTGTCGCTTTTTGTAAAGCGAGTTTCAGTGCTACTGTTTTGATTTGGCAAGTACAGTGGATAATATTAACATTTGAGGTTAATTTGTTCTGTTCCAAGCCTCTAAATAACTAATGAAAATGCGCCGGTCATTGTTACTGGTAAGAAACGACGTTTGCCTGTCAAGCAGTATGTTTGTCGATCAAAAACAAGCATATCCCCACCTGTGCAATGGCCCAGAATTACCAATGGTTATAAATTGTAGGATTCTAGAACTCAACACAACACCAACCCTAACCCTAACACCCGGCTTAAGTATCTTCCTAACCCTAACCCCCCGGCTATATTTTTCCCATCGCTATCCGCCACTCAACCTCTCCCCTTGGCGCGTGCGTAAATTATAGATATATCAACGTGAGACGTAATGCTTATGGAATTCAAAAGATGTGACTCAAAAGCGCCTTCCTATTTTCAAGAACTACCCTAACCTAACCAAAAATAAAGACCAGACAAAAACAGAAAGGTCCTTTTCAGCAGTGATGGATTTACAGGGGGTTCGGGGGGTGCACAACCCCTGGCCTTGGCCAATGGGAATTGCCTTGTCAAATCCAATTTGTTTGGATTTGGCAAGGCAATTGTCAAGCAAAAATAAAATTACAATGGTTAGACAATTCAAATTGCAAGCTAGTCTTCAATCTTCAGTACATACTACAGACTAGTGCCTTGCTGGAGTGGGATGCGACGCGCGTGTCCACCGTCCCCTGCCGTAACTCCCTCAGCGGCGCTCCATCCTGCCTCGGTCCCGCCCCACACCGTAGGCCTGATCTTACTTCGCTCGCTCAGCACTTCGTTCGCTGCCCCCCCCCCCATTTTTATTATAGGGTGTTTTGCTCCCTCTTGTTATGACTGGGGGTAAACAAAAAATAATCCAAAAAATAATCCATGAATTTTAATAACCTGGACATCAAAATAAGAAACCTGATCACTCTCTACCTAAATTCAATAATTTACTAAAGAAACTATGTTATGTCAGTGTGATGTCATATGATGTCATATTATGTGATGTCATATTATGTGATGTCATGTCAGAGTGACTATCTTGTTTTTAGACAAAGGAAAACGTCTAAAGTAAAAGAAGCGCAAGGACCCGCTAACGTACCTGTCGGCGGGCCTGAAGCAAGCTCAAAGTCCGACTCTGGCTACGGTGGTATGGATTCGCGAGAAAAAAACCCGCCAGTGATTGTTACACCGTTGAATGAAAGAGAGCCTGGAATCGAGGGAGGCCCAGTCCGCCACGGCGGCGATCAAGACGCGGAGTCAAAAGCTCGCATAGAATCTGAATCGAACAGGGAAAGCCGAAGCAGAAACCGCCGTGAAACGTCGGCGTCGAGTCAGTCACGACAAGTTGCGAAACATGAACAGTCCAAGGATGGACACACTTCACAAGATAGGAAAAAAGAGAAACGTCCGACGTCGGAAGGCGACGGTGATACGAACACTGAATCGTCTGCTGATCGTCAGGTACGATGAAAAATGGCCGTCCTTGATGTTGTTTAGTTGCTGTTGAGAAGAATCGTTTTCAAAGAGTATCGAGTATAAGTAACTGAAATATAGTAGTTTAATAATAATCTTCAACTACCGTCTGTATAATCTTCACCATCTGACAATGCTTATAGCTGTATATAGGCATTCTACACCACACTCCAACACCGTCCGACAAGCATTTGACAAAGCTGACCATATGGCACCTTCTGATCAATTTTCACCATCTGACAAAGCTTCCCGTATAACCATATGACACCATCCGACAAACATCTGTCAAACTGAACCATCTGACCATCATCTGACCATCACCCACAATCTGACAACAGTTGTCTGTATTCGACATTACTCCAACGTAGCGAAATACATAAGAACTGCCGTAACTAAAACGCTAGCCTGCTTTTCATTCAAAAAGGCGTGTGTGTGATCGTAAACATTGTTTATTAGCTCGATGCACAGTGAGTCGCGTTCAACTCGGATGGATTTTACTACATCCCGGGCGTTCTTTGTCAGCGCCGCAAGCAATCGACTTCTGGGTCATCCTTTTATTAGTATTAAGATTAGCATTAGAAAACTATTAGGCGGAGGGGTTAGGGTTAGGATCGAAGCTGTTTTGGGGTTAGCTGTTCATGATGTATTTCATCATACAGGCATGTCCGATCGTATGTTAGCAGTACAATCTCTCATTTCGTCCCACCTCTCGTGGATACTAAAAAAGATCGTCCCGAGGACGATTGCTTGCGGGCGCTGACAAAGAACGCCCGGAATGTAGTAAAACACAACTCGAATCTAGATTTATAAATATTTCGCGTGCAAAAGTTCGAAAAATCGTGCATAAATAAAATTCGCCTATAAGGCCCTGCTAAATTTCGAAAATAGTCGCAATTGAATTCCTAGTTACTTTAGTCTCCTTTCCTTGTCCAGAAATCGTCGAGACCACGACCGTTACCAAAACCTCCAAGTCAAGCCATGGCAGAACACAGTCCTAACCCGGATGTGAAGATCCCGCGGGAACGAAGACGCTTTAAAGTGTCCAAACAAGTGGATGATGTCGGCGGCGTTGCCCAGGCAACAAATGATTCAAAGAATAGGTAAGGCAGTATCATGAAGTATTTCGGCCTTCTTAACGACTTATTATGATTCCCCCATGGAATTACAAAGCCGTTAAAGTTTTCAAATGTATACAATACAAACTCGGTGTAATTCGAGTGTCGTTGCCAAGCTATTTTGAATCTATGAAATACTTAATGTTACGCTATGATCAAATTGTTGGTTTCTACATTTTTATATTTGTAAAGAGTATGGCCTTCTTATTTTACTTCTCAAATTTCGAGTGATTACGAACATGAGAAATCTTTTCTACTGTATTTATACGAGATTACGAGGCCGCCATTACTCGTACATGTTCCGGAAGTGACGTCAACGTTTCAAAGCAAAAGTACCCATGACTTATCGTCATATGAATATAAAGACTTCTTTGCGAAACCATTGTTTAGAATTCTCGACATTAGTAAAATGATATATGGAGAACCACAGAAGCAATCAAGACAGCACCGGATAACCTGGATAACATCAAGGGAATCGAGGTGGGAGGGTTAGGAAGACACTTAAGGCGGGGGGTTAGGGTTAGAAAACTCATTAGGTGGGGGGTTAGGGTTAGGATCTAAGTTGTTTTGGGGTTAGCGGTTATTTCATGACGATTATATACCTCGATTCATTTGGTGATGGAGTAACATGAAAGGTTAACCACAGCACCAATCTTGCTACGCTGCTGAGTCATCGACGTCACGCATTCGCTGGCTCGTTAAGAACAAGCTACATTGCAACGTGTATTTGTTGCTTACTGTATATCACAACGTGTCAAAAACAGAGTCTATCACAACTTTTGTTGATGCAACGATCAGGCAAGGTACTAAACCGTGTCGATGATATCAAGTACCTTGGTTCGTGGATCATGGACTCTGCCAAGAAATTCCTGATACGAAAAGCGCTAGCCGGGACGGCTTGCAGTAAAATGGACAAAATATGGCGCAGTAACCTGTGGAACCATAGATAATGGAAGTGGATTGGAAACTTAAAACGATGTTTCAAAACCGGAAATGTTTTCACAACTTTCTATGGTAATTATACTCTTATAAGCGGCTGATGGAGCAATTGATGGTCCCACATGGCTAGGATAAGTTATTGCTGAATTTAAACAATGATATATAAGTAACATTACTTAAGTTCAGTAGTGTCTGATTGTAGCTAGGGCCCACCTGTTAGGTGCATTAACTGCTTTAATAGTATAATTACCATAGCAAGTTGTGCAAACTTTGTTAACGATTTCGTTAAGTTTTCTAGTTCCCCTTACATTATATATGGTGAAACGAATCCTCATGTATGGTTCTGAAACTTGGACCCTTAAAACAAAAGAACTAAGTAAATTAGACGGGTGCTATACCAACCTCCGGCGAAGAATCCAAAATATCTCATGGAAACAGCATTTCACTCTTCAACAAATATGTGGCGAGCTATCGCCTATTTCGTAGTGCCTTGCCAAACGAAGAGCACAATTTGCTGGACATTCGTATGAGAGAGCTAATGAGAAAATTATATCTGACCTTTTCCTATGGAAACCGTCAAAGGGACGCTGACTAACATACACCGATATCATATTCAGGGACACAGGAATAGAAATTCAAGATCATTCAATGGTAATACCTGACCACGAAGTCTGGAAAACTTTTTATCTTCCATCTCGGCCAGGGTCACAAGATGATGATGAAGAACAAGCTTTGAGCAATGGTGGACAATGTTTCGGAAATTTTAGAGCTTAAATTTCTTGTGATAGGTCATTTGTTGTTTATCTGTTTTGGCAAATGTGACATATATTAACCTTTAGTATAAATACACAGGTGATTATACACGCTGATTAGTCAAGCTTCTTCGGATTATTTCACGATAATCACCTACAGCGTTTAGGCAAAATGGCTGTCAGCCGATTTGTCAGTGTGACAGAATGAGGAAGTAACCAATTTTAAAGAAAATGCTATTCCAAAAAGATCACCTGTATATTACTAAAATAATTATTCACCTCAGTGTCAGTGAATAGTGCATTGGATATTTAAATATCCACCACTATTCACCTCCACTTTGGTGAATAATTGTTAAATAATTATATATTTCATGATAACAAAAGGCAGGAATCAATGTCTCATATTTCGTATCAGGGGCACTTTAAGATATAGAAATGGCGGCTTTTGTTAACAATTAATTCGTTTGCGTCTTGGCGATGAAAATGTTTTTTGGGGTTTTTTTTTTTTCCGAAATTTTACTATTGTTATTATGTTCTCAAAATTACAGGTAAAACATTTTGTTGTGTTGGTAAATTGTTTAAATTTATATTCGGGTATATGAAGTGAAAAATAAGTTCGGTAGAAATTAACTCTCTTATTTGAAAGAACATTTGAATTTATAAAGATTGACCCTGCGTTATTTAGATTCACCCATTCCGCACGTAATCAATAAATTATTGGCATTATTTTAGGATTGTAACCAATAAGTTATTGGATTATAATACGTTATGATTGTAAGCGCATGCGTGTAACAGTCAATTACTAGTCCCACATTCATAGTCTCTCTCACTAGTCTACTAATTTAGGACCCCAAGTAGGGGAGTGGATGTGCTGCCGTTAGCGACGGAGAAAATACGGCCGGGGGGTTAGGTTTAGAAAACTCGCTAGCCGGGGGGTTAGGACCTTTGTAGTTTTGGGGTTGGTTACAATCCAATACATTATTGGTTACAATGCTAAAATAATGCCAATAATTTATTGGTTACAACGTGCGGAACGGCTTTCAGATTTGTTTTCTGTGTAAATAACACCACTGACCACTGCATGCATACGTCACACTGTAATGCTGTATAATGACTTATGGGGAATGTTGTTTGTCTTTGAGAATATTCAATTCAATTACTCAAAACATTCCCTGTTTAGTGTCGTGGGATACATATACGTGCACATGCACAGTTTCAATTGTTTTAGTTTGATAATAACCTCAATTATATTCCTGATTATACTAAAGTCATTATATAGTGTTATGTATCCAGTGGTGTCGTGTGCATAGCAAACAAATTTCTATATCTCAAGCGCGAAGTGAGTTGTAGGAGAGCTGTAAATGCCTGTCTTTATAATTCGAAAGGTTTTTTTCAAATAAGAGAGTTTCTTCTGAACTTTTTTCATTTCATATGCCTTTAACATTCGTCAAAAACGACCACGTATCACGTCAGATATAGTAGCCAATCAGAGCGTATGTTTTTACTCACATTGTATAATTTCATTTTAGTGCTGAATCTCCAGAATTAAAGCCGAAAGTAAGTTGATCTCAAATAAATAGAGGATAGCGCAGAGATACGGATTTTCAATCTTCCTGCCATCTCTCCTCCGCTTTAGGCTTTTATCACTATATTTTGTATATATCAATATAAATATATCAATTGTAATATAAATATATCAATTGAGAATTTGTATATATCAATATAAATATATCAATTGTGAATATTGCGCTAGATGATAAGTAAGGAAATATGAAAATCCGCTGAAATTGAGAACGCGGGCGAAGAACAAAAAAGGGGGAAAGCGGGCGAGAAGAAGGGGAGAGGAGGAGAGAGGAAAGGGGGGGGGGGGGAGGAGAAGAAAAAAGCTTTTCCTCTCTCGCCCGCTTTCCCCCTTTTTTTTCTTAGCCCGCGTTCTCAATTTCAGCGGATATTCTTATTTCCTTACTTATCATCTTGCGCAATATTCACAATTGATATATTTATATTGATATATACAAATTCACAATTGATATATTTATATTACAATTGATATATTTATATTGATATATACAAAATATAGTGATAAAAGCCTGTGCGGAGGAGAGAGTGAGCGCTACATAAAACTTTAAACATAACATTTTAACTTTAATATAAAACTATAATAACTTTTATAATAACTCTAATATAAAACTGTAACGTAAAATGTTATCATAAAACTCTGATATAAAGCTCTAACATTAAAGGTTAGGACACACGAACGAGTCGACGAATTGTGGGGGCACTTTGCGGGGACATTTCTGTTGAGGTCACACGAGGAGACATGTCAGAGAATGAAAAGGAAAATAAAATAACGTTCTTTGATTGGTTTATTTTAATTTTGTCGCAGGGACTAGTTGCTGTTTATACGATTGGACAATATATTGTCTCAGCCTCGTACCCAGCTTTTCACCGCCTCGCCGGAGCGAAAACCTTTGTAGACGCTGGTCACGTGAACTGCTAAACTTTTATGTTAGTTTAGGGAGGGATGACAAAGTGTTTGTTGACGTTAGTCAAGATATGACAGGCCACTTCTTTGGTCATTTATTTCTTTCGAACGCGATTATTCATATTGGATGATTCATATTGGAATATATGTCGATTAATGTTATATCAACTGGCGACTTTTCCAACGCTTGTCGCCTTTGTCACAGCGTTGGCGATGCAAAATTTTCAAAAAAATTATTTAACCGTAGAAATACGGGTTTACTTGCCATAGCAGAAGACATTTATGGCAGCAAACTTTCTAGCGACGACTCATTACGTATATTTACGTTGAAAATTGATGCTCAAAATCCCGCCGACGATAACCGTCTGATCTGGTCATGGATTAAATAATTTAATGGCGTTACAATAACTGAAACAGCAGAAAACGAATCGCTCTCCATATCAATTCAACTTTCGCGATTCCTCGGCGAGTGCATTCTTTGCCGAACAATAACATTGGTAACAGATGGAAAATTAAAGATTTGTTATAGCTTGTATAGGGAGAACTGGAACAACATCTCGACTCAAAAATAAACTTTCCAGGCAAATCACTTGCTTGGGCCGTAAAATAACATTGCAATACACGCTTGTGGTAACAGCAACGTGAGGACTTCGAAGGAAAACCATCGGCTCGAAGGCACACCTCGATTGATATTTTTTTTCTAATTTCTGGGCTTCGTCAACTCAACGTGTTTTGACCACCCCTCCGCAGCGTCTTTTTCCGAGTCCGCCTAGGCGGGTGAAAGTCCTGGGTACAAGGTTGTATTTTGTCTCCGCGACAAGATTTCGCATGGTGCACACGACGGGATTTGTCCCTGCAACATGTCGCCGCGACACTTTCCCGCGATTTGTCGCCTGGTGTGTCCCAACCTTAAGACATGAAATGTTCACTCTAATATATAACGAACACTTTTAATACGTTTAGGTTTCGAGTGGGAACCCGACTTCAGCGAGGGAGCGTCGTCGACAGCGAGAAAGAGAGAGCATGGTCGGTTTACAATCTGCTATTAACGCTCCATCTTCTAGTTCAGATAAAGCTCTCGCAGCACGGTCGTCAAGTGAAGGTCAAGGTTTGTCAATGAACAACGCTTGTAGTCTAACGTTACTTCCTCAGTTAAAGTGTATCCCTAAAATGATCTAAAATGACGAAGAATGGCGTTGATAGTTCTTCAATATAGATTTTTGTTCTTGACTTATTGAGTTTTTTGTATTATGCAAATGTTTATGTGATTTCGTAATTACGACCAACATCATCGTAGCAAGTCTTAAAGTCGAGTATATCTTCAGAATTATCCACCGAAATCACTTGAAACTTTGCACGTAGAAACATACCACAGAACGGAAGAACATAATTCAAGTTATATTGTCATCATGGCAACACAGATTAGTTTCCAGACCTCTAAGTTCCTTCAACTTCAAACTTTAGTATCACTTGGGAGAAAACAAATAAATTTGCTTTAGAAATTAAGAGGCCTGGAAACTAATCTGTGTTGCCATGTTGACAATATAACTTGAACTATGTTCTTCCGTTCTGTCGTCTCTTTCTACGTGCAAGGTTTCAAGTGATTTCGGTGGATAATTCCGGTAAATACGTACCTAAAATGAACAGGTTTTGTGATTGGCTACCTGGAATAAAAGTGGTTAGGGTTAGGACATTGGTTTCTTTGTGGTTGATTCTATTGTTTTATTGTTTTAATCAACCAATCACAATACTTGATAGTATAGGTACATGGGGACCCGATAATTCTGAAGATATACTCGACTTTAAAGTGGTTCTCCGATGAAAAAATTTCTGCTAATTGTTTTACATAATCTGAAAGATATAATGGGAATTAGTAATCGTGCAGAGTTTCACTTCAAAATTCGTTGAAAGAAATGTTATACTTTACGTGCGAAGTTTGTATTTTGGAGCGCCGCCATTAAAGTCGCCGAGTGCGAGAAGAATGAGTCGACGAGAGCTTATGACGTCATAGCCTCAACAACAACAATGACCTTTTTGTTGACAATAACAATGACCTTTTGTTGTTGTTGAGTCTATGACGTCATAAGCTCTCCTCGACTCATCCTCGACTCATTCTTCTCGCACTCGACCACTTTAATGGCGGCGCTCCAAAATACAAATTTCACACGTAAAGTATAACCTTTCTTTCAACGAATTTTGAAGTGAAACTGCACTATTACTAATTGCCATTATATCTTTGAGATTATGTAAAAGAATTAGCAGAAATTTTTTCATCGGAGAACCACTTTAAGACTTGCCACTTGGTCGTAATTACGTCATCGCATACCTCATTTGCATATTACAAAAAACTTGACTCAAGATCAACGCCATTCTTCGTCATTTTAGGTGCCCTTTCAAACAAAACATATATTACTTTAAGGGTTAGGTTCACTCACAAAATAACGAGAAAATAAAGGTATTAGTCAGAGACGGTTTATCCAGTGAACTCAGGCCAGGGGCAAGGACCACAAGGTTTTTTCAAAGTATGCAATTCCAACGAGCAAGGCTAAAAGGAACTGTAGTTAAAAAGTAAACTACTTTTAAATCAAAGGCCTTTAAGTATAATGTTTAAAATAATAATATTTCTTCAGGTACTCACATCACCTTAGTGTTTTTCGGCGGGGTCTTGTAACATAAAAGAAAATGCAATATAATAAAATACAATATTATACCTCAACTTCAAATTGTCCAATCAGAAAGCTCAGTTTGTGCCACGTGAGCAGGAAATCAATCGCGATATCACGCCTTACGTCATCACTTAGCGAGCCTGCGTTCCTTTTGACAATGTTCCACCTTATTTATTCGCGTAGACCACGCGAGACAACACGCACGACTCAATGCGGGAAAATGGCAGGAAAATTTCATGCCCACTTAAAATGGCCGAGAGTGAAGACAACCTGTCAAATATTGAGTCAGAAGACGAAGAAATTGCACGTATATTAGACGGCAGACACGCAAAAAATACAATAAAGGCAACAAAAAATGCTCTAAAAACATTTTCAGACGCACTCGTACCGAGTACTCGCGCGTAAACCAAGACGAGCCTGTAAACAATGGAGGAACAACAAGACGTTTCAAGACGTTTCCAGACGTTTCAAGACAGCATTCAAGATTGTTTCGGTATAATATATCATTTATAGACCCTCCGCTCGGGGAATTCGTCGAAATATTACCCCTCGGGATGATATTTCGTCGAATTCCCCTCGCTCCGGGTCTATAAATGATAAATATACAATACCATGTATATAATGCAATGCATTATGCAATGTCATGCCATGCCATACCATGCATTGCAATACAATCTCAAACTCGTTAATAATTCATCATTAAATGTTAATGGTTTTACGGTATCTGCTGTTGTACTCGAGAAATAACGTTTTCATTCACGTATTTTATGCTTCTGGACGCCGCCATTTTAGAGTTTGCTCGACGGCTCAAAGTTGATTGGGTTTTTTCCATTTAAAGTGCCTCTGTGATCAAATTTTTGGTATCCCGAATTTTTACATATTTGTAAAGAGCATGGTGTTCTTACTTAACTTGCCAAATTTCAAGCAATTGCGACCATGAGAAGTCGCCTTTTCAGACTGTTTTTATACGAGATTATACGGCCGCTATTACTCGAACATGTTCCGGACGCTTAGGTTGCGATTATAGGAAGTGACGTCAAAGACTCAACACGTGGCTAGTTGTGTATGAATATAAAGCTACTTGGGGAAAACTTTCTATTGTAATTTGTCGCATAATTTCCATAAAGCTTTGTCACGTGTTGAGTCTCTGACGTCACAATGACATACTCTGCTGTGGAATCTGTAGAATCACATACTCTTGAACAAGATTTGAGCAATGGCGGGCAAAATATGGGCGACTTTGGAGGTTAAATTTCTTGTGATAGAATGTTTGTTCATTTTTTTGGCAAAGGCGAACATTTATTAACGTAAAATGATGTTCTGTAACAAAAAATTCTAGGAAACGTAATGTGATATTTCATCGCAGGGGACTTTAACGTCAATTTTGAGTGGTTGTCCTTTGTTCCTTGCTCTCAATGACGTCAAAATTGAAAAGAAACCGCCGCTGTACATCGAGTTTGAGCCGTAGAACTATTAACATTTCTAAACATACTTAAAGGTCGTTTGGCGATCCGCGCCTGTGGCCGGTTCTAGAATGTGGCGTGAGCCTTTAGCTGAAGAAAGTCTCTGATGTATTTAAGCTACCTATTATCGCGATCTAATCGTTGGTATTTTAATTTTTCGATAGCCCGACCGAGGGGTTCCTCTTACAATCAGGATTCAACCGACGGTCCATTACCAAGAAGTAGATGGCCCGAAAATGTAAGTTTTAGTTTTACAATTCCTTTCTTTTTCTTCGTGAGTAATTATATGTACTACTCATTTGTTCCTTACTTTGCCTAAGTTGCAAATGCTCTTCGAGTAAATGTTTTTATCAAAAAGAGCATCACTATTTAAACAATAGAATACGTTTGCCCGAGTCTCTATAACGTTATCAAAACACGAGTGACGTAATAAAAACACGAGAGAAGTGTAGGGACGGCACGAGTCGCCGAGGAGGCGAGTGCTTTCCCAACTTCTCGAGTGTTTTTAGTGCTTCACAAGGATTTCGATGACGTTATAGATATCTGGGCAAACGTATTCTATCATTTTTATAAAATAATTCAGGAATAATTGTAATTATACTTTGAATAATTAAGATTTTGATTTAATCTCAATTCTCATCAGTTACTGACGTCATTCCGGTCTCCGTAGCCTGATCGAGACAGGCAAGCTGATCAATCACAGCGTGCGTAGAGTAAAAATGTTATAACTAGTTATAGAAGCACGCGGGGGTTGAAAGAACACGAGAGTGTTCAAGTTGCTACATTAATGGCGCCACTACAAGATCCACTTTTTACCAAGAAATTTAGCTAAACATTCGGTACTTTGTACAACCTTTAGCATGTAAATCTGTCAATATTTTATATATATTTGTTCACTTCTTAATCTCGTAAAAAGGCTTAAAAAGCGTTTCAACCTTGCATGTCGCGTCAGCGTGTTTCTATCCAGTTAGGGAGTTTAACAATGCAATTTTTCATCGCAAGATAACTTTCAATGACGTCCTCCTCCTAAAAAAGACGTCATTTAAATCATTTTCGTGTTCTGTGGACGACGTCATCCGTTTCTAGTTTTAGATAAAGTTTACCCTGCACACTAAGTGAAATGACTATAGAAAACTGTAAAGCTTCAAAAGTGTCTGAAAACATAACTTGACAGTGGTCTATAATGGTAACGATATGCTACGGGGTTTAGAATACTACGTTTAGAATATTTAGAATATTATGACGTATCGAGCGAAGGACCTTCGTCAGAGATATGCGTAAAGTATATCCTCTGTTGTAGCGTGCATGAAAGGAAACGAAATTATATTCCTAGCACTAGCAATAGTTAGTACACGATGCCTCTAAAAATTGACGTTTGCTTTCCAGGGAGGGAAATCAGAAAATGGCGTTGCTGGTGAAGAAATTATTGATGATGACTCCAGCGGTGATTCCGACCATGATGAAAACAGTTTAGAAGAAGCAGCGCCGGAAAGCTGTCGCCAACCACGGTAAATAGTGTTCAAATTTCTGTCGTGGTTTTAATCGTTGGCCCGCCTATCCGGGTTTCTTCTGAAAACGTTTTTCATTTCACAACTTCGGCCGACAGTAATATATCAAAAATACAAAACAGATAGCTCAGGAACACCAACACAACGTGAGCCAATTATATTTGTGACCTATAAGTTTTGTTTCCTCATGCGTGGAGTTTTGCTCATTGAAATACTGAGCATGACATGAAAACTTGAATAGGTCAAACTTGGGGCGCCATTAACTCTCTGCAAAGGGTATGGAAAGTCCCGATCAAGAAGTACGCAAAGACGAAGTTATTCAAAGCGACTGTGCAATCAATACTCTTATATGGATCGGATTCATGGACGTTGACTGCCGCACCAACAAAGTCTCTAGACGGATCTACCACATCTCATGGAAATTGCACGTTACCAATAAGACACTCCTGCACATTCGAAAACTTTCCCACATTTCGTACAGGTATGTAGTTAATCAAAGACGTCTGGCCCTTGCGTCCCACGTACATGTATCTCGACATAACGATCCAGCATCTTGGTCTCCAGACGCAAAGCGATGTGTTAGTCGTCCTAATAAAGCTCTAAAAATGTTAATTGAAGAGGACACGCAACTGTCTGGTCGCGAACTGCTGAAGGCAATGCAAGACCGCGAACTCTGGAAGAACTTCATTTTAACTTCACCGGCTTAACCGGATGACTCACTCACTTCAAACATTTAATCATGATTTAACTGACCACAAAACGTTCTCTTGTAATTGATCATTCATGACGCCGAATGAATCCGATAATGTACCGATTGGTTTCCGATTGCTAATACCACAGGGAGCGATCGGGCGAGTGAGTGGCACAGTCGCCCCACTCCAATAACTCGTTCCTATAACACTGTATCTCCTACATATATGCTTTGCATATCCACGAGTTAAAAAACGGAATAAATATACGGCTTTATTCATGATCTTTAACAATTAGACAACGAGCCCGAGTTGTCTATGATCTGATATTGTTTTAGAATCAACCATAAACAACCTTTCTTTAACGTAAATCTAAAGACGCCAATGTTGAACTATCGCCTGATAGATAATGAACGAATCGCGCATTGGCGATGATTGATATTTACTAATTAACAATTAGTAAAAACTTACGAGTTGTCTAATGCCAATGCTGCGATCTGATTGGCTACGATACTCGTTATCTAATTAACAATTAGACAACGAGCCCGAGTTGTCTAATTGTTTTAGTATCAACCATAAACAACCTTTCTTTAACGTAAAATGTCTTATCGAACATTGTTCCAAATTTTCAGACAGTTTTACCTTTAAAATGTAGAGTTGCTCGATGGCACATGTAAACAATCGCTGACAAAAAACGAGATTGTAATTACTTTGCTTCAAATTTAGTGTAGATATACTCCAGGCATAAGGTAATTCATTTTCTTATTCGAAAATGTCAAACTGAACAATTTTCCATTAATTTCGGGCCAAAGTTTTCATGATTTCATCACTCGTATATAAATTTTAGCGTACAGCCATGTTTGGCCTACAGTAGATCTCAGGTTTTGCTTGTAGCGTGAATATGTCGTGACTTCTGATTGGTCAGGATAGGAATATTCCAGTTATAACGCTAAGAACGCTACTATTGGTCTATCACCAATAGACCACGAGTTGCTCAGCAAATCAGATTGTCGAATTTGTAATAGACCACTACTTGGTTGATACTAATTAACAATTAGACAACGAGCCCGCGTTTTCTATGAGCAGATAGTCAACGAGGCGGAGCCGAGTTTTCCCCACGTGTTGAGTCTTTGACGTCACTTCCTCTAATCGCAACCTAAGCGTCAGGAACATGTTCGAGTAATGTGGCCGTATAATCTCGTATAAAAACAGTTTGAAAAGGCGACTTCCCATGCTCGCGATTGCTTGAAATTTGCCAAGTTAAGTAAGAACACCATGCTCTTTACAAATATGTAAAAATTCGAGATACCAAAAATTTGATCGCAGCACATCGTCCGAAAAGTCGTTAATAGAATACGTAATTTCGACATATTTTTCTTTTATACTATGTACATGATATTTTTGTTTCGTTTACACTTTCATTCTCAAACTCATTAATAATTCATAAACCAAAAACAAAAGAAATTAATGTTTAATTAGTGTTTTGAAACCGGATGAAGATCCATCTAGCTGTCACGTGATGACATTTTGAAATATTTCAATGTCCTAGGACTTTGAAAATATGTAAATTACTATGTTTGAGATGTCAGTTCAAAGCCCTCGTGCATTAAAAATGCTCGCCTTCGGCTCGCATTTTCAATAGGCACTCAGACTTTGAAATCCCGGTAAAGTCTTCCGTCTCGTGTTTGAACTATTACTTCAAACATCTAGATCATTAGGATTTTGAAGTCTTGTTTCTTTTATTTCAGGAGGAAAGAAAGCAACGACGTTAGCTCATTAATCTCGGCGTTGGATACGACACTGAAATTCTCGGAGCAAAGACGGTCACCAGATTTAGATTCTGAAGAGCCATCCGACGAACTTCAAGATGAACCGGCTGGTACGTTCATTTCGTGTGTTCGTGTTAAACTAAAAGGTCACTGTGTACTCTGCGTTACTGTATGCTCCAAAGGCAACCTCGTACCCAGGGCATTTTACCTCCACGGTGGAAGATCAGCGTAAAAAAAAAGCAACTAGCTCGTTAAGTATTCATCGTTAAGTATTCATCGTTAAGTAACATCCATGTTTACCTTGTATAAATATCACTCATGAACAAGTATATATCGAATGCTGTTCTTGACAATTAATCAAAGCCATTGTATTTCCAATTCGCTGTAAAGGCGATGAAAATTCTAAAATCACCATTTTCTCGGTTCGGTTTCCTTTGTTCTCTACAGGTCTTTATTTCTAATGAAACGCGTGAGAATCCAACTGTCGCGGTAAAGTTGGGAGCTGATAAATATACAGTGTATTGAATTGAAATTATTCATGAGGTTGATAACTAGTTATCATGAGGTTGATAAATCCAACAGATTATTAACTAAAAATACTAAAAATATTCAAAACCTCTCTGGTAAAGAAAAAATACAAAATTATTTTCAGAATTCCTCACCAATGGTGATGTAATAGATAAACACCGAGAACGAGGGATTTATGCTGTATATCGCATAAATCCCGACGTTCGAGGTGTTTATCTGACTTATTATTACATTGAGGAGGTTTCCAACAAAGTTTTGTCGATTTTGTCCAACTTGGATAAAGATTTTCCCAGTTTTTTCTTCATTTCTTATCTTAGTATTCATAGGGATTTATGGCGCATACATCCCGCGGTACATCAAAGGAAACCGACTCAATATAATAATAATCCATATACAGGGTGTATCAAAAAAAGCGCAACCTCGGAATTTCCCAAGAAATCCACTGTGTTCTTAAACAAAAAATATTTTCGCCCCTGGGAATTTAAAATAGCTTGTAATCGTATTCCAGGGGCATAACTGTCTAATTACTACAAACTCGAGCACGTAAAGCAGAATTGAATCGAAATTTATGCATTTATTTAATGAAAGTTGTTTATTTATTAGCAATTCGACAGTTATGCCCTTGGAATACGATTAGAAGCTATTTTAAATTCCCAGAGGCCTAAAATATTTTGTGCTAATAAAAACAAAGTGGATTTCTTGGGAAATTCCGAGGTTGCGCTTTTTTTTATACACCCTGTATAAGGAACAGCAAGTACCAACCCCTAGTTACCAGGGACTAATGTACTAAACCCCAAATGACCCTAAACTTCCAGATCATGTGAACGTTAGGGCTATGAATTTGCTGGTCAGAGCATTTGCTCGTTACGGCAATGTATTTGCTCTTCCTATATGACCTTCTATTCTAATGACCTTATATGTAATAAATATAAGTCCATTTTCTCCGACCTTCCACCACCGAGAGCCACTTATCCAGTCATCACAAGAACGTGCACGCAAGCCTCTGCGAGTGGGTCGATATTAGATTCCATCCACCTACCTTAACCTGTTTGCTCCAAAATCAAGATGGGTGATGACTGATGTATTTATGTATTATATTTAACAATTATTCACCGAAGTGGAAGTGAATAGTGGTGGATATTTACCGAGACGCGAAGCGTCGAGGTAAATATCCACCACTATTCACTGACACTGAGGTGAATAATTGTTTTAGCATATACCAAAACAAATTGATAAAAATTAGGTAAATTTCGGTTAGTTTCATTATAATTTAGCCAGGAATTGTTGCGAAACGCAAGGCAAAACTAAATTCTCCCAAGGTGGCAACTCCATATATGGAGTTGTTTATCAGTTTTGACAAGCTGACAGCCCGGTCGTTTTGAAAACCTTTCGCAGCTTGTTTCGAAGTTGGATCACAGTAAGGCAAAAGACCACTGGATTTTAGCACAAAGGAAATATTTTAATACTGTAAATGGGAAAACCTTAGGACAAAGGATAGCTAATGAATTCTGGGTCGGAGTACACTTTTCTAAAGAAAACTGACAACAGTCAATTCGTTCAATCGAGTTTGTTTTTTGAGCACATTTATTTCGTTGCTCTGCGGGTTTTTGAGCACTTTCCATTCTCTTTTTGCAACTTGTTTTTCATAAATATTACGTAAAATAATTTCCCTGCATACAGTAATTGTTTTCTACCTTCCTGCTTTTACCAATTTCTTGCATTACGTAAAAAGGAAAGTCATTCAAGAGAAGGACACCATCTTGTTTTGCGAAACAGTGAATAGTGCAGGATATCCCGAGCTAGAGGAACCAATCAGATTGCACGAAAAGCACTATTCACTGTTTTGGTATATGCTAATATATTATATTGCTATGTGCTATTACTACCGACGTACCTGAGTTTGAATGATTTCTCCAGTGTATATATCAATAATCGTATATGCCGTTATAACGGCACTCGAGAAGCTAGTTAAACACTCGACGGCTATATCACCGTTATAAACACTCGTGCTGTTATTTAATACTCGATAATCACACGCGGTTTTCACCTACAAAGAGCCATTTATATTGATCAATATGGCGTCGGCGCAATTCCCGTCTCTAGCTGCAAGTTTGTCAAGCGACATAGCGTCTTCGCCATTTCCAAAGCCAATTTGCAATGTTTCGAACAAATTTGCAGAGTTTCGACACACGATTTCGCAGGCTCTAATTTTTATTTTTCTCTGCTTCCCATCAACCATTGCTGGCGCTCTATTGCTAGCCTGCGCCGCCCCTAGCTTGCGCACTCCCAATTTTCCTTCCTTCCTTCCATCCTTCAAAAGAAGAGCCTGCGGAGGAGGCAGGAGACGGATGGCATTTAGTGTTGACCCAACTCTCAGCGAACTGCGAGCAAGTTCTTGCGTTGACTGAATAAGAAGCCTTAAATGTAATCTTTTTAATTGCAGATCCATCGGTGTCGTCTGGACAACGTTTGAGAGATCGCATTGACTTCCTCAGGCGAGACTGTCTCGAGGGACTGGGCGAGACTGACTTCAAGAAGGCATGTGACATCATCGACAGCCAGAGCGAAGACAACGTCGAGGATGCTTTGGTTGAGTTAATGGGAAGAATGAAATTTGAAAAATACGCAGGGAAAATATGGCAGCTAAAGTTCTGCGAGACATTTAAACGCTGAAATTTTGTGATGAAAGATTATATATATATAGGGTTACTTATTTTGGAAAGAGTGTGTTTTTATAAAATGGCCGGTCCAAAAAAAACATCAAAATAATCGACTGTGGTAGCTTAACGATGTTGTTGAATAATTAATATAAGTAATTAAATTTATCAAATTAGGGGCTGTTTATGTAGCACGGTTAGCCGGGCTTATTAGCTTAAAGTGCTTATAAACCCAAAATGGGTTTTCGGTGATTCGGATAGAGCATAAAAAGTTAGTTAATAAGTTCTAGATTAGTTTTTGCGTTAAACTTTTAGTTTCGGAGATATAAGGGCTCAAAGTCACAATTTGTGAAAAAAAGTAGCGCAGGCCGGGAGACTGGATCCGAGGAACGTGATATGTTTCAATACTTATAAAAATATATTACAATTCGAGTAGACAAGGTAACATCGTAAAGACACATCGTTTGAGCATTTTTCAATAAAAACTCTTAAGATAGCTGTCTTCTCATATACAAAAGCCTAGTTGTTGTTGAAGATGAGTTCCTCGGATCCAGGTCCCTGTGTGTTATTTTGGTGGCGCTACTTATTTCCAAAAAATCGCACAGTTTGCATGTTTGAGCCGTTATAGCTCCGAAACTAAAAGATTAACGCAAAAACTAATCCAGAGCTTATTAACTAACTTTTTCTGCTCTATCCGAATCACCAAAAACCCATTTTGGGTTTATAAGCACTTTAACGAAGTTCTTATCACGGCTACTATAGACAGCCAAAATAATATTTCAAAGTAGAACTAGCTTAGTTTGGCTGCAGGAAGAGTATAAAGTTAATTCAAGTGATCTTTTTGGGTCGAGGAAAGATTTTTGTGACACAACTCAGCCCGATTTGCCAAGCTAGCCCGGATCATACAAACAGCAAAAACAGCCCCTTAGTTATCTCAGTATACGAGAATGATTTTATTTTAATTCTTTTGTTAGAAATCCCATTGTTCACAGTCTAAAGATATCTAATCTAAAGGTTGTTTTTCGTATGTCTGAATGACTGAAACATGATTATTTTAGGAATAAATGTTTCATACTTTATTTCACTTTACGTTTTACTCTCCGACGAAGGAGCTTCTCTCGAAACGTTAGAATTCGTGTTCAGTACTGATCTATAAATAAAGACTGGATTGAGCTGCTGTGAAAAAATGAAGTCGGGAGTATTTTGCGGTGGCCATCTTGAAGGGACCACGCTATATAGTTTTACTGCAGGCGACAGAGACTATCTGTCTCTGATCTTTTAAGATGCTAACATGAATCAGTTGCTGAAGGTTTTCCCGTAATCTAGAACACAAATTACGGCTCTATTACAGTAACTATGAAGCCGGGAATATTTTTCGGCGGCCATTTTGGAGTAATGACCGCCACGCGCTAATTCCGGCTTCATAGTTACTGTTATGGAACCGTAGTTTGTGTTCTATATTATCAGGGAAAATCTTGGACAACTGATTCATTTTAGCATCTTAATAGATCAGAGACAGATAGTCTCTGTCGCCTGCAGTAAAACTATATAGCGTGGGGTCCCTTCAAGATGGCCGCCGCGAAATATTCCCGGCTTCGTCTTTCCGCAGCATCCAAACAATAGTTTCTCGATCCAGTCTTTATTTAGAGATCAGTGAGAAAATCACAATAAAACACTAAGATTAACAAGCGAGGTCAATAAGCTGTTTATTATATGCCCTCAATAACGAGAACTTTTCAGCAGTCGGGTATTGCTTCACTGGCATGTATTTATTAGATTCCCTTTCTTGTTTAATTTTAAAAGTAAAGATGAACAGATTTCTTTTAGGAACGAAATACTGACATTTCGAGCGGAGCTCTTCATCTGATTAAGACGAGATGGTCCCAACAAGATGGCAGCCACGAGCTACTTCCGGCTTCATTTTCTTAACAATAGTTGCTCGATCCAGTCTTTATTTAGAGATCAGTGGTGCTTCCAGACCATAAGTCAGTTGTGGTGAACTCGAGGCTATTCCGAACGAAATTGAATATAGTCCGAAAGGGTCTTAGCAAAGGTTGTCGAAAGCCAAACGTTTATACACGATGTAAAACAAAAGAAGAGAATTGAATCAATACCATGGCAGACAAGGACCCTAAGCAAAAACTCGAACGACTGAATGCTATTCGTGCCGCGAATTGTGCTGTTATTACAAAAACTGTATATGAAGTCAACGAAATCCTTGGAAACGAAGGTACATTAAATGAAGATCAAGCTAAAAGGTTAGACGTAATGGCTTGGTTGCTCGAAGCGAAATTAAAGACGTTAGAAAAGATTGACCAGAACATTTAATCGATTTGTGAACTCGAGGCTATTCCCGAACGAAATGACGAAAAATTGGACGAGCTTTTGCGACTCGTTCAAATCATAGTCAATGTTCAAATCCGCTATTCATCAAAATGCCGAAAGTCGATAAATTCAATTACTTAAATTCACTGGTAGGTTTGTCTTCTCGAGCGATCCAAGGGTTATCTTTAACCAATTCCAACTACGATTCCGGGATCGAAATTCTTCAAAAAAGGTTTGAAAACCGCAACAAATTATCTCAGCGCATATGGGATGAGCTCTTGAAACATTCCAACTTTTCGGACACTGACAATTTTACATGTACCTGGCACAAGCCAGGATTTGTTTCGCTTGGATTTGCCTCAATACGGAGGGCTGCTGATTCCTGTCATAATAGCCAAACATCCCAACGAAACTCGCTTATACGAGTAGAAAGAGAAACAAAAAGCGCTGTTTGAAAAATCGAAGAGTTGTTGGATCTCATCAAACAAGAAGTGAAAGAATTAAGAGAGGGTGTAAAAGCAAGCGAAGAAAGAAATTCGAAGTCAAGTTATTCCTCAAAGAATTCAAAATATTCAACCGCAAATTCTTTGGTTTCCAAAGACGATCAATCGAAGAGAGATAAGAATATTCATCGTGTTAAAGAGTTACCAGAACAAGCGACAGAAGGAGCACTGTATATTAATCAAAGAGACGTTGTTTCAAGTGTCTTAAAATAGGACATCAAGTAAAGAAATGCAAAGTATCTCAAGAACTGTCGAAATTACGGTGGTCGTGGCGACCTGTTTGAGAGTTAAAGAAATTCGAGATTCGAAGGAAAAGAGCCCGGCAAGGACGAATGAAGAAAAGAATGAGTCAACTTGGATTAACAAAGAGTACAGTTACAGCAACTTCAGCCATCAAACCAAAGGGACATTCTGCAAACAGCCACAGCTGTATAGCGACGAACGAAGAAACCACCAAGTCAACGAAGATTAGAATCTTATTCGACAATGGCAGTCAGCGTAGTTACATTACAGACAATCTAAAATCGAAGCCAACGTCGTCCTAGATTCTACATCTAAACACGTTTGGAGAGAAGGCCTCCCACAAGCAAAAATGTCAAGTCGTGACTTTGCCTCTTCGAAACGACAATAATGAATACGTATTAACGTACAGATTTCAGCACTCAGCTTCCCAGTAATCTTTTCGCCACTTCCTGCAAGGCTTACAATTCGCAGACCGCTTCGGAGATCAAGATTCCAATGACATTCTTATTAGCTCGGATCATTACTGCGACATTGTCACTACGATCGAAAATCATCTACCTACGAGAGTCAAGATTTGTATTTACCAGAATTCAAAGAGAGTGATGTCAGAAGGTGGATTTAATCTGAGAAAGTGGAGTTCCAACTCGGGCTCATTGCTTGATAAAATAGCAAAATCTGAAGCGAAGCCAGAAGGTCGATCAAAGCAAAACGTTGCAAGATTTCACCAATGAAGATGACAATTATTACGCCAAACAGCCACTGTTTTGCGGTAATGCCGTAATAACGTGTGGTCAAGGTCCTAAGAGTTAACTGGAACACTCAGCTCTCCGATCAATTTTTCTTCGACTTCGCCAAATTGCATGATTACGCAACATCCCTACAATTAATGAGCAAGAGATCAATTCTGAAGGTGACAAATAAGATATTCGATCCCCTAGGACTTTTGACCTCCTTCACTGTGGTAACGAAGATTATATTTCAAGAGCTCTGTATTTACAAGTTGAAGTGGGACGACGAGCTGCAGGAATATGTTATTCGAAGATGGAAGATGATACTAAAAGAGTTAAGATGTCTTGAATTCAACCATATCCCTCGTTATTTTGAAACAAATCCAGTTGAAATTCAAGTCCACGGAAGTAGTTTACATGCGTTCCTGCTATCCTAACGGGCGTTCACAACGAGGTAATTCTTCCACGCGGAAAAGAAAAGAGAGCGCAAGTACCTTTCATTAAAGTGCCCCTAACCTCAACATTTTTTATTGTCTTATTTGGAAGAACTTTTAAAATGATAAAGTAACTTCTTTTGAAGATTTTCGTTTTTTCACTTTCTTTTGGAGATATATCAGTTTGTTTGATATGCAAATGTCACACATGCATAATGACTTATTGGAGAAATGTGTGTATCTCTTCATTCTCGAACGAAATCCTTTAAAATCGAGAGGTTTGGTGTTGTGGGAGAAACATACACCCGTGTTATTCACACTTTAGTGTTTTTATTTGATGAACGCAAAGATATATAACATTCTCTGATAACTCATTATGCGTGTGTGACGTAAATTCCGGACATTTGCATATCAAACAAACTGATATATCTCAAAAAGAAAGCGAAGAAACGAGAATCTTCAAAAGAAGTTACTTTATCATTTTAAAAGTTCTTCCAAATAAGAGAATAAAAAATTTTGAGGTTAGGGGCACTTTAACTATTTTTCTTACCATCATCAGACTAAAAGATTGATTTTGAAAGTCGTTGTTGATGCTCCGAATTGTTGTTGTAAATTCCCCATGTCTGTCCTTTTATCTCTCCTTTTGGATAATTGTTGTTTCTTTGGAATTGCTGGGTACAAACCCATAAAGTTTCTCTATTTTGATCAGTTTGGTGTTTTGTTTTTCATGATAAGCATATATGTTTCAATAAAATAGTAGGGTTAATTCAGCTAAATCTGTAAATTATATTGTTTAAAACTGATTTATGATTACTGAACATATAGAGAGTACATTAAATTTCACTCTGTTGTTTTTCAACGTGTTGTCGATCCCTGCAGTGTATGATCTATACCGTATACTGTACACTGCGATCTTCCATTCAAAACCGACTGATATTTTTTCATCCCCTCGTGAGCGAGGGTGATAATCTTGACATAGCGTGTTGAATTCTGGCTTGCTACACATTCCTAGCATTCCAATGTTCGGACCAACCGGTAAGTTCCGAGTGCGCCTTTTGGATGATCCGTTTTAATCGGCTATACATGGCCGATTGATTTCTAAGTACAGTAAAACGCTCGTGGATTAGGGTTTTTTGTTGTTTTGGTGTTGCCAACAACGAACCAATAACGAATCCAATAATATATTGGGTGTAAAATTTTTTGGGGATCACTTTTTTGGGGACCTTGACTGCGCATGTGCAGCCCACAAGCATTCTCTCTCACGTTAGCCTATAAACTGAGAGTGCCTTCATAAACTATTGTTATGCGGCAACGAAGTGTTTATTTGATTGTAATATTACGAATATCGTATATCAGTCTCGCCAAGTACACGCAAGGTACACCCGATTGTTCACTGTAGCTCATATTTGCGTGAGTGACTAAGGCAGAGCCAATCAGAATCCGAGTTGACTATCGCTCAGATATGGCGGGAGCGACACTGACAAGGCCCAGTCAATGAGACGTAGAGTTGACTGTCGCTCAGCTATTATATCATTTAACCACAGGAGAGAATCTGACAGCAATAGCTTAGCGAGTGTGTTAATATCGTTCGAGTGCCCCTTTTAATTGTAAGAGCAGTTAGTACCGTCGTTGGTTAAAAGTTCAAGTTGGAGAAAAGTAATTCCAAATCACTCAGTTCCAAATCACTCAGGCCGCAATTGAAGCGACTGAGTGGAGAAAACATCGAGCGTTTGGGAGCTACTTTCCAGTTGCCATACAATGTTGTCGGCAACCGAGAGAGAAACTGCGCATATTTCGCCAGGGAGGATATGCCATTTATCCAATCTGCAGTTCCCAGTAGCCAGAAAAATCGGTCAGAGGATCGCATTCCAACAAGGTTAGATAAATACACTTGTTATGTTAATTTTAATTTGTATGAGCAGTTACTAGATTAAAATTTCATGTCCAAACCGACCAAACGTTCACGGTACTGTGATCGACTCTTGTTGATAAAAGTTAGACCAAGTTTAGACGTCTTGACGTAATATGAAATGGCGGGCTTGTCGTAAAAATAATGGAATGGAATACAACGGTTTGCGCTCGCACAGACGGAGAGACACCGGCGAAAGCCTAAATTATCTGGTCTGTAGTTAAAATGCCAAGTGACTATGATTAAATAATATTCGTAATGCATATAACTCGCTTAAGACTGGCGCCCGCGCATATATTATCAGATATATTTAATGCAAATAATCCCATCACAGGAACATATACAGGAGCAGTGGGTATATTAGAAGGGTATTCCCGTTCATTTGTTTGATTTGAAATATGACCGCTCGATCGTCATATTAGGTCGCATCATTTGACGATATGACGTCACATCATGTGCCCCAACGTTGAGCGACAGTCAGATTTTGAGCTGGATCCGCGCACCCTAACCCCCCGCCACATGTACATGTCATGTACATGTGGCGGGGTTAAGAATAGGGTTATTTAGGGTTAGGGTTAAGATAAAAGTTATTTCGGCAACCTCGAACTGCGATATTCCGGTTATTTAGGTCACATACTAGTTGATCTAAAAGGTACTTATGTTTTGTTGCTAATGTCCAACCTCGTACCCAGGGCATTTTGCCTCGACGGCGGAAGGTCGGCGAAAATGGCCCTGGGATCGGCTGGTCATTCTATAGTGCGATTGGCTTGTCATACAATTAATTGTAATTCAGCCGAGTATAATTTATTCATCTAAATCTGAATGCTGTCTTCAAATGTTACAGCAAATTAGAAGTGATAGCTTTCGCTAAATTGGATTATGCTTCTTCATAACCATGGATGTATTGTGGATTATTAAGCTTTGTTAGCTGCTTTTATGCCGACGAATGCTGACATGAACAACTCTGAAGAGCATTGAATATTTCTCAATTATTCAGGTCAACAAAGTAGACAAAGGCAATGGAACAAAGACCACAAAAATTATCATATCTAAACACCCAGAAATTCTGGGTGTCATGTGATCAGCCGATCCCAGGGCCATTTTCGCCGACCTTCCACCGTGGAGGCAAAATGCCCTGGGAACGAGGTAGGCCAATGTAAGTCCAACGTGTTAACCGATCGGCAATTAATACAAAATCTTTGCCCATCTGGTCTCGATCTGGCATTCTATATACGGACTACCAAAGGTACACAAACGAAATATACCTGTTAGGCCGATCCTATCCATCAGAACACATTCTTATAATTTAGCTAAGTTTCTCGTTCCACATCTTAGTCCCCTTTCTTTTTGTTCTTATTTTATTAACGATTCTTTCTCTTTTATCCATGAATTATTTTCCTTAAATAATTAACATTGATAACTTTGTAATGGCTATTTTCGATATCACTTCTCTGTTTACAAACTTCCCCCTTTAATGAAATTATCAATATTATTGTAGATCAGTTATTCTCTAATAGTCAAATTTTTGAAGGATTCTCTCGCGATCAATTTACTCTGCTATTAAATCTAGCAATTAAAAACTGCAATTCTTTGTTTAACGGTAGTTTATGATCAAGTTGAGGAGTGGCAATGGACTCACCACTTGGGCCAATCTTTGCCAACGTATTTTTATCTTTTCATGAAAAAAATATGGTTGGACAACTGTCCCACACATTTTAAACCTATTTTTTATAAACGTTACGTCGATAAGTCTTATATACTTTTCAAATCCCTAGATCACATTCTACCTTTCCTTAATTATTTAAACTCGCAGCATGCCAGTTGAGAATCTACATACGCATGTTCCAGTACCGTCAGGTTTTCATGTCCACAACAATTTGTACTCGCTCACATTTTCGTTAACCAAATTTATTCGTTTCTCGTTTTTCTATTTGGACAATACGCTACCATATAATACGATACGGTACCTATAAAATAAACAGTACTTACAAAAATGTGACCAACCAAGGAATCTACAGCACCTAGGTACGTTGTTCCAGTTGTTCTACCACTGGAAATCGTATTTTACAAATTCTTCAACAACTAATTAAATTATTTTCGTCGCCATTTTCACAAATTAAACTTCGTGTAATCTTTAGACCTGTTAATCACATGTCCAACTATGACATGCCCCTATAACGTGTCCCTTATAAGTGCCAACTCCGCAAGACTGCAACGCGTTGTATATTGGCGAAACATTTACATGTCAGATTCCCAGAACACATGGGCATCTCTCCTTATACAGGAAATACTGTTTCCAACTCTTGCCTTTCGGCTGTGCTTGCACACACTAAACTGTCAGGTCACCCAGCTATTTCGTTTAATGACTTTCGTATTTTAACTTCTGGTACTTCTTTTGATGTCCTTATCCGAGAAAATTTATTAATTTCGAAAATAAATCCCTAGTTAAACAAACAATATTAAACTCGGGTCTTTTCATTTATCTTTATTTTGATTTTTTTAGTTCTGTCATATTATCTCACTTATTAATTTATTCTGTTTGAACTATCACCCATGTTATATTTTCTTTTGTTGTGAACGGGGTCTTCTCAGAGGTAGAGCACACAGGCGTGAGGTTAAGGATCTTTAATACGGTAACAATACACGGAACAAGGAATCTACTAAAATATAATAATAATAATAATAATAAAGACGTATTAGGAACATTATACAATAGTCTCAATGCTCTCACAACAATATATTCCTAATGTTACTTATAAAACTAATTACAGTTTCTTTATAAGATAAAGTCTACTACATATTATTACCACTATGAACAAAAAACTATTAATTTTAAAAAAGAAAAGTCTTAAGTGCTGACTTAAAACTACTTAAAATATCAATGCTTCTAATTTCCTGTGGTAATGAATTCCGCAGTTTTGGCGCTGCAACCGAGAATGTTCTGTCTCCATAAGTCACCGTTTTGGATTTTGGCTCAAGTAGCAGATTTCAGTGAGATGATCTTAAAGTACGAGTAGGTTTAATCACAGTAATATAAATAGGTGCCTGGCCATGCAATATATATATATATATATATATATATATATATATATATATATATATATATATATATATATATATATATATATATATATATATATTATATATATATATATATATATATATATATATATATATATATATATATATATATAAGAATTTATGGTGAAGGAAAATTTCGAGTGTTGGAATACATACATTTTAAGACCAAACCGGGACCAGTTGCGAAAAATGCAACTTAGCGGCCTTCCGGCTGGAATTGAACCAGCGACCCTGCGATTGCTAGTGCAGTGCTCTGACCACTGAGCTACGGAAGCCGTTGCCGAGAGCCTAGTCACGAGTTCTGTATATATGGTGGTAATGCCGGGATAAGATTCCAAATGCCAAATATTACCTATAATATACCCAGAATCTTATCCCGGCATTACCACCATATATTGTAAAGTATCATCCATCTGCCTTTTCTTATCCGCATCCACGTTTTACTCTTATACCCGACGCAATTGGCTTTATATTTCCCTTCGAAATCTCGGGATAAATGTGAGACAAAATCTCACCCCGGGTGACATGCGTTTTGCTCGAAATATTTTAAGATCACAAATGATTGCAATCAAATTTTGTTTATGATAAGATTACTTCCCAGCAAAATTCCTTATGAATCTTTGAGGGAACACTCGAGCAATAACGACCAAAGAAGATGGCATATTGAGATGAGCCAATGAGATGAGCACAGCGCCTGGTTTCGCAAAGCCTATTGGGATGATGCAATAATCGCAATTTGTCGACCCGAAAAATAAAAAAATACAGGAATGCCACCACAGGTGGTAACCCGAGTAACTATGCTAATATCAGTGCATTGCCTAACCACAAATTGGCACGTATATAAAATAATGTGATCATTAAATCGCTTGCAAACAGAAGAACGACGAGCAATCATTTGAAGGTAAGAAATACTCGAATATTTTGAACACTCTAAACCAAAGACCAGCTCAGCAAGCCGACACGGCATGAGGCGGCAGACGTAAATTGAACCAAGCTATTTAGTCGATAAACCCACGATTCATAACGGAACTACGATAGTGTAGACACAGTTACTGGCTCTGAAGCGCAGTTAGAGCGGAATTAGTTTTGTCATTGAGTTATGAAGGAGGAGAAAATCGTTCGTTTTCTATCGCCTATGTATACCTGACTCCGGCAACCATTCATAATCCTGGTATCTCCAAATCTGTTTTGAAACATATAAGACATTGATTTCGTAATTGTTTAGAATGTTACATATATATATATATATATATATATATATATATACATGTATATAATATATATATATATATAGACCTCGGGTTCGATTCCCGGTTGGGGCAGTCACATTTTCATTTTATACATTTGACCATATATATATATATATATATATATATATATAATAAAGTAAAAAGATTTTCGGAAATTTCAGGCGGTGAGGCGATAAGTTCATCTGTCGCGTTGGATGGCTGGTTATGACATATTGACATGTCACCTTATTCTTCAGACAGATGAGACTTTTGGCGTAAAATTTATTTTCGTGTCGACACTTTAGCTTGGAAACCATTTCAGTTCTTTTATTTAATAGGTTCTGTTTCTCGGCTTTTATTATTTGGAGCTTTTCCTCTAGGCAAAGATTGCACCGTCTTGCTCCGCTCGTATATGCATAGTGGTGCGTCTTAAGATGGACCACGTGATTGTAAATGGGTTTTTCTTCTTTTTAACTGCCAAATGTGTTTAGAAAGTTCAGTTTCATTTGATTTCTGATGGTTCTCATATCCTAGCAGTAGAGAAAAACAAGATGGCGGCATGTGTTTTTTGGCCGAAAAAAGCTAAAATCGATGGGGTTTTATGAAGAACCCCCGAACTGAATAAGTGTTTGGCTATATAATAAAACAATTATACGATTCGCTCTCGTCGTATATGAACTAATAGCCAGGCCCGGTGCTACGGGGGGTGTGGGGGCTGCGACACCCCCCAAAATCTTTTTACGAGTTTCAATCGGCAGAAGTTATATTTTAGTCGGCAGAAGTTATATTTCAGACGTGTTCGATTTAACACGGACAAGTACAATCATTAACTTTTAGCAATTATCAGTTTAAATTCAAACTACCAAATTTAGGACTCACAAATCGAACGTTGATGTTAAATGTTTTGTGTATTTGTAAATGTCATCAACGAGAGAACATAAATTTATTAAAATGTCATCATGTTTTCATTTCGTATTGAGAGTGCTTTACTAACGTAGGGTAATTTTAGTAGCCAACTCGGCGCCTCGTTGGCTACTAAAATGGTCTCATATACTCGTTGGTCTCATATACGACTCGAGCTCATGGTATATAATTGTTAAATAGATATCGGTAACAACTAATGAAAAAGCGTATCATGTTCAAGTTGTTGTATCGCAGTGAACATTCGCGTGATTTCTTAATATTCAGTGCTGCAGAACTAGAAATTAAATCAGAAGTTCTTAATTGGGGAAATATTATGGCGATCCTTTGTTTAGAGTTACAATGCTTAAAATACGCCCTGCAGTGGCGTATCTACGGGTGGCGTCGCCTCCCATTGAAATCCAGTCGTACAATGATTTGATGGCTTTCAGGGTGGGTAAGGTACTACCTACAGGAACAAGGTATATGATTGGTTCTCTGCGACATTCCATTTTCTTCCGTTTTAGTTCGTAAACTCTTTATTTCTTCAGTGATTAGTCATGGAGGTTTAGGTTAGGGTCAGGGTTAGGGTCAGGGTTAGGGTTAGGGCTAGTGTTAGGGCTAGTATCAGGGTTAACGTTAGTGTTATGGTTCTGATATGAAAATATGCATGATGCACGTGCTAATTTATGTACGAAATTCAAAGGAAAAACTGCGGTGATGCGGTGATGGAATGTTGCAGAGAACCAATCATAGACCTCGTTCCTGTAGGTACGACATGACCCTTCAGGGTCGACGAAATACAACACAAGACATGCAAGTAAAACATGAGTGCATAATCCATCCATCGTTTCCAGCAATGGCTTAATTCTAGCTATACTCAGTTGTTGACAGAGCGCAGAACATGTTATCTAGAGGCCATGGGTTCACATCCCGTAGAGGTCAATTGCTTTTTTTCGCAAACTTAGTTGGGTAAATTCGGGCACATAGCTCTTAATAATGGCACTCAGAAATGAATAAATGCTAAAACAGACTAATTAAGCAGGGTGGGTGTTTTCCTAGTCAACCCTACCAGCCTTCCCTTTGAATAATAAGTATTACCTTAAGTTATAACATATATTCTCAAATTAAGGATTAAAATTAAACTAGAAATACGAATCCGCAATAATCCCCTCGCTCGCCTTTTCTCATATGGACTTATAGTACGTATTCCATATAAGGTCATAACGGACGGGACTGGGAAGAGCAAATACGTTGCCCTAACGAGCAAATACATTGCCCTCGTACCAGCCCACTGGATGCGGATACGTAACACGTTACGATATGTTCGATTATCCGCTCTTTTTAAGAAAATTACGTTCGCTCGCCGGATAAGCTGTACGCATATTGTAAACAGATAATTTACCTTTGTTTTAATATATATTGTAGCTTTGGGAGTTAATTATTTCTCAAGAAAACGTTCGTCGAAGACAGCCGAAAGTTCGTTTACAAGATGGTTCCGTAATACGAAAATTATATTTTTGGGAATGTTCGATTACCCGCTTTCAAAGAGAACTAAGTTAGCTACCAGGATAAGCTGTATCTATGTTGTAAATAGATCATTTAACTTTAAAAGAATAATATTATATAGCTTTGTGGGAGGGTTAGGACCTTTGTTGTTTTGGGGTCGGTTACAATCTAATTAACTTGGAGGCTGGTACGAGGGCAACGTATATGCTCGTTAGGGCAACGTATTTGCTCTTCCCAGTCCCGTCCGTTATGACCTTATATGGAATACGTACTATAAGTACCTATCCCTTTTCTACCACTACTTACCATCCATGGTGACCAGTGCCCAGACCACGTATTTGTCCCCTCGCAAGCGACGTCGCGAAGCGAGGGTGATAATCTCGCGGTGGCAGGGACCATTTCTCACTAAAAATTCGTATATATATATATATATATATATATAAGCCGCACATGGCAGGACCAACTCCTTATAAGGAAGTAAGATGTCGTTTTGGGTGATCCGTTTGAGTCGCGACCATATTTGAGCTGAAATGCTGCGGCCATTATCGATTTGTTGATCAGACTAACTACATAAAGAGATTTTTACGAATCTGATTTCAAAATTGTTTTCAGAATTCCAAATCTGTTTTCAGAATTGAAAACGGTTAAATATTGATCGAGATAACGTTCAAAACGACTTATAAGCTTGCTTATAAAGCTTGCTTATTTATAACCATGGGTTGTTTTATAACGCAACCATTGGTCTCGTTTCCTATATGCTATCAGCATTCAGCAATCTTTTATTACATAATATACGACAATTTTATTATAGTATACAAAAGATGTTTGTTAACAGGTTGTTTAAGCAATTAAGGTTTAGTTTGATTATTCACTCAGCTTTGCAGCTGTCGCGAAGGTTAGTTAATGGTCAATTTGAACCCTGAAGATGACATTGTAGTCGAAAATTACGTTTGGCAGTTTTTAAACTTTTTAACTTTTAACCTTTGTGTAAGACATATTATGAAGCGAACATTATGATGTATGTATACTATTATATGTATGCATGTCTCATCTATTTTAAGGCACACCACACCGGTTTGTGGTCTTAAAAATATGATTCATATATTCCACTTGTAACGTTTCGTCTGGAATATTGGCATACAGATGATGTAGGAAGATAGATGCAACTTTTGCTGATATGAGGGACCAAATATTTTAAGTATCTGCTGTTTCTGACCTTCATCTGATAGCCAGTCAATCTTGAAATCACCACATATTATGCAATACTCTTGGGTAAATTTATCTAATAAGCCAGTTTGTAATGTCGACTGCGCCTCAAAATGACGTGTCTGCGTCGGGATAAAACTTATTTTAATTCATAACATCAGGCTAAAACCACAATACATTTGCATTTCTATTTACACTTGCAAATTCGTTATACTGAATTCCCCAGCCTGATATTATGAATTGAAATAAGTTTTATCCCGACGCACTGGCTTATTGTCTTAGAATAGTCAAATGATGTCCCAACTACAGTATGGTTGTCCAATTACGTCTTATACATGTCTCATGAAATATTATGAATACACTAATACTAATCAGAAATACAGGGTGTCCCAAAAAAAAGGCTACCTTTTCAAATTCAAATTAGCATGTTAATTCAAGCAACCTATTGTAGTTGTTTGAAATTAATATCGCTTTTGAAAAAAAAACGCTTCTGAACGCTTTCCAAACGCAGACTTGAAGTTATTCTTAATCACCCGTGTGTGCATGCACTAAAACTCCTTTGACATTGAACACAATAGGTTGTTTAAATTAACACGCTCATTTGAATTTGAAAAGTTAGCCTTTTTTTGGGACACCCTGTATTATGAATATAGAAATTCGCTTCGCGCGAAAATAATTATTCGCCCAGTGGAAAACCGCCCTAAGCGTCGAATCTCCACTAGGCAGAAAATAAATTTTCCTTTGTTATGTGAGATATCGCGTGGAAATAATTTTTAGAAAAGACAAAAGGAAAAGTCGAGTACAGTATGAGCACAGAATATGAGTATGCGGGCACAGAAGGGGACAGAAGCGTTCCCGAGCGCACGGCCCGAGCTTGGCAGTTGCTCCATGTTGTAAACATCGTACTGCAATTCATTTATGAGTGATATGCCAAATAAAATCAAATATAACCTATTCAAATCTTGTGAAATTGTTGTAAATTCATAAGCCATTGATCACAGCAAACAAGTCACTCGGCCTGATCAAAAGAGTCTGTGGCAGAGACCTATCTGATATCAAGACCAGAAAACTGCTCTACTGCTCCCTTGTTCGGCCTCGCCTAGAATACTGCTCCAACGTCTGGTCTCCACACACTGTAAAATACCGCCGACTGATTGAAAATGTCCAACGTCGTGCCACAAAGTTCATACTTAACTATCCCTCCCATGTGTTATCCTACAAAGAAAGACTCACTTCTCTAGACTTACTTCCCCTTGAACTTAGACGTGATCAGTCTGACATTGTACTACTTTTTAAATATAGGAATGGTCTAATCAATGTCAACCTCGATAAATACTTTACACCTACTCGCTCTTCTCACAACACTAGAAAATTTGACTCTAATAATTATCATCCTCTGACCACCCACAAACAAAATTATTTTAGATATTCTTTTTTTCCGCGCACCATCAACCTGTGGAATAGCCTACCTAGTCTACTCAAGTGCTGCATTAGTGTTAGTCAATTAATTCAAACATAAGCTAAAGTGTTACTACAAGGATAATCTATCATCTTACCAACCGCCATAGTCAAATGTTTCTCTTTTTTAATTAGTTATTTATTTACTGAGTGTTATTAGTCCAGTGTTTTAGTTTCTTTATTAATGTTTTTACTTGTAATCTAGTAAGTATTTTACTATTTCTCAACTTGTTTGGGGGAAAATGTCAATTGGGGCGAAAGCCCTGTTTTTCTCTCCCAGCCACCTGTAACTTTTATCCTTTTTTTTTCTTCTTCTCGTTACTTTGTTATTTATGTGTAATTTTAATTTTGTGGCGAATGCAATAAATGCAATAAATGCAAAAGCAGTTAGTCCTTCAAATGCAAGGAACAGTGGGTGATTTTAGAAATGCTGATCGAAACGCAAAGTTGTCAAGTCAAGCGACGATTTATATTTAGAAACGTAAACACTGAAGTAAAACAGAATCAGGGAGCAATTGTGCCTGAAACCTATATATACAGTGCTAAATTTCTAAGAGCCGCTCGGTTAGTAGGAACAGAATACCAGTAACGCTTACTATTAAATGGTCATTAAACCGTGTCAAATTGTTGAAAATTGTCATAATAGAATTGCTTCGTTCTTTAAAATTACATTACTCTAGGTTTAGCTTAAAGTAAATAATATATACGATTTCACATTCTTGATTTATGTCAGTAAATTTAAGTTTAAAATTTGACGGATATTCTATAATCGTTGCTGGGTCTCTGAGCTATCAGTTGGCGGCTGGCCAAATTTAAAACACGAGCAGCAGTGTTTTATCAGATATAAAACACGAGGGAGTAGCCTGAGTAAAACTTTGTGAGTAATGGCATAAAACTTTGTGAGTAATGGAATAAAACTTTGTGAGTTGCTATTAATGGTTATTGGGAATTCGATAATGGTTCACTTCATGTCTTCGAGTTATTCTGTTGAAATGTTTTAGAGTAGTTTAGCATATATATAAGCTGGATGAGTAGCGTTTTTGGTACTGGTAGTGTAATTTGAGTAAAATAAAACAGGTCTTTTGCATAAACATTAGGTATGATTAGTTAATCGTACCTAATGTTTTATGCAGGTAGTTGATCAGGTTATTTCCTTAATCGTCCCTCGTGAAACAAAGGATTTCGAGGTAGCCATGATATTACTAAGTACATAAACCGTTTTTACGAAGGGTATGCACGTTCTCGTAATATAAGAGACACGTACGTTATGCATTTAGACTCAGTAATTCCAAAACTGTTTTCAGAATTGAAATCGAGTAAATATTGGCCGAGATACCATTCAAAATCTGC